>CM056995.1:264533755-265001255 GCA_029891345.1 Dryococelus australis
TAACATTTTGAACATACAAAATAGTATGTATGTTTTTATCCTAATGTAATTGTACATTTATTTTGAGTATGTGTAAATAGTTACCATAGATTGTAAAATGTTTGCAAAGTATGATATTTGTACATTTGGATGTTTCATGTGCAAGAAAACTAGATAAACAAATTGTAATCATGTACGCACAAAAGGTTTCATACTTGAAAAAATATATGAATGTTCAATATTTATTTGCATGATCCCACTATTATGTTAAAATTTTCATAACCAGTAAACACTATTTTTTATTACCCATTTGTTAGCAGTTTTTTACAAGCAGCATTTCTAATATGCAACATGCATATGTAACAGATACTATTTAAGCATATGTAAACTGCTCCTTAGTTACTGACAAAATATCATATTTTTGGTACCTACTTTTTACATAATTGAGAATTTATTATATTTAAGATACCTATTAAGAAAGTGATGTTGTACGACCTCAATGTGTAATCCTTATTGATATGGCATAGTGCAGCCAAATTGCAGCTAGAGTATATTTTTAGGCACATTTCAACAGCTAACAAAATTTTTGAAAATTTTCGGAGCTGCATTTTGATGCACAGTAATGTCATAATTTAAAATTATTTAATTTTCAGTAAGTTTAGTGCTAAAATTAAAGTAGTGAACTGCATGCCCAGAGGTAAGTTAGGTGTGATTGAACCAAGGGTGAAATGGCCAATATTTTCAATGTAGAACTGTATAATTTAACCCCTTCATATTTTACATTTACCTGTAAGTAGCATCATTTTGCTTTATTGTCTTTTTACACTGTTACATGAAATTCCAAAGCCTCTTGAATTGGCTTTGCTTTAGGTTACATTGTTAAGTCTGTCGTGTGTACACTGCCTTTGAAAGGGTATGTTAGGAAATACAGTCGACCCTCAATCTATCGTTATTCAGGGGACTGCCAAAAAATGCCCATACATGCTGGATTTCAATAGATGCGGTTTCTGACATGTAGCCTACATCAATAAACTATAACTTGTAACCCTATAAAACTTTATGTTGAGTATAGTAAGAGCTATACATTATCTGTGAATAAAGTTTAGCTTATAAACACAATAAAAATGGGAATTTTAAAAAAAGTATTATTCTAAACAATATATAAAAAAATATTTCACCTAAACTCATTCAAATAAAGAAAATAATGTCTCAAAATACTGTATATAATTTATTGTAATCTGACACCAAATGTAAGCTGACATAAACTTTCAAAACCTGTGAAAATTAACATAATATGACACAGAATGCAAGTCAAATTTCGAATGTACCATGCCCACTCGTTCAGCTAAGAGCGCACGGAGAAGTTATCGATCAGGCAGTGTGTTCATGGCAGCTGGTTGTGGAGGGGTGGCGGCAGGAGGATTACTGCTCCACGCCGCTACTTGTTGCAGATTGCTGACACCTTGTGCCTGTAGCAAATGTCTGTCTTTTAAAATAATTAAATATATTTTACTGCAAAGAAAACTTGTAATTTTGAGACAGAAATAAATAGATAAGGTGATTATAATTGATTTCTTCACTGCCTGTAATAATTAATCATTCAAAACCACGTCTGATTTTCCCTGTCGTGAGTTACACTGCACTCGGCTTGGTGCTTACCTACCCATTATTAGACAGCAAAAGGTGTCGAATAGGCCCTTTACATTTTATCAGTTTATTCAAAAGACACGTCTCTATTGAAATAAATCAATATAAATTCTTAGATTTCCCCGCAAGAAATTACTGAAAATATACTTTACACTTTAATACAAGTTGCTCCATGTTCAAACAATTTTTAGCATCAAGGAGAGGTCAAGTATATGCTTCTGGGCATGCAATTTTATTCGCAAAGATGTTGCCTCTTGAGTTAAATAAATATTACGTTTTAAAATCATGTTGATATTATGCCAGATACAATGAAGCACCAACCTGTTGAGGTAAAAACGACCTTTAATCACAAAAGAAAAGCTATTTGCAAATAATAATTCTTCGTTAAAATGTTTTGCATAAAATTTTGTGGCGAAACCACTTGCTTTGAAATACAAGTGATGATAGGTGCAACTATTTTGAGCGACTCATAATCTTTATAAAGTTGCTATGTTCGCCAGGCACATATTTTCTCTTAGGCTGGCGTGTGAACGCCAGCCTGCGCAACTGAGAGACTTGTTTCGTTCCTTTTGCTAGACATCAGCTTCTCCGCTCATTGGAATTTGAGGGGAGGAAGGAAGGTGGACTGCTGAGAGAGACAGAAAGAAGGGTGAGAGAGAGGATGCTAGGTCACCATGCTCATTGCTGTAGGTAACCATTCCCCTCGCAACAGGCGTGATGGGGAAGTAACAAGCCAGTCTCGCACAGTTGCACCACGCTGCAGTGTCAACAGATGTATTGGGAAGACCAGACACTAGACAAAGCGCCGTAGAGCAGTGATAAACGGCGGCGCACGTGATGTATTTCAAATCCACGTTGCATAAACAACCAGCTTAAAAACAATAGTTGCAGAAAATCTTAGGTGAAGGGACCCAAAATATACTTTGATCGATGCACCATGCGATAAACGATACGAGCTGTTTATGTTAACAGTATTTACATAGGAATTTCGCCAGGACCACAAAAAATTGTTGGTGTGTGTGGTTTATCAGTAAATGTGATAATGATAAATTGAGAGTCGACTGTAACACTGCACAAAATCTACATACATTAACACAGAAGCTAGCTAAGGTCAGAGCTGAGTCACAAGCCCTTTATTCACAAATTGTGTTGTTTAAAGTGCTGGCTGGGCATGGCGTCGGTCATGGGGCTGTGGTAATGACAGCTTGTGGAGTTGAACCCCTGACTAAGTGTCAGTGCTAATTGGTAATGTACTGTAGCTCTGCGAGTGGTTTGCTTAGTAAAGGAAGAAGTGTACATTGGCAATTGTGAGGTCATTGTTACAAAGGACATTCTAGTAATGTCACACTGAATTACAGAGGGGTATGATGCTGACGTGCTTTCCCTGTGTAAATACGTGGGCATTTAGGGTTACGTAAGGAGACAAAATCAGGTGTGGACAAAGCTATTCTAGGATGATGCCTTACCTTGGATATTCCTGGCGCAGAGCTCTAGCTGGTGGAGACTGTCGACTTGCAGGTGGTGGCAGCTAAAAAGCGGCCAACTCTAACTGCGGTAAAGTCATGCCTAGGTAATAATAAAAGCTAAAGGAAGGTATGAGGTTGGGAGGATATGCTGCGAGAACTGGATTGAATCTTACTAAAGAATCTTGGTACTGTGTAATCAACCAATGTATTATGTGAGGTTTACCAGATGTCTGAGTGGATGGTTCGAATAAGGGTGATGGGGTGTCTACTTGTTTCTCAACTGTGTCTATAGTCCGTCTCATGCTTAGATTACAGTACAGGGCTTATGGCGTACACTTGACAGATTACTTCAGCTTTGTTACATAACTGGCAAGCTGAGAAACAAATGGGCGGTGAAGGAAACTGCCTGATTAAGATAATTTTTATCTGTTTACCTTTCTGTAACTCGTAAAGGAATCCAATCCTGTGACGCAAAGCTAAGCGGCTCCTGTGAAACTGAAGCCTGTGAGAAACCCTATCATTGTGATTAGATGGCGCGCATGCAACGTAGATAGTTTTCTTTTTCGAAGTTGCAAAAAAATAACTTATCAGGTAGCAGCCTCCGCAGGAACAAGGACAGTGTTAACTACAGAAATTGTGCATTGGAAAGAGCAATCTAAGAGTGAGACGGTCTATACAAGATTATTTACTGAGTTATGTACTTCGATTTTACATCTGTATTTAATACCACCTTAGTGGTTGTACACCATTGGAATGCCGTTAACAAATAGTAGGAGATAGCGGTGTATCACGCTCCCCTGCTGTGTAGCACTGTACACTTTATGTTCCACAAGTTCACACACACCAATATTCCTGCCTGGCTTTTTAAGGCAGTGGGTGGAAAGTACGGTGTGGAAATGAAGCTTAATGGTTAGTCGTAACAGGTGAGGTTCCATTGTGGGTTCAGTGGCCAGAGCAATCCTTTCTCCTTTCATTCTGCCTTTTACAGCAGTGAGGCGGAGTAGGGATGAACTCGGAGCAGTGAATTCCACACATGAAAAGTGTTAGTATGCCTTTTTGGCTTTATTACGTGAGGCGCCTGCTGTTTCTTTTTAAGCAAGATTTAATACTGGCCAGACGGGCCGGAATAGAATAAATCAAATATTATCAAATATATCATAACAATTCCTTGTGGGCTTAAATGAAATTATGTAACCCTTATTCACAATAAATAAAAGATTTACTTCAAGTAAGTAAAATAAAAAGGGGTGAACCTAAATTAGTAGACGGCATCATGAATAAAATTAATAACAACACTTTGAATATTCCGTGTTTGGTAGAAGCCACACTTAAATATATTTAATTAATTTTAATTTTAATTTTAATATGGGACGTTTTCTGAAGGAACCTAAGTAAAGTAGCACCAGAAGTGCGCTGAAGAAGTGTGGTGGCTGTTGGGGATACCAGAAGGAACGTTGTCAATGACGGAAGTCCAAGGAAGGACAGGAGTTGATGGCTTTGGTAGAACCTCTGGTGGCATTAGCGTCCGGAAGGCCTCTTCTTATCTCTGTGGTGCTCGCAGCGAGGCTGTGAGGTGGTAATGTGATCTGGACAGGCTGCGCATCTTGGAGGCAGTGAATGCTCCAGCGGGTGGTGCTTTGCTCTCCAGCGGCAGGATTGTGAAATACCGCTGCTCTCATGGAATAGCAGGCGAGTCAAACTGTAGCAGAGGGGTGACTCTGTTGACAACTTATGACGTGTAGCTTTGCTTGATAGGATCATGTGTTCATGACTTAACATGGTCATTATCTAACCACCGGATGCTGTCACTGCACTAACAGTTATGTCTGTGTTTAATTTCAGGAGCGCCGGAACTCTACAGCTCTCGCTCGCATACACTGTAAATTGCAGTTGACTTTACTGTTCGTCACTCGCGACGTGGTAGAAAAGTGTTCTACTCACCGCATGAAAGCGTGTTTTGGACACACCAGTACCACCTGGCGGCGCACCATAAACTAAAAAATTTAGTGTGTTTTGTCTCTACCGGATGCTGGTGTGCTAGCTCGCAAGCGCATCTCTGGCCCAACACCATGAGGCTCGGTGCATTTTGACAACCGATCGAGAGGAAAGAGCCACACATTTGTGATAACCAGTTTTTTGAACATCGCAACACCAAAGGATGTATTCCATTTAGGGCATTTTCCCACACTATGTAGTTAGTTTCTTTGATGAAGATTTATATTAGCGCACAGTAGAAAGTTATAATTTTATTTATTCGTTTGTGGTGAAAGACAAGACGAATTATGACACAAATACTTACTGGTCATTTGGGCGCTAACGATGCTTCCCAATCACCGCACTATTGAGACTCAGGGTTCTCAGGGATGCTATGGGTTCTGTGTGTCCGTCTCACCTATGCGTACTTACAAACATGTAGGCAATACTAAACTTTTTACTAAACATCACTGGAAATAAACACTTAATAAAATATATGTGGCTAGGGCACTGTCACTACTGAATAAAAGAGTTAAGTTCACTGTAGACTTGTTTTTATTGTTATTATGCATTCACATCAACGTGCCAATGAAGTTATGATTATCTCGGTCACGACTAGCCAATTCCGCTTGGGTGCTCCCCAGCCCGTAATTACTCTAACACGCCTAGATGGATGATCTCACTGAGGTGCGTGAAAGCACAGCCTTTACAAGGGAAGAGGGCCAATAGCCGCTAGGGTGGACTGACGGTTTTTCCCTGAAGATAGGACACTGTGAATTACAAATGAAACCCTTAATACATATTAACACATGTGATTCATCACTAACGCAAACTCGTCGGGGTTCGCCTTCCAGCACGTGGGTAGTGTGGGTGACTGCCTATACACAGAGTCGACTAGGATGGGAATAATTGCACCGTACACTAATTACAAAATTACATAAACCATTAAATGATACATGAAACAAAATGGAACATGAGATGAATATTCACAATAAACACACACGTGTGAAAACAAGCTTAGATGGCGTGGATGCCGCTGGATGAAGTTAGTAGCGGACCACGCAGTGCAGGTGAAATTACAATATTTCTGCGTAGAAACGGCAAACTAAATTCAGACAAGAGATTATTTTTGCTGAGAAAATTATTCTCTTTACAATTGCAGTGGTTAAAGGCTTGTAACATGCGTGATGGCGGTAAAATCAAACATTGTGACCTTGTGGTCGTGTTCAAAAAGCATCAATTTACGTGGAAAATATATTGAACCCTAAATAAAATTGACATAGAACCCTTAATAAAATATTGCACCGACTATGTTACATAAATAAGCTCTCCAAACGCAACGATTGCGTATACAAAGACTTGGCGTCAGTATACCACGTGGTTATATGTGATGTTGCCATAAAATGTTCAAACACGAAAAATACCCTCAAATACGTACATAAAAACAAAGCTCTTAAAATTGCACGTAGCAATAATGCAGAAGTTACAATGAAACGCCATAAATAGGCAGATGGCTCATGATTCAAGTTGCGCGAGTCGCGTGACCTCTCCGACATATTTCTCCTCCTTCTCTCTCGATTAAGTTAAAAATGCCACAAGGTTAAGAAATTAATAAAGCAGAAGTATACTTTTGGGGAAAATGTCTGGCAAAAACGTACGCAAGCAAAGGTTAACTTTTAAACTAAATTAACTATGGAAGCCTAAATCAGTGAACAAAAGTTGTAATGCGTACGTGACAAGTGTCTTACCTCGCCAGCTCTCCTCGACAGACTGTCCAGAGACAAGCGTAGCACGTTCCTACCATGGCCACCTATGGGGTTCACATAAGCGGGAGTGCTATGCCAAGTAAAATATTTTATTAGTGAAAATAAAATGGCACAAATAAATTAAATATTGTTTTACATTTCTATAATTTTCCTATAAATTTTCATATTATTTTGGTGTGTCTTTATGACAGCGTTCATGCTGGAATATTTGTGTTCTTAATCTCGGTGCCGCTGGCACTTTGAATTTTATAACCAAACAATTTTAAAATAGTAACAAACACTTGAACACATTTTTAAAAGATATTAAACCCTGTAAATACAATAGAACACATTTTACACTGAAAAATAACATTTATATGAAAGTTCAAAATTATTGGCCTCTTCGCACATGCGGGACACGTGACACGTGCTTGGTGAGTGCCGTCATGCGCTCTAGCGCCACTGGCAGTTAGGCTGCATCAAATTTATCTTCATATATATTACCAATAAATAAATTGCTGTGTTTTGCTTCAAACATAAAGCATCTCCAACAGTGTTAAGTTACTGTATTGTGTGTAATACATCAGATTTTCTAGTAATGAAACACTAAATAGTCGGCCGACAAGGGATGGTCCAATATGCCTTTCTTGGGTATCAAATTAATCAGGAGACGTCCAGTTATTAAAATATAAGTAAACATTTGTATTTAATTTAAAAAGTGATTTTTTTTATGCGCTAGAGACGATTGAACATGAATTTCATGCAAAATATGGAAAGTTTGGTGGCATATGGGTTAGGTATGTGTCAAAATCAGCCCAAAATTTTCCAAATTATTTGTTACGACCCCCCCCCCCCCCCCCCCCCCCCCCCAATCTATTACGACCCTATTCTCGGGAACCGTGAGGTGTCGTAATAGAGATGTTATACTGTAGTATCGCATTTTCGTTCATGCAAAATTTTTGGTACTTTATATCTGTATTGATTGGTCCATTATTCCATGGTTTCGTCGGCAACAAAATGTAAAGTTGTTTTGTTTTTTTTTTTTATGTAAGTGTCTGCTACGGTGTTAAAGATAATTACTTTTGTGGTGATTTTATTTTGTTTGATCTACGTGCACTTATTCGCCATTGTGTGCAGCCATCTTGCCAGATGTTTATTTTTTTTACGAATACCGCAGTGTCTAATCATTGCCGAAGCTCAGAGCGGCGGTAGTCTGGGCCCTTTACCACCCAGACGGTTTTCATATTTGATGTGGAGAGAAGGAGAAGCTAGTCCCCTCTCCCCTCCTCACCCATCAAAATTCAATCCAGCTGTTTTTGTTTTAAGGAATGCTGAATCGCCCCTGAAAACCCTGGTTCCCAAAGCTGTTTCCCCTCCCACTCCCGTGCCAGCACAGGTTCGTGGGAGGAGGTAACAGTGATGCTATTACCTGTGATTGTCCCTTAAAAACGGTAATTTAGACAAATGCAGGTTAAGTTATATACTGGACTAGAGTTTGTTAGACACCCGACCAGTCTTTCCTTGTAAAAGTGGAAGCTAAGCCCAAATATCCCGTGCATTTAATCACGAAAGGTCTGGGTAAAGGCATTGCCTGCAGTGATATGAGGTGAGGTGATTGTGCAGATGAGTTGGTAATTATCCTAAAATAATTGTTCAGTTAATTATTCTATTACAAACAGTCTTCACAATTCCCTGAGGCGCTGTTAGTACCCAATTCCTAAGACAGGCTGGAAGTTTACAGTGGCAGCACATTTATAATATATTATATATAATGTAAGAGGTTTTTACTTGTAATTTCAATAATATTAAGATTTGTTATGGTAAAAGGTTAGATCGGGATACAGTATTTGCAATTTACGGAGCTTCACGTAAAAGAGGAGATAGTGCTGCCATCTCTGGGTGGAAAAATCAAGACCCCGCCATCGGGGAAGTGAGCAGGTCCCGCTAGAAACAGCGTTTTCGGAACAGAAAAAAGGTGTTTTAACTTATGTATTTATCTTTGAAAAGAACTGGCTTGCATTATACTGCTGCATTGATTTATTAACATGGTTGAGTAGTTATGCTTAGAAAACTAAAATTTTTCATCTGAACTGTGTGTGGTGTTTGTGGGCAGAATGAGCAGCTAAGTGCTGTCGCAAACTAGTTTTATTAAAATGGCAGAATTTTGTCCCAGACCATCAGGAGATTTCTGACTAGTATCGGGGTTTTAGATTAATTTCCTATGTTTGCAGGGGAAAATTAATGTTCGAATAAACTTGCAATCTAGGCATTTTAGGGCCTCTGTTCCACAATTTTATGTCTGTAGAATATTTACCGATTCTTGTATTAGATTATTATGTAGGGCCATTTTATCGTAGAATTTATTGTTTTCAGAGATGAGTTTATTTCCGATGTAAGGAACCTTTAAAACATTAGTAAATAATTTCTGTGAAGATTATTGTGTGACATACACTTGGCCTTGGAATAAATCTTGTGTGCAGTTTGCATGGTAAATAAATATATAATTAGTTGTGTTGTTAGATAGTTAGTTGTTTTAGTGTATAGTGTTTCTTGTTTGGATGTTGAGTTGACGCATTCTATCGCCTCTCACACACCTTTTCTGAGGTACGTAACGTATGCCACACCCTGAGCGCAAGTTGTTGTACTCCTGCCTCTTATTGCCCTACACAGGTAGGGGGGCTAATCAGGGTGGATGCGAGTGCTGATTCCTTCTGTGGTATGCCTTTGTTGTCCTTCTGCGGTGTAATAATGGGTGGATGGTGGTTCCCCTGGTGGGTCAAGGATCTGCCCATGTTGGGGGTTCGAAGGGGCACCAACTAGATGACGGGTTGAGAGAAGATGGAGGGGAATCAAACCCCAGGGTGAGTTTGATTGAGAAGGTCTTCCTCCCAGGGAGACTGACCTTACTCAATGTAAAGGTTTTCAAAAGTCGTGAAGTCGGCTGTCATTAATGAAAATAAAATAATAAGGGAAAATAAAATAATTGGTGGTGGTAACGTAATGAAATGGGATGAACTAATTACTGCCAGGGATAGCTTCTAGTCAGCTTCCCTTATGTTACCAGGGCGTTTGTAAGGGGCTGGCCTAGTAGGTTTACGTACTGGGACAAAATCAGTTGATGCCATCACTGCCTTATATGTGCATGCAGGTGTTGGGGGAAACTATATTGAACATTTTCCCTGCAGTGGTACGTATTTGGTAAGTGGTTGGAGGTATCTTATTAGCAGGGCAAAGCTGAGGCCCGGGCTTCGTTACTGGCTTGGGTTCTTGGAGTGTCAAATAACTGATGTGGTCTAGGTCCCGCCATGGCCAACAAATCCCTAATAATGGATCCAAGTAGGAGATGCAGTTATCAGAAACAGGCAGTACTTCCCTGACCGGGTTGACTTTTCTCACTGTTGGCCGAGGTTGGGTTGGAGAAGGCTCACTGTGGTGTTCGGCAGGTATAACACTTGCGGGCTGAATTAACTCTCATTGAAGTGCCCGTCGGCATCGGGCTAGATGTCTTACCTGGCTGTTTTGCCCACCTCCTTTCTTAGGCATTTGATTAATTACTAATTAAATAATACCCAAGAAACAAAATACTTAAATTGGCTCTTGATTATTAATATTAATTTGGGTGGCGTGCTCGTAACCTAGTACCGGTGCTCAAGTCCTCCTGGGTGTCTTGTGCAGATGCACTGAGGTAATGAGCGTGATTAGAGGCTGGCTAGATAGGAGCATTTCTCGGGCAGGCGTGAGTGCACTGGACACGCTCCAGAAGTTCCCGGTCTTGTTCAGACTAATAGCCTTTTTCAGGCGCCAATAATCCCAAGAAGTTCGGCTCGCTGGTGGCTGGTTCGTAGAGGTCGCTTGTTAACTGATGAGCCACTAATTACAAATGACCAATGTACACTTTCTCAAAGAAATTAAATGGAAGTGAAATAACTACCTCACACTAATTTAAATTTGCTACAACGTATTTATTACATCTATATAAAGACAAAGAGATGCTTGGTTCTGTATAATAAATTGTAATGAATTACAATGTTATTTTTACATCACATTTAATGCAGGTGGAAGCAAATCAGCGTAAATAAAATTTTAAAGCCAAATAATTCCAAAAATTCCTAATTGCATTTAACAGCGAGTAATGAGAGGTGGTTGCCTGGAAGGGACGATGTATACGGCCTGCTATCGTGGAGTACAAAGGAATGACTCGGGTATTGAAGATGCAGGGGGAGGGACGTCGTGATACCTTGGAGCTTCATTGTGGGTTTTCTCCGCAGACTGCGGGATTCTAGTTGTAGCTTCTGGTCGGCGGTGGTAGAGCCTTCTTCGGGCTACTGGAGAGCGTCTTCTGCAGACTGTTGAGCCTTCACAGGCTGGATAATCTTCTGCAGACACTGGAGAGCCCTCCGACCTTACTCAGGTCAGCGGGCCAATGTGACTCCTTGAGAGCGGTGTCACTTCTCATATACTCAAAATTGCAGCTTGGTAGCTGCCATAGGGGTGCAGGGGTTGGTTAATACAGTGCAGTGGACTGCTGACATCTTTACCACCTCTCCATGAGGCTCGTGCAGTAGGGAGAACATCGGCCGCATAGGTGTTGCTGTCATCCAGCATCTCTGTGAACTATCTTCTCTCTCCCCACCATATCACTGGCTCAGTAGGAAAAACGATCTTCTACTTCGCGGGGGGGGGGGGTGTCCATTTGTTGGTGAGCAGTAAAATCTCATTAAATATACACGTGTCTGTATTTGTCCAAACTGCATGGATCAACCCTGTAGCCACGAGATTGTATGCTGGCATGTGACTTGCCCCATATCTCTATCAGTGCGTGGTGATGAGGTAAAGTTGAAAAGTAGAGCATGCATGCTCACTGCGCAGTAGTAATCACCAACCCCCTGAAGCGACATAGACCCATCTTCAAGCATGGTCACTTCTGCTTCAGGTTCCTGAATAAAAGTTAACACTATTGAAAAAGTACATGATTGGTGCAAAAAGATGATGGGCCTGGGGAGGCCACACGGGATCACTTCTGCCAAATACAGAATTCCCGCATGATGTGATGAAAAAATGAAAAATGTAAATAAATGATGAATGGGTGAAATGATGGCATGTGACCACAAACTATACATATTACTCTTATCTTTCAAACTAAACCATATTAAACACAAAATACCTAAAATAGAAATCATGTCACACAACCTTAGGCCTACTTATCCCTCAACCTAAAAATGCACGCTGTTGTGATGTGTGTGTGAATGATACAATGTGCAATTACAGCTGCATTAATTTGTGTGTCTGTAGGGCACATTTTTTTTTTTTTTTTTTTTCCAACTCCGTTTTATTGTTCAAAGAGCAGTGTTACATAGCTATAGAATACATATTTTTATAATATGTACAAAGTCGAGAGGACCATTAAAAACATATGTACAACAACGAGATAAAAGTGAACTGAAGTGAAGTTAGCTTAGAGTCTCAGATTTGAACCTTTATTGCCTACCTCTGGTGAAGGAAGTAACTGTGACTCACGCCGTATACCGGAGGATAACAGGTCGCGCTCAACGGAAGAACTGCACATGTGCAACATGGGTGTGTCGGGAATGCTCACAAGTTACTTTAGTATCAAGATATGCAGGTGTGTGTTCGAATTGCAAAATTCAAAGGCTTGCAGCATAAAAATGAAATCTTGGAACCTGGATTTTTCTGCACATCTTGATACTAAAGGCATTTGTGAGCAACATGCATATGGTCTGTATTATCTACACTGGCAGGATTTTAAAATATTTGCCTATGAACTTGGCACTTTGTTCGAGGTGTGTGTTCACGTTGTGAAATTCAAAGGTTCTATAATGGAATTTATGAGCCTCCTCCTTAATGTAGATGCATATATTATGACTCCAGCTCTGTGTTATCCAGACAGCACAAGGTTATCATGGGAATATTCCATTATATTTTTGCAGGAATATTGGAATATCCCTTTGAAATTCCTAGATATTCTGAACATACCGTCAACATACTTTGTGCCACTTTTTTGGCATGATTTATTTTACTCTTTCATAAATAATTGTAGAATTTTGTGTTTCAAATATCAAATTTTGTGTCTGTATCTGTAACCTTTTAGACTGTATTTTAAATTCCAGAAGGCAAGAATACCATATAATTTAATTGATAATAAGTTTTATGGTGTGGCGAAGCCGACGCCATGTCATTAGACTTCAGTACTCCAGACAACCGGCAGGGCAGGCGGTAAGCTCCATGTTACCCCCCTCGGGACTTCAATTTAAGCTGTAACATTTCATTGCAATAGTTAACATTAATCCAGGAACATTTGATAACTTTATTGAGCAGAGGGTAGGCCTTCCTGCATCCTGAGGTAGCATACCAGGACTTCACACATAAAACACACTTTCATTTAATTATAACTTAAGGTCTATGCCTTATTTTCAGCATTAGTGACCACTGGCAGGTCAAGAGTGCCGGGTCCGCTTAACAAAGGGTACACATTCATATGTGCAGCAACATTTGATTGTACCTTTGCGGTAATTAAACAGTCGTAACCTAATAGACGTGTTTTATTGCATTAACTCTCCTGAGTTCATCGGGTACTGTGCCCTAATATCAGCATCTATTTTAAAGGGTATTTCAGTGTATGTTTTGCATTTACGGGGTCTGCCTCCCTCAAGGAGTATACTCAGTTATAATTTAAGTGCTCGAAGTTCCCAACAGCTTCGCCCCTTGGAAAGGAATTATCTTATCAACATAATTTAACTGGCAATTTGAATTAACTCTCCTTCATATTGACCGTGTATCCAGAGTAGCAGCAGGCCGTTGACCGTACGACCCCGTCAAACTTAGTTCGCTCTTTGAATGTGGCGCCGGGCACATTATCAGTTCCTGTTCTACTCCTACTCCCAGGTGGGACATGAATACAACACAGCACCTCTGGAGGCGTAGTGCGTTGTAGTAAGATGTGAATATTCCTATTTAATCTGAATCATCCTAGGAATGCAAAGAGTAAAGTAAGAATATTCCTATTTACTCCTACATATCCCAAGAATACAAATACTAAAATGAGAATATTCTTATTTACTCCCACCTATCATTGGGAGATACAGATTAATATGAGAATATTACTGTTTTCGCCGAAATATCCTTAGGATAAAAAAAAGAAAGGAAAATGGGAATATTTTTATTTACTCCTAAATATCAATGTAATACAAAGAGTAAAATGGGAAATGAAACAAGGTAGAGGTATATTTAACTGTAGCTTTAATTTACTGCTCTTTATACACAAGACAATACTGTGTTGCCATATTTGGACATACCACAATGGTTTACAAGTTTAGTTGCCAATATTAGAAAGTATTTTAATAAATCCTTTCAACACCCCTCAATAAAAGTACTTATGTGCTCACTCCTACTAATTTCCTGAACTTGCAGAACTGGTCTTTTGCTAAGGGCTTTGAAAATGTATCTGCTATCTGATCCTCACTCTTAAGATAACTTATTTCTACAATGTTTGCAGATAGTGCTTCCCTAATGAAATGGTACTTCATTTCTATATGCTTTAATCTGCTATGACTCTCTGTGCTCTTAGCAGCTATTATTGCTGACTGATTATCCTCTAAAATCTTAATGGGTGTTACATCAGGAAAATTAAAGTCACTCAAAATATACTTTAACCAATAGGTTTCACTAACTGCTGTGCATAGTGCTATATATTCAGCCTCAGTGGATGAAAGTGCAACACAAGTTTGCTTCCTTGAGCCCCAGGTACCAGCAAACCCAAATAATTTGAAGCAAAAATCTGTAGTGGATTTCCTGTCACTGCAATCCCCTCCCCAGTCTGCATCAACATACCCTGCAAGAACATCATTACTATCACAATTATATACAAGTTTGTGGTCCACAGTACCCTTAACATATCTCAAAATTCTTTTGATAGCTCTCAAAACACACTCATTTGCACCACTTTGATGCCCACTCAATTGGATAACTGAAGCGCACAGATTTGGCCTTGAGACACAAACAACCTATCATCTGTCTATACGTCTTTATCATTACCTGTTTCAGTCAGCATTTCAGCCTTTAAATTCTGGTCCATTGGGGTAATAATAGGTTTACACTCGCACATGCCATGTTTTCTGAGGATACCTTTCAAATATTTTTTTTTACATTTCAGTGGTACCTTCATTCAAGTTCTGCTTTACATTCATGCCTAGAAAATCTGACACTAATCCTAAATCTTTCATTTCAAAATTGTTACACAGTACCTGTTTTGTGCTACCAATATCTACTTTATCTGACCCAAACAGTAAAAGGTCATCAATATAAACAAATAAATACAGTTTCTGACTTTCCTTACATTTACTATACAAACAATTGTCACTCTTAGACCTAACAAAACCTTCTGAACTCATGACTGTGTCAAACTTTTTATTCCAATATTTAGGTGATTTTTAAAACCATATATTGATTTGTTTAACTTGACCACATTATTTTCACAACTCACTCCCTCAGGTAATTTAATGTACACCTCTTCTTCAATATTTGCGTACGAAAATTCCCCTCTTACATCTAGCTGATGAATGGATAATTTAAGCTTAGTGGCAACAACAACAAAGACCCTAAGGCAGCTAGATTTTCAACTGGTGCATATAGCTCACTTACATCACAAAGGTATTTCTGTTCAAAGCCTCTGGCAAACAGTGTAGGCTTGCAATCCTCTTGTTCACCATTACATTTTAATTTGAAAACCCATTTGCTACTGATTATTGGCTTACCTATAAGCACATCACACACACCATGTATTATTGTCTCTAACACTTTTAAGTTCTTTCTCTACTGCGTGTGACCACTTACAAGGATCACTTCTTTTCATAGCTTCACTATATGTTGAAGGTTCATTGTTTACACTAAGAAAGCATGTTTCATAATCATTTAACCTAGCTGGTTTCCTTACCCTGCGCTGCCTTTGTTCCTCCCAACCAGTCACTATTGTTCTCTTGATTGCCCTCTGATTCGTGCTGCTTGCTTGTACTCGTTTATTATTCCTCCTGATGGCTAGTTGAGTCATACTGCATACTTGTATTTATTTCTTTATTTTCACTACAACTGATTTCATGCTGCTGACTGTTCTCTGCTGTACCTTCCTCCTCTTCCCCTGATGGTTCCATCAATTCAACACACTCCATACTATTCTGTTGTTCAGTGTCCCTATTCTTCTTTGAGAATATTACATCCCTCTTTATCTCCACCTTCCTTTCCCCTGTAAAGTAAATTCTGTAACCTTTTATGTTTAGAGGTAGAGAGGGTGGTAGCAAAGGGAAGAAGTGCTCTGGGTATGCTGAGAAAGGTGCTGAATGAAGTCAGCTGTGAGGTGAAGGAGAAGGCGTATGGCACAATGATACGGCCAATGTTAGAATATGCTGCAGCAGTATGGGACCCGTATGTGGAGGTGGAGGTGCGAGAACTGGAAAAGGTGCAGAGAAAGGCAGCAAGATGGGTGAAGGGTAGGTGGAGAAGGCAAGGGCAGGATGATGAAGAAGGGAACTATAGGCCATCAGTGATGATGAAAGAAGTGGGGTGGAGCGCATTGAAGGACAGGAGGAAAGTTGAACGGTTAGTCAGGATGTACAGGGTTGTGAATTAAGAGGGAGGATGGGGAGGGCTACACTGCAAGCTGAGTAAGGGGGTGTTTAGAGGAAGAGGAAACAACAGTGAGAAGCTTAAGAGGGTGTGGAGGAGAACGGAGCGGGGTAGGCAGTCCATGCTTGTGAGGGAGTGGAATGTATTGAGGGAGGAATTAGTATCTGTGAGAGGGGTTGGTAAATTCAGAAAGGGAGTTGGTTGGGTGAAGGAGAGTTGAAAGAGCTCGCCACCGGGCGGTAGCCTAATTGCGAGTGTGTGTGTGTGTGTGTGTTGTGTGTGTGTGTGTGTGTATATATATATATATATATATATATATATATATATATATATATATATATATATATATATATATATATATGTTTATAGAGTAACTAACATAGATGCCTTGTACATGCTTCACATCCCACTTCTCACTTTTCTCCTTAGGTATATATACTTATACTTCGGTGCCAAATACTTGTAGCTCTTCAATACTGAACACCTTCTGAGCCCAAATTTCACATGATGTTTTCCCACTGGTATTACTTTCTCAAGTTCTATTCAAGATAAAAACTGCAGTGTTCACAGCCTCTGCCCATAAGTCTTTATTCAACTTCTTAGCATGTAACATTATTCTTGCTGCTTCTATAATTGTTCTCGCCTTCCTCTCTGCCCTACCATTCTGCTCAGGTGAGTAGGCTACTGTTTTCTGATGCTGTATCCCCATATCTTCTAGAACTTCTTGTAGTTAATCGGTAAACTCTGTACCATTGTCTGTATATAATATTTTTATCTTCATTCCAAATTGAGTTTGTACCATTTGTATAAACTTTTGTACGTGCAATTTAGTTTCACCTTTGTGTTTCATAAAATTCACAGACCTGTAGTTGGAGTAGTCATCCTTCAAAAGCAATAAATATCTGGAACATCCTACAGATTTAACTTCCATAGTCCCACAGACATCAGCATGTATAAGCTTGCTAAGAAAGATGGAAACTGAGTAAGTTTGGGCAACTGCAGAGTTAAGAACTTTTATATTGTTTCTTTTTAGCACTTATGTAACGCGGTCAAAGCTCTGGTGGCCTAATTTCTCATGCCACAGTATGAACTGATCTCTTGAGGTGGTTTTCCCTAGACAAGTGACAACAGCAACATCATTAACATTGTATCTGAACTGCATAGTGTATACTTAACCTTCTGTGTTGGAAATTGCTCCTACTTTACCATCTTTCATAAATTTACACACTTTGTTATCAGCTGACATGACATAACCTCTATTTACTGCACTACTCACCGAAAACACATTTGTTTTCAAGTCGGGCAGATGCAACACATTGTTCAGGCTAGTTTTTACCCAGCTCTGACCATCATAAGCCTGTAGTAATATTTGGCCTATAGCGCTAGTTACTGACCCATCACCAATCACAACTGACTTTTCTTGCTGCAACTTTTCATAGTGGGTGAAGATTTCAATTTCAAAACACATGTGTTCACTGGCACCGCTGTATACAAGCCACTTATTGCTGAATGAAAGCCCTGCCATTGCAGATATTGATACAATAAAGGCAATGTTTTCTTCTTTTATTAATCTCAACCTACAGTCTCGTTTCAAATGTCCTGGTTTTTTACAATAAAAGCACAGTTTGTCACTCGTAGCTTCACTTCCATAGTCTTTCTTCAGTGTCCTTGTTTTATTACATGTAGCACACACTTAGTTTCACATCACTAGGGCTCTACACTCAACAGGTTCTCATTCCTTTACCCTCTTCTCTTACACCAAGAGCCTTGCAGCTAGGTTATAAAGGGTCTGTTTACTGTCTGGAGCGGACTCCCAAGCGGATACAAAATGTTTGTATCTTTCTGGTATTGATATGAAAACTTTCGTTATGATGAATTTATCAGAGACATTCTCTCAACTCCCTTAGCTTGTTCTGAAACTCAACTATTTTTTAAAGAAACATTGACATATCATAACTCTCATCATACTTGTATGCAAAAAAACTTTGCTGCACCATGTGGAGACTTGTATCAATATTCTTCTGCTCATAAACACTGTGTAGCATCCTTCATATCTCGCTAGCAGTAGTACATGTGATTATGTGCAACATTGCACTAAAAAAAGTCTCATCACTATCAGACTCTCAGCTTTTGCATCTTTCTTTGTCCATTCTAATTTTGAAGATTCCACTTCGGGTTTTTTTTCCCAACCATCTACAACACAACAACCACTAGTCCCAGTAACAACACACTAACCAGAAATTTCCACATATTCCAGTTCTTAGTCTGGTCAAGCTTAACAACATTCAACGATGTGTTTCCCGTTTTAATGAATACTTTCAACAGAATATTTTTATTTACTCCTAAATATACCAGGAATACAAAGAGTAAAATGAGAATAGTCCTGTTTGCTCCCAAATATTCCAAGAATACAAATAGGAAAATGAGAATATTCCCATTAACTCATTAATACCCCAGGAATATTAAGAAGAAAATGAGAATGTTCCTGATTACACCTAAATATACCAGGAATACTAAGAGGAAATTGAGAATAATCCTGATTACTCTAAAATATCCCAAGAATACCGATTGGAGAATAAGATTATTCCCATCTACTCCCAAATATTCCAGGAATACAAAGAGGAAAATGGAGATATTCCCTTTTACTCTCAAATATCCCAGGAGTACAAAGAGGAAAGTGGAAATATTCCTGTTTATTCCCAAATATCCCAGGAATACAATACGGATATTGAGAGTATTCGCAGAAAGCCCCCGAGTTTCCAGGGATATCCAGATGAAATTAGGGATGTAAATAGGACATCACTGGCATATTCTGTACTGTGTGGGAATTAACATGTTATGGATACATGACGTGCATTTTCTAGTAATTTTTTTTCAGAGGTTGGTAGTTACCAGGAAAATCCCATTTTTACAGATTCAAATCTGGGATTCGATGCTAACTTCACTTCAGTTAACAGTTACATGTAACTGTAAAAAAGAATATATACACAAAAGCAATACTGTAACTTTTCTAATAAAGTTGGTTTCCATTTTAAATCAACATGGATAAAGATACTTTAAACAAAGTACACACAAGTAAACATACATCAGGCCTACCTAAGATAAGTCAGGTTGCCATGTATTAGGATACACTGAAGAAAGAACCATTTCATAAGAAATACATAACTTGGTCTAAGAGAAATATAAAATGTAAATATTGCCATGCTATACTAGGTTAAGTAGGAAAAAAAAGGGCTGTTTTGCCGTTACGGCCGTGCATGGCCTCTGTCACTGTGTTGGAATAGTCAACCAGCAGGTTATGGCAGCACTGACTTATCCTAACAAACAACACAAAAATAATAATAATTAATAAATACAAACTGTTATTGTTATATCCCTTAAAGGATAAATATTATGTGTATGTGTTGTGCACACTAATGTGTTTGATGCAAGTAAATATATTTAGGGTCTTATTCATAGTCAGAGCTTCAGCCAAAGATGATCTTCCTCGGAGTTGGTCTGCGGTGAGTTTGGACTAAGGGTGGACTAACTATATTGTACTCGTAAACCCCGACCAGAGTAGGGCTAAATTTAGTCAAAGGATCATTAACGTACACTGTTGTCAAGTTCACTGCACATGCGCATTGCAAATTTTTGGCTCTAGATAGCGTACATTCAATATAACTTATTTACAAAAAATTATTTTCTTTTCAAAATTAATAGCGTTTTACGACAATCTTAATGTGCGGGACAAGAAACAGACAAAAATCTATTATACTGTGGCCGCGTCTGAATTGACAAATTCGTTATTTCGTGATTTTGTAAATTTGTGATTACAAAATTATCAATTCGGACGCCGACAGTCACTTGTTTATCACTCTCGACAACACATTATTGCAATAACAGTGCAAAATACTTTTATCGAAATTCTCCTCCTCGCCGTCTCCGCCGCCGCCATCCTCCCCAAACACCAGTTCGGCTTCCGCCCCCTCCACTCCACCTCCCACGCCATCGCCCGGGTGGGACGCGTCGCGGTGACTGGTTTCGTCCGGCGCCAACACACGGGCATGGTGCTCCTCGACCTCGCGAAAGCGTTCGATTCCGTCCCGCACCGGCAACTCATATCCCGCCTCTCCTCCATGGCCGTCCCGCCTCACCTCACCTGCCTGCTCTGCTCGTACCTGGGGGATCGCTCCTACCGGGTGCGGGTGGAGGGCTCCCTTTCCGCGCCCCACCGCATTCCCGCCGGGGTCCCTCAAGGCTCCATCCTCAGCCCCCTCCTCTTCTCCCTCCACATCTCCAACCTCAAAGTCCCTCCCGGTACCCACATCATCCAATACGCCGACGACACCTGCCTCCTCTCCTCCTCCGTCCACGAGCGCATGCTCAGCGACCGTCTCAGACGCGGCCTCACCTCCATCCAGACCCAGCTCCACGCCCACGGCATCGGACTCAATCCTTCCAAGTCCGAGGCCGTCCTCTTTCTCCCGCCTCCACCCCGCCGAGGATCACCCACCCCGCCTATCCAACTCCGTCATCCCCTGGAAACCCCAGGCCCGCTACCTCGGCGTCCTTTTCGATTCCCACTTCAATTTCATTTCCCACCTCGACTCCGTCACCTCCAAAGCCCGCACCGCCATGATCCACCTCGCCCCCGTTCTCCGCCCTTCCGCAGGAACCCCGCCCTCCATCCGCACGACCGTCTTCCGCACCTTCGTCATCCCCATCCTCACCTACGCCTGCCCCGCCTGGTCCCACGTCACCACCCACGCGCTCCGCCGCCCACGCACATCTTCTTCCGATCCCTCGCCCATCCACCTCCTCCCCTCCCGTCACCCGCGACCAGTCCTCGCCACCGCGCGCGTCCCGCACTTCCACACCACCTCGCTCCCTCACCGACCGCTTCCGGCGCTCCTGCACCCGTCACCTCACCAACCCCCTCATCCGTCAGCTCGCCACCGTCTACCCCCACTCCCGTACCCTCGTCGTCCTCCCTCCGACGCTTCACTTGGTCCCCGCCGCCGAGGAGAAGAGACGCCGACGACCCCCGGGGACGCGCGGCGGACCCGACGCCTCCCCGACCACCTGTATGAGGCGACGGCCAAGGCGTGCGGCACTGACCCCCGTCCGCCACCACCTGATCGCGCCACGGAACTGCCATCACTTCCCCCATTGCACCCCGTTCGCTTTCGCCCCACTTGTTCGCATCATCTCTCTCCCCATTCTAGCGCTTGCCCAACACAACTCCATTGTATAGCACGCCCCCCTGGTAATTGGTAAGATTTTTCCCCCCCAGCAGCCTCCCCCTTTACACTTTTCGCCCCCTCATCTCATTTAAGCCCACATGTACCTCCCAGTCGGAGGGGCTTCTCCCCACAATTACACTCCCTGGGCTCACACAACACATTACACTAAAAAAAAAAAAAAAACTGATGTAATATTTCTGCAATCATCACTGGAATAATACGAATATGTTTTTAAATAAGATATTTTTTAAAATGCAATAACGACTTCAAAAAAATTGTTGTGGTAAATATATACAAAGGCAACTCTTACATGCTTTTAAAAATATTCCTGGTGTATTTTCTGTGCAGTTATATGTTTTAAGAGTAATTTTATTTACACATTCACACAAGTGTTGCGCTGATTTTGTCATTATTTATTTTTGCTAATATCTGCTAGATACAAAATACTATATACCAAATTACTAAATACTCCACAACTTTTGTATACAATATCAGGTCGTGTGATCATTTTGTCTACAAAATTTACCAATTCGAATACATCTTTTTGTCAAATATAAAATAAAAGTAGACATTTGTAAATATAAATGTATTTTATGTTAAGTTATGAAGGTCGCCAAAAGTGTAATTTTTGTTATACATATCTACTATCCCTTCCTGTTCCTGTTGGTAAACAAAGGAGACGATGGAAAGGTTTTGTGTGTTGTTATTGCAGATATAAGGTTGTCAGTATTGATGTTTAAGTCTAATATGTTCCATGAAAATAAGAAGACATTTAAAAATGACTTAAGAGTGAGTATTTATTGCTTTCGCTGTCTTCAAAAGCAACAGGTTATGGGCCCAGAGCACGAGGCATAAGCACATGGCGAAAGTTTTGAAGAAAAGCTGTACAAGTGAAATATCAATGCACAGAATGGCCAAGGTATGTGTGACGATAGTTGATGGCAAGATGTAAGAGTTGGTATTTTTTGTGCTAAGTCGCTATTCAGAGATTAAAGGAAATGGCCATGAAACATAAAGTTGGTTATATGGTAGAGCCACTAAATAGCTCGATTTACTACAATTGGAAGTTCAGAATGCTTATGTTACTTGCTGAAAATGATGTTGCTGAGTGCGTTAACAAGGAATATGTTGAGATTGAACATGGACAACCGACATGTGATTCAGATCAGAAAAAAGAAAATCGGGCTAGAAACTTAACCGTTCAATGTATCGATGATTTTCAAATAGAAAATTTGCAGGATAAGGTAAGTGCATACCAAATGTGGAAATGCCTAGGAAATATGTACAAGAAGAAGGGATTGCCTGAGCAATTGTATTTAAAGAAGAAGTTACAGTCATTGGTGCTAAATGAAGGTGAAAGTGTAGATAGTTTCCTCAGGCAGTTTGATGAAGTGAAGGCAATAAAATCTTCTGTTGCAGAATTAAAGGATAATGATGCTATATGCAATTTATCGTTGAGTTTACTCAAGTCATTTGATTTACTGGTTACAGTCATTGAAAATATGCCACCAGAAACATTAACACCTGAATTTGTGTAGAGTAAACTGCGAACAGAAGAATGCACATGTTGCCATCAGCAACTGAAAGTGTATGTTATGAGTATGGCAATAAGGGACATATTCGTCGAAACTGTAAGCAACTATGCAGAAACAGCTTAAGAGGTACAACTCAGCAGTGTTACCAAGGGGGGTTTCATGGACTTGGAAGGTATTATGGAAATATTCACCAGAGCAGACATTTCCAAGCAGTTGGTCGTCAGGAGAATCTATCTTAGCATTACTCAACAATGGATGAGCTAAAAAGTAATTTTGTTGACTTGGTAACTCAGGATAAATGTCTACCTAGTCACCCTAATTGTAGCAAAATTTGTTTTCCAAGTGAAATAGAAGCAGACAATGAGAGTATTAGCAAAAAATGCTGTTGTGACTTTCTGTGTAGATTCAGGATGTACAATTCATATAGTAGGGTTGAATGACAAAATTGTATTTTCTGAATTTGTAGAATTGAAAGAGCCTGTAAAGATAGCAGTGGCTAGACACGACAGTGTGATTGAGGCAAAAGGTGTAGGAAATATTCATGGGTTTTTGGAGGCAGAGGGTAAAATAACTGAATGTACTGTAAAAGAATGTATTTTATGTACCAAACCTATGAAAAAACTTGATATCAGTGAATAGTTGTTTTTCAGACTGGTAAGGTACAGTTGTACCTTTCGAGACACAAAATTGGAGAGGGTGTTAGAAATAATTTATATGAGTTTAAAATTCATGTAAATTCATCTGAAAGTTGTGTCACTGGAGTAGAGTGTGAAGAAAATAAGCTATGGCATAGAAGGTTAGGTCACCTAAGCTATTCTGAAATGAAAAAAATTGGTCAGTCAAAACATGGTGGAAGGGAGAAACAAGGCGTTAAATACGAAAAAGTTGAACTGTGAGGAGTGTGTTAATGAAAAGCTAACAAGGTTACCATTTGGTAACAGAACAAAAAGTAACACTGTATTAGGCATCGTTCATTCAATAGTGTGGGTCCAATTTCACCTACTGCAAATGAGAGTCATACATATTTTGTTATATTAATTGATAATTTTTCAAATTTTACAATGATGTATTTGATTAAGTCAAAAGGTGAAGTTACAGAATGTTTTCAAGATTATTATAGTATAACAGGCAATATGTTTGGGCGGTTTGTATCAAAGCTAAGATGCGACAATGGAAGACAGTATGTTGCACAAGACTTGGTTGATTTTTGTATAAAGAAAGGCGTAATTCTTGATTACACAGTACCATACACACCTGAACAAAATGGAAAGGCAGAAAGGATGAATAAGAATGGCGACGTAGTATGATTAGTGAATCTGGGGTATCTAAACAACTTTGGGGAGAAGCGTTCAGAACAGCAGCTTATATTGTAAATTGTAGTCCAACTGCAAATTTGGAAGGAGTCACACTGGCTGAAATCTGGTATGAGTGTAAGCCAAACGTAAGAAAAAACAACTCCTTTGGTACATGGCTGTATGCTGTACATCCAAAAACCCTCAAAGGAGTTGTCTACAAAGTTGCACAATAAAGCGGAAAAATGCATATTGGTGGGGTATTCTCAAAATGGTTTTAGACTATTGAATCTTGAAAAGGGAAAAATCATGATGTTAAGTTTGATGAAGGTAATTTTATATTTAAAGAAAGAAATGAAAGAAAATCTGTAGAATGTAAACAGAATGCTGGGGACTGTAGTGAACCTGAAAATGTTTGTGTTAGTCCAGTATATGTAAGTGAAGAAGGAAAAGAAGGTGTATTTATGGATCACAAACATAGTGTAAGGTTGCCAAAAAGATTTGATGAATGTGCATGACATATAATGTGATGGGTTGTGTAGAGAATGTTCCAAAGAACCATAATGAAGTAGAAAAAAAGGTTCGACAAGGAAATGTGGTTACAAGCTATAGATAGGGAAATTGAGTCTATTAAAAAAATATATAACTTGGGAGGAAGTAAAAAATCCCGAAGGATATAAAAGTTATTGACACAGAGTGGGTATATGCATTGAAACCTTTAGAAGAGAATGTGACAGGTATAAGGTTAGACTAGTTACAAGAAGTTTTGCACAAGAAGGAAATGTAAGTTTTTATTATATATATGCACCAGTAGCTAGGATGACTTCCATAAGAACATTGTTAACTGTTGGAAATCATAAGTCTTATCTTTTTGAGTCGTTGGATATAAAAACAGCATTTTGGAATAGTGAATTGCATGTAGATGTATATATTTATCTACCAGTTAGTGTTAGTTGCATGCCTAACACTGTTCTTAAGTTAAAAGAGTCTTTGTATGGTCTTAAGCACGCACCTAACTGCTGTAATGACAAGTTTAACAAGGTGATGTTAGAATCAGGGCTTGTAAGGTCTGAAAACGATCGTTATCTGTATGCATTGATGAGTGGAGATGAAAATTTGTCTCTGCTGCTTTATGTGGATGACATTATTCTAACCAGTTCAAGAATTAATTTCATAAATTATGTTAACTCTCAGCTAGCATCAAATTTGAGGTTAAAGAAAAAGGAAAACTGAAACATTTTCTTGGGTTGTAGATAAGTCATGATAAGGAGAACAAAGTTTTGAAAATTAACGAAACCAAGTACACAAACGGAATTTTTAAAAAATTCGGATGTGAGAATTGTATATCATCACCAATACCAATTGAGTCAAAGCTAAACATAAAACCTTTGCACATATGAAAATGAGGTAACAACAAAACCTTTTAGAGAACTGATAGGCTGTCTGATGTATCTGATGTTGATTACCAGACCAGACATGTTGTGCTGTAAATTACTTCAGTAGAATACTGGAAAAAGCAACTGATGAGGCATGGTGTCAATTAAAAAGGACACCGCAGAAGTTGGATTGTTGTACAGAGGAAACCGTTTTCTTGAACTTTCTTGTTTTGTTGATGCAGATAGGGAGGAAATGTAAATGGCGAAAATCAGTTTTAGGTTTTTTGTGTAAGGTAAATGAAAATGTGGTATACTGGGTGACAAGGAAACACAATTGTGTAGCACTGTCAACAACAGAAGCAGAACTCATAGCGTTAAGTACTGCAGTTTTTTGAGTGTTTATGGTTGAAAAAGTTGTTGTCAGACTTATATGTCAAAGTAGATAAGATTACTATGTATGAAGATAATCAAGGTTGTATTGCCATAATTAAGAATGCCGAAAATAATCGAAGGGTAAAACACATTGACTTTAAGTATCGTTTTGTATGTGATAAAGTTAAGAAAGGTGATATTAATGTACAATTTGTTGAAAATGTATGTCAACACAATGACATTTCGACAAAGGTTTAAACAGATATGTATTTGTGATGAATTGTAAAGAAATGGGACTAGAGACTTTTGGCGAGGGAAGGCGTTAAGTTATAAAGGTCGCCGAAAGTGTTATGTATGTTATACATATCTATGATCCCTTCCTGTTACCGTTGATAGGTAAATGAAGGAGACGACGAAAAGATTTTGTGTGCTGTTATTTCAGATTAAAGGTTGGCAGTATTTTGTTTAAGTCTAGTATGGTCCATGTAAATAAAAGGAAGATCAAGAAAATAAAGAACACATTAATCCATAACTTAGAGTGAGTATTTATTGCTTTTGCTGTGTTCAAAAGCAACATTTTACACAGTAACTTTAGAATAGAGAAAGTGTATATAAAATATTTTTGCCCTTTATTTGGTTTGGTTATTTCCATTCAAAAGGGATGCTCTTGATAATGTGCTATGTTATTCTTGCCTGCTCGTATAAACCAATCACATTATTCATTACATTAGCATGACTATTCGTTTTACCATTGTTTTAAATCTGTATCATACATGGCAATACTTTAGAATGGAGTACAATAAAGTAAATATACTAATATTTTATTATTCCATACTGATTTGTTAAATTTTCATGGCATACCCCTATGCACTCGTGATATGGGCTTGTTTAATTTTATTGCACCAATACTGTCTTTATAATTATGTTAAATGTATGTTGTAATGTTACATACATTACAAAAACATTATAAACTGGTTAAAATCCAATCACTTCAGCCAACAATGTTACCAATGAGCTATTAATATATTTCAGCTTTGAATATATACATATATATATATATATATATATATAAATTCTCTTCTAATGTATTAATATCATGTCTCCTAAGAATCTGTTTTCAGGGAAGGCATTTGATTTTTCACAAAAATAGAAAGGCATTGCTGTAGCTCAAAACTGAGGCATTATTAAGCTTATAATATATTTATGTGTTTCGTAATCTTTATCTAGCTTTCACTGGTATGTAATATTAACGAAATAGTCATATTTTATGATCGCCATGTTTCTTTTTTACTTTCATACTTCGTTAATCCTATCCTCAGTCTGGGCTAAAAATTAGGCCTTATTAAAGCAAGATAATCCACGGACTAGCAATAAAAATGCTCCCTGAATACGAATATTTTGGTTGGAGGATGATCTTTCCTTAGTCCGGACGAAAAACAACTATGAATAAGGTCCTGAAATAATTATGAAGTGTAATGGTTGATTACAGAAACAAATGACACTCGACTAGTAAACACACTTAAAGGCTGTTCACATTAAAGTGAGGACTTTATAAATAAACCATAGAAAAAAGTCACTACCACTGACAGTACTTTTTTGGGGGGGGGGGGGAGGGGGTCCTTGAGTAACATGCACCCAGTAAAGTTGGTAACAATGGATGGGAAGCAGTTACACACATTAACTTCGAATAAATAGTGTTACACAACCATTTGCTATAACTTAGATTATTTATTTCGCTTTCTGTTTTTCATAGTTCATCTATGTGTAAAAATGAGTAGATTTGAAAAATATTTACTTTTATAATAATTTCACTGTTTCACTTGACGGATGAATGAATAAAGTGATGAGGCCCGTGGCAATGTTAATCTCACATAAGGCGGAAGAATGCACAACATGCCTGCAAGTAGCTCTTAAGCAGGGTTTTCAAAAGTGCTCATTGCACCATGAGTTTGGAGATAACGACCGTGTTCAACCGCGAGAACAGGCAAGTGAAATCGAGTGTAGAATCGCGACGACAGCGAGTGATGGGATGGAACGACAGTCGAGAGAATGTAGGCCGCTATGATAATTCCGGCAATCAGGTGAATGATGCGCGACCTAGAGAAGGAACATTTACAATAAAGAGGGAGGGGACTACCAACCCCGAACACCCTATCATTACTGCAGATTGGCTGAGGCTTATCATTGGCACTGCCACTGTACAAACAACCCACACCTGAATGGTTATCGCAGCCCAGCTAGGAACAACCAGGGAAATGGCCCGTGGGGATAAGGAGACCAGCTACCGCATACACCCCTGGTACAGAGGGAATACCCTGTCTAAACACCACAACAGACACTGATCCAACAAGTCAGTGACAACAAAGTACAGTTTAATCGCATCCTCATTCACGTGAATGGGCGGCTTTGCCATGTACTCATTGACATGGCTGCTTCCCACAATTTCGTCAAGAAACATTTTGTAAACACAGAAGACGTCACACCCACCAATCATGTCATCTGCCTAGCAACAGGGAAAAACAGAAGTAGTTTGGAAGGGCAAGCAACCGTGACGGTACATGTACGAGATTTAGAAACCATCACAACAGCTATGGTGACTGAGGAAATTTGGGAAGATGCAATACTGGATGTGCCATGGATGCAGGAGCAAAATGACATTTTGTAGCCCACCACCAGGAGGATACATTATGGTGCTACAGAGCAACGTACGATATATAACATAGATCGGAATCACCCGGAAAATTTACTGTGCATCAAGCTAAGAGACTTCGACCACGATGCCCCACCACAACACCAAGCAGCATTCCAGATGCTGCTGGACGAGCATCGCAAGGTATTCGCAGATCACAATGTGTTTAGATGAACGACGGTAAGAGAACATGAGAAACTTACACAAGAGGAACCGACTTATGCTGCACTGAGAAGCTATTTACCACACCAAGCACACATAATCAGGAAGCAGGTGAAGGAAATCTTGGCGGACAGCATCATCGAACCAACTAGAAGTCGCTACAAATCCGCTATCTTGCTCGCACCCAAGTAAACTGACAGCTGGAGGTTCTGTGTGGACTTCCCCCCAAAAATTCAGGTCACTCGCAGAGCTTTATCACCATATGTGAGTGTGCAAGATGCGTTGAGTTCACTAAGCAATGCGAAAATCATGACGTCGTTGGACCTGTGCAGTGCGTACTGGCTGGTACCCGTTAAGCAAGAATACCTAGAAAAGACTGCATTCACCACGGTCGAGGCAACATGCTACTAGTTTTGTGTAATGCAGTTCGGACTGAAATGTGCACCTGCTACATTTTAGGTCATGATGGTTCGAGTCCTGGATGGGCTGATTGGCGAGTGTACACTGCCCTACCTGGACGATGGCGTGGAGTGGCCTAACAGCTGAGAAGACCACATGAACCACCTGTCCATAGTACTCTAATGCCTTGCCATGTACGGACTCACCGGCATCTGCAAGTATAGCAGTTACCATGTCAATGGAAGCACCACTACCCATCAACATAGCACAACTGGGAGAAGGGGCAGCAGAGCAAAAGGAGGAGAGCACTACAGCAAGCGCTTCGAGACCTCGTGGAGGGTGTGTGGAGGGCCTTCCTGCTATGTCCAAGACGGCAGGGATGTAAGCAGTGCCTCTTCTGTACTTGATGGCGTGCTGCCCCAAACGGGTGCAGAGAAGGGGTTAGGGGCATTTGATGTGTACAACATGTCCCGAGCTTGTTTGACAGCGACAGAACTACGCAACTGTGCAGTACCTATGCTAACTCAATGCAAGGTGCATTGCATCGATGTGCGGTGCAAGTCTAAGATGCAGTGCAAATGCAAAACACAACATGTGATTTACCTGAAAATATACCCAATATTTTAAGTGTTAATAATTAAAATGGGTTTTGTATGTGATTTAGCAACACTTGTGTCCACGTGTGTGCTAAGTGTGTGCGAGGAAACAGCCCAATTTCCATGCAGTGTTATTAAAGTGTGTTTTAATAGTGTTCTGTTCATGTACTATTCATAAGGTGTGCCATCTTCAATTCACTCACCCAAATTTAGCACGGTAAGTTTATGCAGAGTTATAGTTGAGAATTATTTCTGTATGTTTCAGCACCAGGTAAGAAGTGCAAAGTGTTTTAAACGTGGTCTATGTTAAGAAAGTAGTTCCAATAAACCCCTGTCCCGCGAACACCAGCCAGGGCACCATGGCATGAAGGCAGTCAGCTATGATCATCTCGGGGGCGTGGTTGCGTGTTACAGTGGCTCGGGTTTCGCACTCTCGGGCAGCACTCAACTTTTATCTCTAATCACTTTCATTTCAATAGACATTAAATATACCAGCACCATTGTTCTCTCAGGCACCCTTGACCCCCCCCCCCGACTTCGTCATTGCTAGCATCGCCTGGGGAAACATAATACTGCACTTACCCATTTACAGGCTTCGCACCATTTTCTAATATCACCTCACCAGCAGGTTTAAAGTCCAGCAGTGTTTTTGTATGTACAGTGGAGGCCACAGAGCCCTGCTTAATAAACAAGTAAGTACACATTATGAACAGTTCATGTAGCATTTATTTTGTGGCCTTCTGTCTGTTCAGGGCATGGGCTCTCAAAATACCCGCACCTTTTTACCAAGTGTACGACTATGTATTATATTCGCAAGGGTAATGTGCAAGTATAATGTAAATAAAACATAAGGTGTGTGACTAGCCGATAAGTCACAGTGCCAAGTGGAAATGCAAATATTCGGTGATCTTTTGTTTGCAATCTCAATCTGTAACATGGGTGTGTGAGCTGACCTGAACAGGCCACGGTACACTACACAATTGTATTACTTTGACATAATCATTTGCGACGAACTGTAGTCCAGGATTTAGTTATGGTCTTAGGCCGAACGAGCCTGTAATAAATCTGCTCTACCAACATCACACAGCATCGTCCAGCAATGCCTGGCACTCCGGGTAAAACCTTCCACAATCAACCTTAATACCTTTTCCCAGAAATCTCACCATTCCTCGAATTCTGCCTCTACCCACTGAGGCACAACGGCGCCACGTCATAATGACTGCCGCCCGTGTGACAATTCCTATCCCCTTTCTGACATTCTGATAGCCGCCAAAATTGATTGACCGAACATGGGTCAAAATCAATTCCTATTCATGATGCTATTTTGACCCCATCTCATCCAATTCACAGCATCATGGGGGAATCTTTATCAACACTAGAAATATTGCCAGATACGGCGGACTAGAGGAACTGCCACGTGGCCATCGGCGTCACGACCCTGAGAGCATTAGCATAATTATCATCCCCACACACTCTCTGCAAGCTGGCATCCTACCCTGGCAGAGCATCGAACAGCACCCTTCCTGTCCATTTGACCAGTTCCTCCAAGTTCCAGAAACCCCTCACCATCACCGTCTCCAAGGCCCACTGGTAAACCTTGACAAAGAGGGTGTTCGAAGATGTCTGGCAGTGTGGAAAACTGCTCCTAATACAGCTGACAAGCAGCCTTCCATTGCACTGATCTTCGCTGAAAAATAACATCATATCGGTGTATTCCCGAAACGTGTTAAACAGCAACAAACTGGGAAAGAATTGCTGATCGGCTTCGCACCAAGGAGGATAATCACAAATTGTACACGCACACTACAGCAGATACGAACGTCAACTGAATGACGTGTCTCACTGCAGCTCACAACATCAAGTGAATGGAACATAAAACCTATCGTCACATGATCGTCGAATGACGCACATACTACCCTAGTCATTGATACCCGAATTGTTTCCCACATACTCTCATAGGTGCTCTATTGCTTGGTCTGCACATTTGCCTGACTTGACTATTTCTTGTAGGGCTATATGAAAGGCTTGATTTACCATACCTCTGCGGAATCAGAGGAAGAACCACTAACACTGGTTATGGCTGCGGTGGATTTTGGATATGAAGGTATTGGTGATTGTGTGTACCAGAACATGGTACGTAGCTAAAGTGTTTGTGTAAGCCGTCGCTGTTCGTCACATCGAGCCCTTCTTGTAAGTGGACCCAGAAGAAAAACAACGTACTGTATGTTGCAGACGTGGGAGGTGTCACCATGTGATGTGGTGTTGTTTTGTTTGTCGCGGGGAAACTTTAAATTTCTGCACAAGTTTCTATGCGAAACATTACCGTCTTGGGCCCTACTACAAGCCCTTACAATGTCTTATTGGAATTTATATACATTCTGTATACTGTATGTGTGTGTTTACTATGCATAGTGTATAAACTTTGTATACAGTAATTTGACTTTTCCAATATTTTTGTACAGCTATATATTGAAAAAAGACCGGACTTGTCGGTAAATGTCCAGGAGATGCTCACAGGATCTACCATGAGGTTGCACTTCACTTTCTGTCAAGTAAATGCACCATACCAAAGAATTAAAAAAATGCCATGCCTTTATGAAATAGTATTTAAATTTTCGCGCATTAATATTAAATACAGTATTTGATAAATTACTAATAATTTTTTAATGGTTTATTAATTAGTTAATATTACTAATATCGATATATCGCAATTTGTTCTCGCTCTTCCCTAGAATTTTGCCGGGTTGGGGGTTAAGTTTTTGAAGGATGTTTACTTATGTTGAATTGTGATAGCGCAAAAACATGAGTTTTGATTCTTTTAGGTTAGCTGTTGATTTGACGTCCCTTTTTGAGGATGATCGAAGTTGGTGTTATATTTACGTGGATCCACAAAAATTCTCCATAATAAACGATATAGAAACGTATTTGCAGAACGTCTTTGCAATATCGCTGCCAATCAAAGTGTTTGTTGGAAAATATTTACTGCCAAGTTCCGAAACTATAAAAATTTTGTGCATCGGTGATGTAATTAGGTACGTACTTATGAATATTAATTTTCTTTTTTCTAAGCAGAAATAATGAATATATTCTAATAAGTTGCAGACTGATGCAATAATTATAGGCCTTGCTCCAATTCGCCGAAAGAGTACTCTCTCGCTTACTGTTGACGTCACAGTCTCCTCTCTCTTATACAAACTCCGAAGAGAGAGAGTGAGAGGGGGAACGAGGTACACTTTGATCTCACTCTCACACCCTGGAATAATTCTTAAAAATAGGGGCTTTTTCAAAAATTGGTAAACTAATACCTGGTTATGTTAGATATGATTATTAGTAATCATAATTACTTGGAATTTTGGAGGGGCATCAATTAGTTTTCTGTAAAAAAAAATGTGATAGGAGGAGGGTTATCAAGATTGCTGTATTTATGCTATAAAATACATATAATTTATGTAGAAAATATTTATATTGAGTCTCTTAATTGTGTTAAATTGAAGAATACTGTTTGTAACGAATATTTAATGTGTAAAATGTCATTTACGTAGTATATTTATAACGTGGCGCTGAGGTTTATACAGGTAAACAACACAGGTATGAAGCAATGTCCGGACATGTAATTCTGGTCAATTACTCAAGGCTTACCTGGTCTATATTGACGAGAGGATAAAACGTATTACTAGTAGAATAACAATAGATATTGTAGATGATACAGAGCCTTGTTCTAGACTGTGTTTATCTTTGGAGGTGATGTATGCTGCCATGTTATTTTCACTACACTATACTGCACGTGTGCGTATACCGCTATGTTATTTTTCATACACTGTGCCTGCACGTATATCGCCATGTTGGTTGACATCGGATAGATTGTGGGGAAATTCCCAGACGTTTGCGCTAATCCTGTCTGTGGCTTCAGATTAACGAGTGATTAAAGACGTGTTTTATTGCAATTCATGTTGTTGGAAGTGTTAAATCTAATAATTGTGTTTAATTACGAGTGTTTCTATGCTATTATACCAAGGGAAAAGGTGAATTATAATATATGTGCGGTGATTAGTGTGTGTGTGTGTGTGTAGTGTGGTCAAATGGACCGAAGTTGTGGAGTGCTTATTCGTATATACTGTATGAATGGCAAGTGATTAGGTGAGTATCAACTAAATTAAATAAATTTTTTGTGAAAAACAAATTTTGGAAAGTGGTATAATTTCACTCTACTAATTACACAGAACCCAAATTTACTAGGGGCACCCCAAAAAGATAGTGATGAGGGTTATGAAGATCAGAGAATTTTGGGGTAAAAAGAGTACAACATATATACATAATTTAATGTTTATTGATGAAAATATTTTAAATTGCAAAAATACTACAAGCATAGCCATACATTATGCATTGAACCAGATTCCCAGCACCAGCAGGGTAGTAATCCCCAAAACAGTGATTCAAGGTGCGCCTGCAATATTTTTTGGTGCTGATTCGGAAGCGTCGCTCATCAGCAAAGCTTGGATTTTCCCCATAAATTGTCATGTGTAGCCTATTTGCACTGAGAAATAATGTGTGTGTTTTGCAATTCAACATCATTTTTTCTATTTGTAATATTCTCTCATGAAAACAGGTTTAATTGCGAAAAAATTGAACTGAATAGGGCCTAAATTGACAATATTACCAATACAAGCTACAAATACGATTGTGGGGAGGGCTATGAAGATCAGGGAAATTGAGGGGTAAAAGTTTATAATGAAAATGAACGTATTTTGTATTTTTGTAACCCTCACAATTTCCCTGATCTTCATAGCCCTCCCCACACTATCGTTTTTGGGGTTTCTATTGGTCAAATGTTGATGCCCCTAGTAAATTTTTGTTCTGTGTAATTAGTAGAGTGGAATTATACCACTTTCCGAGATTTTTTTTTTTCCCAGTAAAGCCCCACTTCTTAAGAATTACTAGAATATAACAAATGATGTTAATAATGTTCATGTTTTATTTAGGTTAATTGTGTGCTTATTATTAAATACTGTGATTTGTACATAACAATTGTGTTTTATCATGCAAAAATGTAACAAATTAAAATAAGTTATTATTTCATAAAATACCGTAGGCCTACATTTATTCGAGGAAAGTGAAAGGCCAGAAGTATTTAATTTTTCACTATTTATTACGTTTTCTGTTTGAGAAATAATGCTGAAGGTTTACAAAGGGCACGAGTCTCAATTCGCTAAAGTGAGCACACTTTTGAGTTGAGATGGTCATAGCCCACTCATGGTTACTTTCAACTTTACTGACTCCCTGCTAAAGTTCTACTTACAGGATGTTCCTCCATCTCATGCAAATATAGCTAAAACAAATTTGGAGAATTACACCAAAGAGACTGCACTGCATTCGTGTGCACTGTGTTTAATAATATTTTTCATGAAGATTATTTCTTACTAGCCATTGCCAGCACACTTATCCTACCTATTGTAAATAGCTCTATTAAAGGCTGTTCACGATAAAGTAAGCACTATTGAAATCAACCTTAGAAAATAGTTACTGTCCTTGAATGCATATATTTTAACAGATGCACTGAGTGACATGCACCCAGTAAAGTTGGTAATGAGGGATGGAAATTAGTTCCACATCTTAAAGTCAAATAAAAATTGTCAGGTAATCATTTGTGATGTCTGAAATTATTTCTTTTGCTTTCTGTTTTTTTTTAATGGACATATTTGTAAGAAAGACTAGTTTTGTATAATTACTTTTTTAAATAATTCCACAGTTTTGCTTGACCTACGCATGAATAAAGTGATGAAGCCCCTGGTAGTGTTAATTTTACATAAGGCAGAAGAATACACCAAATGCTTACAAATAGAGCTTATGCAGGGCTTTAAAAAGTGCTCATTTTACCATGAACTGCCTATACAATCCAGTGCAACAGGTTAATTAAGTTTATTATGCTTTGCTATTTACTCCATTAGGAAAAGATGTTCACTGTAAGCTATCAAAACACTACATTTTGCCAGTGTCTGTTCTATCTTATAATAGACCATAATATTTTAGGTTGTCTCATAAGATTGTAAAAAGGTCTTCAGATTGCAAACAGAAAATAATACGCATCACATAGTAAAGAGGGGATTATTTGCACCGCAGTTTGCGGGGTAAATGTTGTGACGGTTCATGCCAACACACACAGGACGAGGTCTTTGTCTCAGTTTCTTCTCAATGAAGATAGAAACAATGAAAAGACCCCCAAATGATATCAAAAAGGGTTTGGGTGGGTTCCAGTAAAAGTTTGAATATAAATTTCCTTTCTTTATATTGACTCAATTCATTTTACAAATGCTTTTCCCCCAAGCTATGCAATAAAAGACTATTATAAAAAATATTTAAAATATCTCAGGAACAGCAGTTTCTCCCTACATTAAAACCCAGTCCTATCCCCGATCCTGGGTGAGACCATTTATATATACATCATTGGAATACATCTTAGAAGGTTACAAATAATTCTTTGTTTGTCTTCGTCCGGAAGTATGCTCTCGTGGTACGTGGCTGGCAGGTTGACGTCACGTGGTCAAGGCGTCAAGCGGGGGAGGGGTAGTGCATTGTGAGTCTTCGCCGCGCAGCCCGCAACAAGCATTTGCAGAGCAGAAGTCACGCCAAATGGATGTGATGCGAGGTGGTCCATCAAATGTTCCCCAAGGTACCAAAGGTAAGCCGTACCATACGGCCAACACTTATTGCAAACTTCATTTTAAGATTCCATATGTTTTAAGTTCCATCTATGTGCAGAGATAGCTGTCTCATCCCTCTTCCCCTGAAGATGACCCACGTTGTTGACACAGAAATCACAAAGGGTGTTGTGGACCAATCCTTATTTTCATCGAAAATAAAGCAGAATTTTCAATTTTGCCAAAAAATACCATGTCAATTTGTGCCACTTAAAATACATCAAGATTTAAGCAAAAAGCATGCAAATTTCTCAGTTTTAAAGCAATTTTTCACATTTTTTAGAAATGTCAATTTCGCAAGCGAGCAATCTAAATCAAGCAAATTAAGCTAAAAATCAAATAAAAAGATACAAATTAATAGAATTTATAAATTTATTCAACAAAAGTAAAACACCAATAAGACTTTTCAAAGTCTAAAAATTAAGAAAAATTTGATGCATAACGTTTACTGATTCCATAATCCCAACCATCACACCTTTCCAAATCAGAAAAACCTTCTTTAAAATTAGAAAATTTATTTGATCTTAAATCATTTTTATTGATTTTTAAAACAATTGTAAAATGAACAATGTCCAATTCTTTATCAATGAAAGTTGCTGTTTTTATAATTTCATATCCATTATCACAAAGTTCTAAAAGATCTATAATTTGATCCATTTATAATGTTAAAAAATGTATATATGTTTTATAAAAAAGTGATACTATGAGAAAATTTTAATTAGAATTAAGATTTTTATTTGATCAAATAATCTATATTTCTAAAAATTCATAAAAGTTTAAAATGTAACCACTCAATCTAAGTCTAAAATATTGTATTAAAATATTGAATCAATTTGTTGGTTCATCCATTTAATAAAATAAAATATTTATTTATTTTTGGTAATCCTCTGTTTCAAAGTTAAATTACGTTGGCTAACTAGAACAACATTACAAATGGTACCTGCTTGTTTAAATTCTTTATTAAAATTAACACAAATTTTTATGTTTGTTGTATCTTTAACTACAGTTGTTTTTCTATATGAACAATCAATAACATGTAAAGGTCTTCACCCCCAAAATGAATAAAAATTGGTTTTACCATCATAGTTGGTTTATAATAAAGTTCATTATTTCTGTAGTCGGTGTCTAGTTTGGTTTTTCAATTTCTAAAATCATTATAAGCAAGAAACTGTTTACAGCAAAGACCCTTTTCAATATCTTGATTCCAATTTTCCTTTGGAAAAATCTCATTTCGTCCATTTTTAACATTAATATTTCTCACATTACAATGATCAAACATAGAAGCATGGACATACTGTTCAGCACAATTTTTTCTATTAGCTTGAAAGCCTACAATTACAAAATCGGGCATGTCAAATTGTAAATTATTAAACTGATCTTTTATATAAAAGTTAAAAACAGTTGTTCCTTTAGGAATTTCTTTTTCTAAAAATTGCCAATAATCAAAACTAATAGGAATTTTAGGCTCCTTATAAATTTTTCTTTAATTGCAATGGCTGTGTTAGATTCGTATTCAACAATAGGCCACATAATTTCTAATTTTTGAATATCAATTCTACCTGGATTGGCGTAACTTGTTGGAGGTGTGAGAACTTCATCTCATATACATATAAACAATTGTTATCAAATTAATTATGGAAAAAGGTGATTTCATAACCACCTTTCCAGTAAATTTCAGCATTATCTCTGATAAAGCCAAACCATTATCTCAATGGACAGCTTCAATAACTTAACCATGTTTTGAGATTTCTGCTATAGAAAATTGAAATGGAAAACGGTTAGAACAAACATCAATATTGTCTTTTTTTTTATACTCTGCATCAGTCCTCACTTTTTCTCTTTTTAGTAACTTAAATTGCTCAAAAACGTAAGTATCATGTGGGAAAGAAAAGCCATTACCTATAGGAATGTATTATTGTAAACATTTAAATTCCCTGTAGTTTGATCAGTTGGGGGAAAAGTTTGCCTTTTGAAGCGCTCAATACTTTTATAACTCATTTATAAGTAAAAAAAACTATGTATAAATGGATGAATTGAAGGGGGTTTCTCGAGTTAAATTACTCATTGAAAGATGTAAAAAATATAAACAGCATCATGAAAAAGAATATGAAAAAAAAATAAGAAAAAGCAATCATTAATCAATAAATTAGTAAATATTGGTAAAATAGTAGAAAAAGTAAGTGAAGAAAATGAAAATTTAATAACAACGCTAGTCCCTGTTGCAGTAAAAAATTTAGATTATCCACCAACTCCAGAAGAAACATAGTTTGAAAGGAGCATTATTTGCAGAACAAGAATCTCCTAATTTGGAAGAGCAAATGGGAATTGTATCATAAAAAAATTTACCACCTATAGCAGGTGTTTCTATTATAAATTACGGAAAACAAATTGCAAAAATAATAAATGTTATTAACACAATGTATGGTTTACGAGAAGATGGAGTAAATTTTTGCATTGGTGATACAATTGTAGAGGTAAAAAATGATACAATAAAAGTTAAAGGCAAAGAATATGAACTAACAAAAGGACTTTGTAATTTGTTAACAAAAGAAAATGAAGATCTTAAAGGTTAATTCACTAGAAAAGACTATGAAAGTTACACAGATATTGTTTTAGTAACCAATGTTGCATTCCAAAAATTTGATCCTAATATGAAAATAAACTTGAATAAAAGTTGGAAGTACAAGTCTATAATCAAACCGATTTATGATGATTATATAAAACCATAATTAAGATCAAAGCAAATCACACCAGAAAAAAAGATTTCTACAAATTCTCCTAGAACTGGCGATTGCATAAAAAAATAAAATAGTTTACCAAAAGAACATATTTGGATGGACAATGTTCTTATGATTTATGAATTACCAAAAAAATGTGCACAAAAATGAATGTTCTGTAGTAAATTTTGACATTTCAAAAATCCAGGAACTCGTTAGGTTTGCTATTTTAAAGAAAATAATGGTGTTTACTATTTTGATTCATTTAGAGGCAACATTCCTACTAATTTAACCAATTACTTTAAAAACAGAAATGTTTATTACAATGATGATTGAATTTAGAATTTTAATTCAGTTATATGTGGACATCTATGTTTAATTGTTTTACACTTTTTTGCAGAGTATTTAAGTTTAATGATATAATTTCTATATTATTAAATGATTGATATATTTGGGAAACTATTGATGAAATTTTTAAGTGAAGACATTGACAATATTACTGAAGCTTTAAAAACATATGTAGATTCTAAATGTAATTTGAGTGTTTCTACTTTACAAAGTAAACTAAGCACTTGTTTTGGTTTTACAAGATCATATATTTCTTTTCTAGGACGTAGAATTGTTAATATAGGTGAACCTGTAGATCATAAAGACGCAGTCAATAAAAGATATTTCGATATATATATTTTTTAAATTTATTTATTTATAGCAGATTATGCTTTAAAAAAGGACATCAATTCAAAATATAAAAACATTGTTTCTGATAATGCTTTAAAAGTAGATATACATTTACAATTCAGTAACACTATTGTTGATTGTATAAAATGAATGAATAATGCGAAACAGGAGATTTGTTTTAAATGGCAGTTATAAATGGATAAATATATTAGACGATTCAGTCAAAGAATACAACGTAAAGCATATATCTATGGGTATGAAACCAATTGAAGTTTATAAGACAAACAAAAAAATTTTCATGCACAAATTTTGAAGGCACAATTACTAAACCGAAATACAAAGTTGGTGATGTTTGCATAAGCAAACTAAAAAAAAATTTTGAGAATGGCTACACTGCTAATTGGTCAGCAGAGTTTTTTACTATTTGTAAAGTTTTAAATTATGATGTGCCTACTTAAAAATTAAAAGGTACTAAAGGAGAAGAAATAGAAGGCAGTTTTTATGAATTCGAAATTTGAAAATTGACTATCCAAATGAATAATTAGTTGGAAAAGTCGTAAAAACTAAAGATAATAAAATTTTTGTAAAATGGTTGTGGTTTTGATAATTCTCATAACTCTTGGATTAATAAAACAGCTTTTTTGTAAATTTAAAAATAAAAATAATCTTCTTACACAATTCCATAAAGATTATTTATATCATTAATCAATTGTTGTTGAGTGTAATTATTTCCAACAATATAAAAATAGTTGTGAAAACACTCAATGTGGTCATTCAATGTTTCTTTCATTCTTTGATATAAATTCATCGAATTTGGAATATAATAAAATCTCAATATTTGTTCGCAATTTGGATGTCTATCTTCAGTTTTATACAATTATTTTTGAACATTTTTCTTTGAGTTCTTATGACATAGTAATCAAATTCACAGCTATCATCAAATAATTTTAAAAGAATGAAATGTGAATTTAAATTTTGATTTTGTGTTTGTGGTACAACATGGGGAGACACTACTCTTGATTTCTTAATTTCTGTGATTTATTATATCGCACGCCATATGAACCGATTCTCTTAAATTTTCTATATGTTCATCTTTATTTTTATTTATAATCTCTAAATGATTTACTGTATTTTTTTTTTCATTTTTATAAAATTATTAACTTTAAGTTCGTTCATTTTTGTATATGCTTTATTTGGCCTTTGTGTAGATGCTTTACATCTTTTTGAATCTTATATTCACCATGTTTTTTTATTGATGGTAAAACTTCTTTAGTTACCCATTTAGTCAATTTTTCAGCTAGATTCATGCTTGATCTAAATATTAACTTATATAGCACTGATTCATTGATAAATAAAGCTTTTGGTTTCATATTTGAAGGTGTCCCTTCAGCAGGGACAACTTTGACTCATTATCAACAATATAATATAAAGCATTTCTTGGTTTTCTGTACTCCAAAAGTCTAGTTACATCAGTTCCATTAAACCACGGATCATTTTCCTCCTCAATAATCATAAAAACTCATGTACCATTGTAAATAAGATTATTATTATTTAATGTCTAGAATTGACTCCATTTTTTATATGTGAAATTATGAGCAAGTAAATTGGTGTGTTGTAATGTCTTTTTATTAGTATTCTTTTTTATAAAGGAAATGAAAATATTAAAGAAATAGACCAAATTCATTGAATTATATAGCTCTTAAGGAGTTAGTCGTTAATGATATATTTTATTTTATTTATGATTTCGTTATAAGATTCACACTATACCAAACAATGAAGTGCTATTTTTACCATCTCTAGTCAATTTCTTTGTAAATTCATTATATTCGATAACAGGTTCATTATTAAAAAAAATACAATAACCCATTTGTATATCTGAAAGCACTCTATCGTATTTGGTAAATAAAGAAATTTATCTCTAATTTGACCACTCTCTTTTATCTGGAATTTATATTAGTCTTTCAGCATTATACACCTTTTCATTGAAGATAAAAGTTTTCCCTGAATTTGAATTAAAAACAGTGTTTATTTTATAATCTTCACCTATTGCTATTGAAGAAAATCCTTTAGGGTATCCAGTAATAAGTTTATAAGTAGGGTAATTTACCATATAAATTTCACCATCTACAAACAGAACTAACTCACCCGATGGTCTTTGACATATAAAAAAATTATTGAAATTGATTGGTAAAAATTGAAACATTTTTGTTTTCAAAATTGGCTTATTGATTATTTTATTGTCATTCAAACTTTTTGTCCAAACTTTTTTATTGTAAAAAATATACAATTTATCATCAGTATTTAAAAATGTTTTTACATGTCTGTCTTCGCATAAATCAATTGGTTCAACATCATTAAATTTATTTTGTTGGGGTGGTCCATGAAAGTTTTGAATGCTTTGGATGTCATCGAGTGCAAATCAAACAAATTATTGTTAAGAAATAAATACATGACCACATTTTTATCAGTGGAAGTTGAAGACCAGGATTGTTTTTTATCATTATACCGATATTCCTGGCTATTGATATGAATTTCAACAAGACTGTTTTGCGGATTTGGAAAAATTGCATGTGCTAGTGCACTACCATGTGAATATAATATAGTGTGACAAAACCCAGATAATTTCTGATATTTATGTTAATCTTCTTTGTATAATATAACTATGTCTGGAAATTTTGTATCATATAATAAATTTCAAATTTGTGTTTTTTTGCCAAATGCCTCAACTAACGTTGCACTTGATTTATTTGCATATGCATAATTCCATTTTAATGGGTTTTTAGTCCATTTGTGGTTAATGAAAGGTCAGCATGTATCTCAACCTTAACACCACTTCTTGGCTTGTCGATTAAACTAAGTTTTTCTTTATCGAGTTTACCATCAACTGAAGAAGTGTTATGATATTCTTGAAATATTCTTTAAAATTTATATTTATATAAATATTTATTTAAAATTTTGATAACACATTCTGTCTGATACTCTTTTTTGGATAGTGCAAAATTTATATTTGAGATAGCGAGAATAATTACATAAGCCTTAATTTATATACAAACAGTTTTAAAATATAATAAAATCTTTAATTGTATTTCTATACTTTCCTTCTTTTATTTTTCTACTCAAATCTATTGTAATAAAGCCATATTCTTCGTCCCAACATTTTGACCAGATTTCTTTAAGTTTTTCATAAGGCATGTCTCCACCAACAAAATAATTATAAATATGTTTTCAATTAGTATCATCTTGTCTAAATATACATAAAAATGAGTATTATCTCTTAACAATTGTTCTGTTACTTTTAAAAATAAGTGTGAGCTAAATATAATACATCTAAATTTTTATGTCTTCCTCTAGTAAAATAATCACGAACTGTATCTTTATTGTCTAAACTAACATCATCAAATACAATTAGAGAATCATTTTCACATTGATCTAAAGGACCCTTTCCTCAGTTTTATTAAAAAGAATGCAATTTTTTCTTTAACTTTAAGCTTTTTGGATAATATATTAAAATCATTTTTAACTCAATATATTTTGATTGATTTATTAAACTTTTTGAACAAACATACAATTTATAAAAATTTATCCATCCTGTTATAAATAAAATTTGTCATCAAATTAGTTTTTCTAGAATTGCTTACTACTATAGCCCTCATATTATCAGGCAATAATTCACCATTCTTTTTCATTTCGGAATTATCTTCATGAATTAAAACACAGACACACCATTTAACTTTCTTCATTTAATAAGATAATTTTGTGTAATAAATGGATAGTAAAGTATTAAAATTAACAAATAATTGTTATATTTTAATGAAAAATCGATTGCATTAGATAGTTTTTATACAAAATTATTAACACCCAATATAAACAACAATACTATAACGACCATTGAAAAATTGAGTGTTAATGTTGATAAAAATGAAGTTACGACTATTCCTAGAAGTCAATATGATATTGAATTGTTAAAAGAAACTATAAATTCAATTGATCCATTTTCAACAAACAACATTGAATCAACAGCAAATAATGTGAAAAATAGAATATCTATTAAATCTAAGTTTTATAGAAAATTTGTCGACCAACTATCTGATATTCTTGGTTTTGAAAGAAATTAGACTATTGAAAAAGACAGAATTACTGTAGGCATTAAATCGCCAAATTTTTATCCATATAAAAAAATCAATATCCACTGCAACTTGGCATATTGACTGTTTATCAAATATGATGAATCTAATAATTTAGAAACTGATATAATTGCTAGTTTTCCACCAAAAACTATGCTTGACTTTAAAGATTATATTAACTATGAGCCTGCATATCCAGTTTTATCAAATTAATAGTGCGCAGTTTAATCATATTGTTTTAGGAATTATGGATGAAAATGGTAAAGTAATTGATTTCAATGGTGCTGACATCTATATTATTTTAGAAAATAAAGGTGTTTAAGATTCAGCCGTATGGCACTGTATCTATTTTATTTTCTAGTATAATTCTCTTGTCATCATAAGGACTTAATGCTATTTTATTAACTTCTACTGAATATATTTTATGCTCTTCACTTAGAAAATGCATTGTTCTTTAGTGCATTTTTTCATTAAATAAGCAATTCTTATAGTCATCAAATTATATTCTCTTATATTCTCTTATATTATCTATATATTATCATCAACTCTACATGCACACATTTTTGCTCTTAAACCAACAAATTCGTTCTTTATTTTGCCATTACATTCATCTTTCATTTTACTTAAAACTTTCTAGTTTATTTTAAGTATGTTATACATATTATCATTTGGATAATCACTTGTATCAAATTTTTCCATCATTATTTTCATATCTTCATAAATATCTTCTGTTAGGTGTGTGTGTGTGTGCACGTGTGTGCGTGCGTGCATGCATGCGTGTAGTCCATTCCCAATTGGAAGTAACTTTCTCGGAACCCTATGAAATATCTACTTGAAAATTCGTTTCATATCCTTCCGCCAAATGTAAACAAACATTGCCATGTGAGTGCCATATAGCATCTGTCAAAATCGATATTTACGTGCCATTGTGTGTACATGTGTTCGTAGACTTTCGCTACACCTAAAGTTAACATTGAAATGTGACTTCTACCTTTATACCTGTCAAATGTGTTGTTTACTGTTTACAGCTTTTCAAAGAATTCTGTCTTAGGTCTATTTCAAAAGCCATTTCGTACGAATATTCACAGTTTAGGACTATAACATTATTTAGGTCAGCTTTATGACTTTTTAAAAATGCCTGAATTAACTATAATTCTTACGGTTTTGTTACATTAACATATTTGTTTTCCATGACATAGCACATTACACGTAATGCACGTTAATATTTTGCAGCGGCCATGTTAAACACTGTAACAACTGCGGAGTAATGAACTGTAGTATTTAACTTTTTGTTATTAATATGTGTTAGGTTATTTCTTTAAAAGGACGGCCTCAGTTCGAATAATGAAGGAATAGACAGTCCAACGTGAAAGCAACATTAAAATCAAGCATGCAACTCGTGATGTTCATTTTTTGTTATAGAAACTGAAAAATACAGCGGTGAACATGCACTCAAATAAGCCTACCGTAATTTTTATTCCACTCATATTTATATGTATTGCTACTTACTATGTATTAGGTTTATTGAAATTTATTGGGGCTGGTCTTGGTTATTTTGTTGGGATTGGTAGTAAATTGCGTTACACGAACTCTGTTCCAAACACCCAGGGCAAAGGTACAACGTTGTGATAAATAATCATGTAATTAAATAACTTTGTCATAAAAACAGTTCATATTTATAAAGTATAAATAGTTCACATCAAATATTTGAAATCACGCACATACAGATCCAGCGAAACTATCACCAAACAGCCACGCCACGCTATTTCTCACACAGCGGTTAATAAAACACACCGTAACAGTATATTTATTACTGCCACGGAAACACAGATTTATTACAACATCGTAACTTGCTAAGGTAGGTTTAAAAAACATAACGTCTACAAACGTGATGTGGAAATTTGAAGTATTTTTCGGAGTAAGTATAATTTAAGCTTCATTTGGTAAAACAGCAACATGCCACATGCCTTGTCATGGCTCGCCACGTCTGCCAACTTCACTATGTTTCTGCCCCGCCATCATACATAAATATACTTAAATAAGTATTCAAACATTAAAAATTCCTTTTCAGTTGTAAATTACAAATTCAAAAATCATTATTTTGCTGTATAAGTATGAATATGCTACATTTGAAAACAGGTACAATTTATTGCATACTAGCGACGTGAAACTTTCCGATTGTGAAAGAGACAAAGACGGAGAGAGTGACAAAGCTCACTCAGCAGACAGTTGCTTCAAAGTTGCTCTCGCTTGATAAAACAACACCGTACCATTGCAGCCTACTCACAATATTTTCCTCTGTTATTTTAAACTGTAAAAATGAGATATGTTGCCATCGGGGCTACCTAAATATTTCAATAGGCACCGTTTAATTTACAATTAGTATACTAAAAAACTAGGTTAAAATAATATTTTTACTATCATGTTATATATTTGTGGAATATAGGTTATTGAAAAAACGGGTTGACATGTTTTGCCTAGAATGTTTTTTCAAAGGTTGATTTTCATAAGTTACTTCCAATCGGGAATGGACTATATATAGAGCTATCTGTATCTTGATAACATAATTCAATTTTATCTACATATTTGGTTTCGTAGGTTCATAATGGAAATCATACATAAATTTTTTTGATATGTCCAAGATTGACATGCCAACATAAACAGGTTTATTAAATTATAGATTTGTTTTATTCATGTGTATAGCTGCGAGGTTTTCATTAAATATAGTACTTTTCTTAAAATTTGGTTTTCCTATTAATTTTTCACATTTTTCTTTGTCTGCTATTAGTTTTATATCCACTCTGTTCATAATATTTTCCATAGTTTTGCCGAACACAGAATTATTCATTAGCTTATAAAAATCATTTTCAAAGTCATTTTTTTCATTAGTTCGCATCGTATTTAAAACTATATATTTCTTCAACCAATCGGACTTATTAAACTTTAATATTCTATTTATTTTAGTAAGTTTTAATCCATTCTTCGGGCAGTGTTTCAAATTACGATAGTGTATTACATACTTTTCTTTTTTATGTAAAGTTGTTAGTAATTTAGACTGCTTTGTTTTTGGAACTACCTTATTTTAGGAGCAAAAAGGTAGACCTTTATATAATTTATTTAGTTTCTTAGGATATTCCAAATCAACTTCTCATACATACATATACACTCGCAATTAGGCTACCGCCCGGTGGCGAGCTCTCTCAACTCTCCTTCACCCAACCAACTCCTTTTCCACTCCCTTCCTGAATTTACCAACCCCTCTCACAGATACCAATTCCTCCCTCAACACATTCCACTCCCTCACAGACCTCACAAGCATGGACTGCCTACCCCGCTCCGTTCTCCTCCACACCCTCTGAAGCTTCTCACTGTTGTTTCCTCTTCCCCTAAACACCCCCTTACTTAGCTTGCAGTGTAGCCCTCCCCATCCTCCCTCTTCATTCACAACCCTGTATATCCTGACTAACCGTTCAACTTTCCTCCTGTCCTTCAATGAGCTCCACCCCATTTCTTTCATCATCACTGATGGCCTATAGTTCCCTTCTTCCTCATCCTGCCCTTGCCTTCTCCACCGTCCCTTCACCCATCTTGCTGCCTTTCTCTGCACCTTTTCCAGTTCTCGTACCTCCACCTCCACATACGGGTCCCATACTGCTGCAGCATATTCTAACATTCTAATATATAACCATAATTAGAATCATCATCCAAATTAAATATATGTTTATTGTAAAAATGAAGTGCTGTATAATTCTCCCATTCGATTCCACCATATGGTAAATATTGAGACATTGCCCAGCCATATAAATTATTAGCATTAAGGTATGCTAAATAGTTGGACTCTTGATTAGATTTAAAATCATCTAAATATTTATTATTTGCTATAACATATTGTTTGCAACATTGTGATATTCCACCTCTAATTCCTTTTTCTATCATTAAAATCATATAATTGTGTAATTAAATCTAATGGTTGTTTTTTCATTTTTAACATTGCATCCCAAGATAATTCTGGCACTGACATACTATGACGGATCTATATTGTATGCATTTATACATGTATTTCTAAAGGTTTCAAATATATCTGCTAACAGTATTATGTCACTTTTTCAATATAAATCGTGATATTCAACAAGATTCTTAATATTAAATTTATCCCATACAAGTTTTGCATGCTCATAATCATTGTCAGTTGTGTCAAATTGATTAAATTTATTATAAAATTCACTTTTTGGTGGAAGATCAGTTTCGTTAAATTTTTCCAACTATCCATATAATCGTATAGATAAGCATCCTTTCTCATAACTAAATTTACTTTATTTTTTGGAAAATGTCTTTGTGTGTGTTTCATTTTATTTTTACTTAAATTTGATGATAATTTAGCAAAACTACTGGCCATAAATTTAAATGTCTATAAATTTCATTTTTAAATTTTCTGTTTCTTTCCCAAAAGTAATAAACTTTTCTTCATTACTTGCAAGTAAATCTATATTTTTTTCATCATAACTTAGTTCTTTAATAAATAAATGAGCATCATACCCAGCTAAATTATGGATATAAATTGGTACAAAGTTGGGCAATTTTAATTGTAGATTACAGTTATTACATACAGGATTAATGAATTTTTCCACATATGTGAGCATGATGGCGTTTTTTTTTTTTTTCTCTTCTCATATATGCATTCGCATACAATACATTTTTTAAAATTTACTATAGGCCTATAACACTTTTTCTTGTATTGTTAGTGGATGCATTGGTTCAATTTGTGAATTTATTTCCCCAATTTCTTCTACTTCTGTTTTAATTGATTGTATAAAAATTTTATGAGCATTTCGACCTCAATAAACTTTCTGTGGCAGATACAATGTAATAGCAAAAACCAGATGCTTAATGCAATTGATATTTCGTTGTGTATGATTCATTGTTTAACTTTAAATCAATGCTATTTATTTGATCATTAGTAAGATTAAATCTTTCTTTAAGTATCTCCTTATAAAGGCCATTATCAATATCATCTTCTGTTTGAACAAAGTATTTTTGGATTAATTAAAATTTATAAGTTTCTCTTGGATTAGGCCGAACTGTTGGTATTTTCTTTAGAATTGACTCAAAATCGGTATTCTGCAAAAGGAACCTTCATTGTATATTTACAATTTTTGAAAAATATTTGCTCTCCTTTAGAGGGTAAAGTAATTTTTACTGCTTCATTTTTAGAGCAGTCTTCTGTATGTTTATTTACAATTGAAGACACATATCACGTATATATGTTTTACCATGTTTATTTTTTTGCATTGAAAGCAGTTTCAATAAATCTTTAATCGAACAGTAATGTGAGTTATTTATTATGGTACTTACCATTATTTAACTTATCAGTCATATCTATTGTAACAAACCAATATTCATTATTCCAACATTTTGAACAAGTCTCCCTAAATTTCTCAAACGACATATCACCACCAACAAAATTACTATCAATAAGTTTAAGATTTGTATCGTCTTGTCTGAATATGCAAAGAAAATTGGCATTGTCTCTTATAAGCTGCTTAGGTACTTTTGAGTATGTCTGGGCTAAATTGAAACAATCAATATCTTTGTGTCTACCGCGAGTAAAGTAATCCCTTACCATATTTTGATTTTAAAGTATGATATCATTGAAAACAACTACAGATTCTTTATGACATTCATGTACATCAACCATTTCTTCATTTGATGGAAACAAGTATGCTATCGGTTCATTAAATAATTTTGATGCTACATCTATATCTTTCTTTAAATTGATATATCTTGGTTGGTCCAGACTTTTTGAACATACATAGAGAGTGCCAAAGTCCAACCATCCCTGAGCATATATAAAATTATCTATCATAAGTGTAGTTTTTCAACAGTTACTTGGACCCACTATTAAACATCTAATATTATTGGGTAATAATTCTCCATGACGTTTTATCGATAAAGTTTTGTCCGGTATTCTTATTTTAATATCCCAGTATACATATTTCATGTTTTTCTTGCTCATTTATTAATAGATTTTTTTAATGATATAATAAATGAGTAAAGTATTCAAACTAACAGAAAACAAATCAGTGTTGAAGAAAAGACTATATTACCCTTTAGATATAAAAGGGCACTCATTGGCTTTAGTTCAGTTATATATTACTTATCTAACGCATAACATTACCTCTGGGAAAAAAACTATATTTTGTGGGCCAGAATGATATGGAATCAGCAATTTATATTCAAGTTGGCCAACATAGCTTAAAAGATCTTGAAAAAACTATAAAAGCAATTTTTTCATTCAGTGTAGATTCAATGGATGGGAAAGAACATTATATATCTTTCGAGCTGGATAAAATAACAAACAGAGTGATACTAAAATGTACGCTTAAATTACAGTTTGGAAAACGGGGTTCAATAGGAAAACTTTTGGATTTCGTAGAAAATAAAACTCTGAAAGCAAATGTGGACCATTATGGCAATACAATTCCAAAATTTGCCCCATTTGAAACAATAAATATACACTGTACTATATTAAATGGTATGATATTAAAACATGATGAATATAATCACAGAGAAACTAACATAATTGCCACTTTTGAAACAAGATTTGGATTTGGCGACACACTCTATCATGAACCAGCTTATCCATAATTTTTTTCCAGTGAAAACAAATCAAGTTAATGAAATAATAGTTGAAATTAAGGATGAAAAAGGTAAGTTAAATTACTTTGATTTGTCCGAAAGAACAGTGGTATTAGAGATGAGACCATAGATATTTTTTGGGTTGGACGTAGTCATATTTTATATATAATAACTTTGATAGTTTAAAAACTATTAAAGTTTCATATGATAAAGATGAATAATATTTCTATAGAAAGTGCAATGAAAGATTTAGAAAAAGCATTCAATGTTTCTGCTACTTTAATATGTCAAATTTAGAGATGCATCTCTAAATTTTTAGACTATGTTGTAGCACATTGCCGAAGTCAGAGCGATAATTGTGTTTTATTGATTGGATAACCATTAAAACTTTATAGAGATATGAGCACAAATAAAAATCAATTGATGTCTAACTATACGACGATGATCATTTACTCTTTAAAAAACCGAATAGAATGCATTTGTTTAGCACCACAATCCACCATTCCATCATATGCAAACTTATACCTCCACAATTAACATCATTTAAAACTTTTTCACTGAAAATCTGAATGCAACTTTTTGAGCCACTTTTTTGCGGTTGTGCTCAAACGCAACTTTTTGAGTCACTTTTTTTGCAACTGCTCCCAAACGCAACTTTTTACGTGTATTTTTGCAGATGCACCTAAACACAACTTTTTGAGTCACTTTTCGCAACTACTCCCAAACGCAACTTTTTGAACCACTTTTTTGCAACTGCTCCCAAATGCAACTTTTTGAGTCACTTTTTGCGGTTGCGCTCGAATCGGCATTTCTATACTACTTATATGCTTATCATTTTTATTTTTTGTAAGTTTTAGTGCATTTACCATGGATTTCTTACTTTCAAAAGAGTAATCATTTATAGATGTTTCAATTTGATTTTATATATTTGGTATATCATCAATTTTAATCGGCTATTCATAACCATCTAATATTTTGTCGATATTAAGCCTTACATTTTTATATTTAGTAACTCTATCCGAATGACTGTCTGCAGGAAATAATGCTGATTTTATTGCCCAAAGAAAGCATTTTTGATCATTATTCTCTACATATATGCTTTTTTATTCTTAATCACTTCTGGTAGTTTAATATATTGATTGGTATAATCCATTTAATGGATTATACTTATTTATTGCTAATTGTATTCCAATTACTCTATTTAAAGTCCATCCAGAACCTCGTTTTTGAAATTCAGGTAGTTGTGTAATTATTTCTTGGTATATGAACTTATAAATCTTTTTAATATCTCCATTAGTACTGTATAGTTGGGTGATTGAAATGTGAATAATTCTATTTGATTATTTCTTGTTTACGACAATTGGCATATAATTTAATGCTGGTTTTCAACCCTCTAAATGTTCTAAGATTCTTGCGAATTATCTCAAAAACTATAGTTTTTATAGAAAGTAAAAATTGTTTAGGCTCTACTAAATTAAAAGAATTTTCAATGTTATATCTTGATATCCTACTTTTAAAGGCTTTATTAACTAAATAATATTTATTGGTTCTTCTACTTCTTTTGTTAATAAATAACTTATTATAAAATGAAAATATTTCTGTTAATTCTTTTTTATCTTTGGGATATAATTAATTGATATTTGCATCAGCCAAAGGTAAATTTGTAAAAATATTCTTTGTTACCCCTTCTTTTACTCGCTGGCTCTTATTTTTAAGTTTTGCAAATACATTATTAGAAAATGGGAATATTTCTTTTAATTCCTTTTTCTCTTGTTTTGTAAATAGATGATTAGAGAATGGAAGTATTTTTTTCAATTTCTTTCTATCTTTCTTATATAATTCATTGATATTTGAATAAGAAAATGGTAAATTTACAAAGTTCTTTTTCTGCGCTCATTAATAATAGCTGCAATTAAATCTGTTTTCCTTAAATTATTTTTATTTGTTATGTTAAAGCTTTTAGCTTTAGTTCTGAATTCCGCAACTGTTAAATTATTTAGATTTTCTCCTGCTTGACAAATTTTTGTAATAATGCTAGTAATAAGATCATCTTTACGTAATTTAGGTAATTTTTTTTACGTTTAATTCTTTAACTATAATTCTTAACTCGGTCACTCTCCTTTCACTCAGATCTGATACTGAATAATTTGTAGCCATATTTGTTTATTAATAAGAAAAAAAATCATAAACGTCTTAAAAAACAAAGAAATGAAATGAAAAAAATAATGAAAATACTGGAATGAAGTGCTTAAATTATTGAAAGTAATTTTTAAAAATATTTAATTTCTTCTGTGATAATATTTCTCACTACAGCATTTTTTGCTTATTGTTGTGTTTTTATCCTTATTATTTTTATGAAGAGAAAATAATTTTATAGATTTATTCTTTTTACATACTGTTCATGTTTTTGTTGGGTATTCATCATGTTGAATTTCATTTAGAATATCTACTATTGTATTGTGTGATTCAGTTTTTTTATGCTCCTTGAGATATATAATACTAGCGACCCGCCCCGGCTTCGCACGGGTGCAATTAAGATAAACCTTAACCCGGCATTAATTAAGTTGGGTAAAGTCTCCTAAAGCATTTAAAAAAAGCACATAATTTAATAATTAATTAAATAATTTATAATTTAAAGTTTTTTTGCTATTTTTATTTGATATTTTTTTACTTTTTTATAATTTTTCATATTAATATACATTATATTACAATGCAATTTATCTGAGATAGAAGTATTTAATATGTTATTGGCTAAGACATTCTCTGTAGACAATGTTTGACGTCCTGTTATTGTTTGGTAGCAAAATGTATCGTTTCTCGGGACTTCCAACTCGTGATAAACCAACATATAGTTGGCCATGGGAAAAACACTCTTTTCGTAGGTCGATTCCAACCAAAGAGAAAGTTTGACCCTGGGACTTATTAATAGTAATCGCGAACGATGTTTTTACGGGAAATTGCAACCGCTTGAAAGATATTGCCAAATCAGTGGGAATCATGGGAATCCTCGGGATGTTTGCCAGCTGGCCGGCTGCTGGACCGGTGAGGATGGTCGCGACAATAAAATTTTCTTTCAAGTCTTTAATGAGCAATCTTGTGCCATTACACATGTTAGGAGGGGCTTATATTCCTTAAAAGCATGATAGGAGTACCGACTTTTAATGATAGTTCATGAGGTGGCAAGCCAGAAGGATTAAGCGAATTTAGAAAATGTTGAGGAAAGTGGACGACATCGTCAACATTGGTGACTGTGTTAATCGACTTATATGTTTTGACTTGGCCAGGAACTCTTTGTATAATGAGAGTGTTGATTTTATTGACAATGTCGTTCCTAGGCGATACTATTGTCCTGAACACAACCAGTGAAAGTCTCTTTCTAGTAAATTTTCGAGGCCCGGATATACTGTTTCTATAAGATGCTGCAGATTGTGGACTATCTGACCTAATGTTTAAATTTAAAATGATTTCAGCAGAATTAGTGCCCAAATTTAGAGAAAGAAAAACTCCTCCTCCAAGTCTGAGCAATTGTTGTGGGAAATCTTTCTGCGTGTCTCCACCAAGATAGGCTCTCATATTCGTTCGCAAATTTAGGTGTTGAATAGAACTCTATAAGGGAGATGATTTAAGACATGCTTTGATGATATCTGCACACGTCCCTTTTGTAACTACAGGGAGTGTCTGCCGAAAATCCCCAGCAAACACAAAAGTAACTCCCCCCCCATAATGGCAGTAGAGTTTCTAAGGTTGGCGCCATACACAACACGTTTTATTTTCCGAATCTGTCCTTCCTGCAAAGCCGTAGTACATGATTTTGTTCTATCATCAATAGTTTTCGCAGCGCACGCAATGTAAGGAATTTTATAGGTCATTTATTTACACTTTGGGTTACATTATTGGAGTTTTAGTAGGGATCCCTATTGATTTTTGAAATAAAATATAGCCTATGACACTCAGTGATAAAGTAGCATTCTACTGGTGAAAGAATTTTTAAAATCGGATGAGTAGTTTCGAAGATTACCTCCTACATCCAAACACACAAACACACAAAGTTACAAACACTACCTCTTTATAATATTAGTATAGACAAACAAATTTTCCACATTCACACAGTATTTTCTCATTAAAGCATTTTTACATTTTGGTGTATGTTTGTCTTTAGTTGCTTTTTGAGGATAAAATGAATAAATAGATTTGTTCTCATTACATACTACACATTTCTTAGTTGAATAATCATGTTGAATTTCATTTGTATTTTGCAATTTACTATTTTTATGCTTTTTGCGATATAGTTTAGAAACATATTTTCCACATTTGCATAGTACTTTCTCCTTTTTATAACTCATATTGATTTTTGGCATAGTCGGTGGCACATTTTTTACATGTGTTAATATGTTCATTTTTTGTGTGCTTATGTGATGCAAAACATTCAATGTTTAATACTTCACCACATTTTTTATATTGCTTAGGTATGGTATTATTTTCCATTTTGTGCATAGTTTCCATTTCATTTATTAAGAAAATTAATTTATTAAGAAATTGAAAAATTATTTTTTCTTTAATAATTTTTTTCCTTTTAAATAAATACAAAAATGGAGGCTCTGCTCAACAAGTTGAACAATTCATATAAATTCACTAAACTAACGGATCTAGAAATTGATAAATGGTATGAAGCTACAGATTTTTGAATTTATGAATCTAAATTTGGTAAACAATTAATTTTATTCTAGAGAATAGGGCATAAAATTACTTTACTGGATCGCAATGCAAAAATAATTGATACATACATACATACACACACTCGCAATTAGGCTACCGCCCGGTGGCGAGCTCTCTCAACTCTCCTTCACCCAACCAACTCCTTTTCCACTCCCTTCCTGAATTTACCAACCCCTCTCACAGATACCAATTCCTCCCTCAACACATTCCACTCCCTCACAGACCTCACAAGCATGGACTGCCTACCCCGCTCCGTTCTCCTCCACACCCTCTGAAGCTTCTCACTGTTGTTTCCTCTTCCTCTAAACACCCCCTTACTTAGCTTGCAGTGTAGTCCTCCCCATCCTCCCTCTTAATTCACAACCCTGTACATCCTGACTAACCGTTCAACTTTCCTCCTGTCCTTCAATGAGCTCCACCCCATTTCTTTCATCAGCACTAATGGCCTATAGTTCCCTTCATCATCCTGCCCTTGCCTTCTCCACCGTCCCTTCACCCATCTTGCTGCCTTTCTCTGCACCTTTTCCAGTTCTCGCACCTCCACCTCCACATACGGGTCCCATACTGCTGCAGCATATTATAACATTGGCCGTATCATTGTGCCATACGCCTTCTCCTTCACCTCACAGCTGATTCCATTCAGCACCTTTCTCAGCATACCCAGAGCACTTCTTCCCTTTGCTACCACCCTCTCTACCTGTTTTTTCCACCTGAGGTCTCCCTGCAGTACAACCCCTAGATACTTATATTCTGCTGCTTCTTCTATCTCTTGTCCCTCCCATCTGTACATGTCCCTGCTTATCATCTTCTTCTTTGTGAACCTCACTACCTTAGTTTTTCTTACATTTATCTTCATTTAATTTTTTCTGGTCCATAACCATATCTTATCAATGTCCGCCTGCAAATTTCCGCCCCCCTCTCCCACCTCAGCATATACTACACAATCATTTGCAAACAATCTGATTTTTCCTCTAATCCCCAAACCCATGTCATTTACCATTATGGTAAATAACAAAGGACCCAGCACGCTTCCCTGTGGTACCCTTGACGTAACCTCCTCTTCCTCCGATATTGCTTCCCCCACTTTCACCCTCTGCCTTCGCCCCCTGAGAAAGTCCCCTATCCATTCCACTACCTTCCTGTCTGGTATCAGCGCCTCCACTTTCCTCATAAATGTTCCATGGGGCACCTTATCGAATGCCTTCTCAAAATCTATGAAGCAGGCATCCACCTGCTTCCCCTCATCAACTACCTGTACCAGATCCTCTAATAACCCAGCCAGCTGAGTCTCACATGAGTAACCCCTCCTGAAACCATGCTGGGACTCCTCCAACCAATTCCTATTATTCATTACCCTCACCACATACTGCACCACCAGCCTCTCCATTACTTTTCCTGTACTTGATGTGAGACTCACCGGTCTGTAGCTGCCAGGCCTCCCCCTATCCTCTCCCTGCTTGTGCATAGGTACCACCATAGCATCCTTCCAATCTTGTGGTAACTTACCCTCTCCTAAGGACTTTTTAAACAGCACTTCTAAATATTTCGCCAACTCCTTGCCACCAAACTTTAGTGCTACGTTTCCTATCCCATCTGGTCCCCCTGCCTTACTGCTCTCCAAACCCCTAATTACCTTTTCTATCCCCCACTCCCTCATCTTAAACTCGCTATACACCCCCCGAACCCTGTTTGTCCCCCTATTCCAACCCTCCTTTGCCTCAAACACTGACAAGTACTGTCCTTGCAGCATCTCCGATTTTTCTTGGTCATTTGTCGCATGCCTACCATCCCTTCCTGTTAGAGGGATCCATTCCTCTCCTCCCCTTAACCGCCTAACATACCTAAACAATTTCCCCCATTCCTTGCCTTTTCCTTCTTCCACAATGTTCCCCAGAAATACATTCTTTGCCTGTTTGATCTTCCTTTCAAGCTCCCTACCCATTTTTCATCATTTCTTTAGATCTTATCATCCCTTCATTTCTCCACTAGGCATGTAATTTTCTGCACTTCTTCATTTTCAAAATCTCCTGTCCATAATATGGGGGATCTTCCCCAGTCCGTAACCTTTTCATTGGCACAAATTTCTCCAACATAACCTCCATTAATCTTCTAAAATCCCTGAAAATGATTTAAAATTGATAAATGAGAAAATTAGTTTTTGTGGCTATAAAGGCTTAAAAGAAATGAAAAATGGAAAAACTATGCATGATATTGTATTCATGTAATAAATTGAATTATTTGTATCTTTTTATTTGATTTTTAGCTTAGTTAGCTTGATTTTAAATTGCTCGCTTGCAAAATTTACATTAAAAAAAACATGAAAAATTGCTTGAAAAGCGAGAAATTTGCATGTTTTTGCTTAAATTTTGATCTTTTTTAAGTGGCACGAAATGACACTGTATTTTTGGCAAAATTAGAAATTTTGCTTTATTTTGGCTTAAATTGCTTGATTTTCTATGGAAATTGCTTGTTTTGGAGAGCTCCTATTTTAAAATTTTTAGAGCCAAAATTTAGCCTCAAAAACCAGATGAACATAAACCATATGTAATCATTAAAATAAGAGAACCTTCGACTATTACTTTGGGTAGGGCTTGTTAGTTTGTTATATTGCATCTGTAAGATCTTTTTTCACTACATAGCTGTACAAAGATATTGGGCTAGTCTAGTTACAGTATACAAAGTTTCTACACTGGATATAGTAAACACACACACACATATATATATATGTGTCTTTACACACATTTTTACTCATATATAAAAATCAATAATGTTAACAATACGTTATACCCACTTATGTGGAAATAATAATTCTTTTAAATATTTGTGGATTTTTATATACACTTAATTTCTTAATTGAGTACGAGTATACTACCTATTTATATAAACCTTTATATTCTCTCTCTCTAAAATTCCATGAAATAGACTTACAGTGGAAACTATTACCAGTTTTAAAATACAATACCTCTTAAATCTTTGGATCCTTTACATATTATTTTTACGTCTACTAATGCAGACAGTATTGGAATTCAGAAAAGGTCAGGGGACATCCCCTCTATGTAGTAGGTACATAATACTTTTTGTATTGGGCGATAAGAACCTTTTCATATTTGTTCGGAGAATATGGATCTCCAATAAATACTGAAGAGATTTATAATAATTCAGTTTGTTTACTTGGAGGGGTTGTGGATATAATAGAGGGGAGAGTTGTGTTGTGTGATTGGACTTGGTAGTAATATACGCTATGCCCTATTGTAATTTACCAGATGTCATAAACCCACAAACAAACCCAAAACTTTAATTAAATATCCAGTAATACTCTTCCTATCACTTCTATCATTAGCATAATCTGAATCCACATAAGCTTCTACTACATTACATGAATTAGTAGAATAACACAGAAACAGACAATAATCCTTAGTTTTGTTAGGATAGCACAAATAATTTTTCAAATGCTTGTAATACTCGTGTCCAAAGCAATTTTGAAACTTGCTGAAATAACCCTGACTGAAAATTTAGTTTTGGTTCCATTGGCGAATTAAAGAACTTAACAATTCATCATATTGAATTTCTTTAAAACCTTGTCAATTAGCCTAATTTACTTTGATATAAATACAACTTTTTTTTGCATTAAATTTCTACTCTTATAAAATTAAAAATACCCTTTCCTTCATTCTTATCATTCATTTCAAAGTTTTCTTTTAAGTTAGTATTAAGTTCCTGAATTTTTTCTTTGCAATAAGCAAAAATCATAAGATCATCAACATAAACTAAAATATACAGACCATTCTTAAATAATAGACAAAGGTCAGAGTTTGATATACTAAAACCCATTAGTTACAATTCATGGCTCATTTTTTCATACCAGCATTTGGGAGACTCACTTAGGTCATACAAAGCCGCCTTTAATTTACACACATGATTTAAGTTTTTTTCAATAACATCAAGCCCCTCAGGAATTTTCATAAAAACTGGCTTACTAAGTTATCCGTATAAGAAAGCACTTTCAACGTCTAAATGGTCAATAATCCATTCCCTTTCCGCTGTTAAAGATAACATTTCTAATATTTGGGATTCTTGCTACACGGGCAAATATTTCGTCATCTATCTTAGATTCCTGAAAACACCCTCTACCCACCAACCTAGCCATCTTAACAACTTTTACCTTTACTTCCTCTTCTGAAAAAATCCACTTTTAATCTATCACCCTTTCATCCGCAGGTTTCTCCACTAACTCCCAGGTTTGGTTTTACTCCAGAGCATGCATTTCCTCTTGAATGGCTTCCTTCCATAGCTCCCTATCTGGATTATGTTCTATTTCAGAGACAGTCTTAGGGATATCAACGTTTATAAAGCAACCTGCATTTAATGCTACATGTGACAGACATATAGTCATCATCTGTGATGTAGTCCTGATGCCACTTTTGAGGTCTTCTGTTCCTCCCAGATCTCCTTATGCCTTCTCCTGCTTCTTCCTCATGTGTCCTATTCTCATTCCTATCCTCAGATAATGACTCCTCTGACAACCCATTCACTTCACTTTTTTTTTTTTTTCTGACTTTTCCGTTTCACTTTAAGTTGTTACCCTTTTCTGGGTATTTTTCTCCTCTAAGAACCTTATCTTACGTCTTGTGAAACAATAATCTTACCCTTGTTTGGGTCATAAAACCTGTACACATTAGAATTGTATCCCATCATCTATACCTCCTCACTTCTTTTATCTAACTTTCCCAGAAATGGATGATTATCCTTAATGAAAACTTTGCACCCAAACAATCTGATCTTGTGATAATTAACTTTTTGTCCATACCAGGTTTTAGCTGGTACATGACCATCAAACCTAGGGGTCCTGTTATACAAAAATGCAGCTGTCCGTACAGGTTTCCCCCAAGGATTTTTAGGCAAACCATCTAACAAACACCGGCCCTTTTCCACCTGAGTTACATTCATCCTCTCACTTTGGCCATTTAACTGAGGGGTATAAGCTTGGGTGTATTCTAGCCCAATACCCTTATTGAAGCACCAACCTCGAAACCTCCCTTTCTGCCCCTTCTATATTACTTTTCAATTTTTCCCAGGCTTCATCTTTACTCACTAAAAGGTAAACAACACAAAAGCCCGAGTAAGTATCTGTTATAGTTTGAAAATAGTTATACCCTTCAAAAGTAGAAGGTTTTATTAGGCCACACAAATTACTGCATATCATTTCTAAACAACTTTTATCTTTAGGACATGCAGACTTAAAAGGTTGTCTAGGCATTTTATTTTCAATGCACTCTCTACAATCTCTCACTTCCTCCAGGCCTTCAATGCCACTCAATTCACCCAGTTTTCTTATTGCCTCTAAACTTGGATGACTTAACCTCTCATAGTAACGTAAGATAAGGCATTATTAGAAGATTCATCCTTTACCCTATCACATGTTAGATCTACCACATAAAGTTTACCAACCTTTTAACCTACCAAATAGATGTTAATTTGTTTTCAACTACCATTTTATGATGAACAAACTTGTTTGATAATCAGTCTCGCATAGGTACCTTTGAAACAGACAAAAGATTAAATCTCAGATTTTCTACTATCAAAACATTTTTTAGTGTACACTTATCAAATACAATACTACCCCTTTCATTTGCAACAAGCTTCTTGCTGCCATCTGCCGCAACTATAGAAACTGGTGTCTCCAATTTTTTTTTTACAGGTCGTGCAAGGCTTGCATTTTTCATGTACCATTTGCTCAGAGGCACCAGAATCATAAATAAACTTAACATTATTATTATTCTCACTATCACTTAATAAAGAAGTTGTTGCAGTAACCACCATTTCTTTATCATCACACTTAGATCCAGCAGCAAAATTATCTTTATGTAACCCACGGCCGGATCCACTACGTCACTGCCATGAAAAAAAAACTATTCTTACCTTGTGCAAAGGTCTGCAGACCTTTACTTTTTATTTTTGGGCACTACTTTTTTAAAATGACCATATTTACTGCATTCGTAGCACTTCACCTTGAACCGTTGTACCGCGAACAAACAGCTATGCGCCTGGGATTGACTGTGATTGGCCATCCAACATGCAAAATTCTGCATCCAGAAGTCTTCCCGTAACAAACTCCAGGGTTATGTTTGATATCATTGTCTCAATGGCTGTAACCACATTGTTTAATTTTTCTGTCATCATCAAAATTAAGTAGCATACCTTATCTGTCTTATCCAGGGTTGCTTCTAAGGCTTCAAGCTGCCGAAGCAAAGTTTCAACTTAAAGGAAATGGTCGTGCAGCTCACCTCCCTGGAACTTCAGTTTCAAGAGTTTCTTCATCATGAACAACTTTGATGTGGTACTCTTACAGACAAAAACATTCTTCAATGACTGCATCATTTATTTTGCTGATTCCGCCCCCTTTACTACTTCTAAGTGTTTTTCCAATGCAAACTGAGCGATAATCCATCTTGCCTTCTTATCAAGCTCCTTCAACTGTTCTTCCTCTGCTGTCAACTTCCCTTTGCCAATATTTGATAAATCTATTGCATCCTGACTCCTTCCTTGTTCAAAAAAGTTTCCACTCTCCAAAGCCAATTGGAGAAGTTTGTGCTAATCAGTTGTAAAATTCCAACATTCATTGCCAGGAACATGGCTTTCCGCCCACAACTTACTGATTTCCAAAAACTCGCAAAATACGTTAGGAGACCATCAAACATGACAGCATAAAATTTCTGATTCAGCATTTGAACACTTTGAAACTTATGGTAACTAGTTTTGGGCCTATAACTTATGTTACATGTAATTAGTATTGACAAGGAACAATTAAAGAAGCCATGATTGCCATAGTTCAATACTATATTCAGAGAGAGCATCTACAAGTTGGCATCTCGCCAATGCAAAAAAAAACAAACACAATATAGTCAACATTACAAAATATAGTTTCCTCTCTGAACACTGGAAGTACACAGTCAATATTCATTAAGTCAAAATTGACATTCAACCGTTCCAATACCACCAAAGTATCGATACCAGTATCACATGAGTATTGAAAGTAAAGTATTGATACAGTAAAATATCAGAATGAAAGTATCACACCACCAGTATCATTTGATTCACGAAAAAAAAAAAAATGTTGGGATCTTTTTAAGTTTTTGTAATTTAATTTATACCTTTTCTATATAAACAAGACTAGGTTAGTTTCAAAGTCAGAATAGACATATCCAATCCATAAAGAATTCCCTTTATCACATTAAAAATATACTAACAAAACAGAACAACATTATTTCCAAATACTACGCATGAATTACTAACTTGACCACCAACTGAACCTAACCTAGGATTTTTGTGTAGACTGAGGTACCAAACCAATCAAATCTAGGCTATGTTAGTTTGAATGTGCATTGTTAAGCTCGGTTCACAATGAAACACATGTACACAATGAACGTGTGCATGTCAAAATTAAAGTATGAATTCTTTTTAGCATGGTCCATCATAGTTATGTACGTAAACAGCTTTGATGTATGAACCATGCCATAAAGAAGACATACTTTTATTTTTATACGTACATGTTGATTATGTATACTTTTTTTTATCATAAACTGACTTGCAGTGGCAGCTGGTGACTTTTGAAACTGGGAGGGCTGTGGCGATCCAAACTCAGATTGTTACAAATAGCATTTTTTAAATAGTCACAGTGATAAGTGCTTGTTTGAAGAAAAATTTATCATCGCTCGATTTGTAATGGTCAACATACTGTGGCCACTGGTTCAGAGCTAATCACTAGCACAGGTATTTGTGTATTTTAAGTTTGTGTAGGTTATATGCCTTCCAACCAGTACCTACGTGGTGTGGTTCATCATACGAGACAAGAGATAAGATAATAATAATACTAGTTCTATTATACTAATGGTGATGATAACTTAAATATACTAAAACAAATATTTTTAAAAACCAATACTAATTTACATACAGCACATACAAAATGCCTGTCAAATTTTAATTAGAGGATGATAGTGGCATATCTTAATTAATATATTTGTAAACAAAATACATTCTTCAACCAGTACGCGCTATCTAACTGGCAGTGAATATTCACCTTACCAATCACTGAAAATTTTATAACTTTTTTTATATGCTGTGAACATGATTTATGTCTTTTAACTTTGTCTCCCAAATGTTTCAAATCTTTTACCCCAAACCCATTGACAGTCCACGCAGGATCATTAGGTTTCACTATAAAAAAATTAAACAAAACAATGCATTTCTAACTTCACACTCGCATAGCCAGTACACGATATTGTATGTACTTACATTGAATTTTTACATATACGAACCAGTGCATTTACCACCTTGGCTTTGCTGTTTTGTTTTATTTAACTGTAGCCTTGAAGCTCACACGAGTTTGAACAATATCTATAAATAAAAACTAATTGAAATAAATACAAGCATTATTATGAAATTTGTTTAACAACTGCAAAAGAGCGGAGTATGAAAGTGTGCCTACAAAACATATAGCGTATAACTGTAGAACACATTCTGTTCAACAGTGGAATTTGAAGTTTCAGTATTGGTAGCCTTGTTAAGTTAGAGGAAACTGTTTTTGTGTGAGAGCAGGGGCACACCCTGCTCTCCCTGATTTACAGCATATGATTGGCTGGAAAGGGACGAGTCTGCGAAGTCTTCCCTCCCTCCCATAGCACCCCTGGTCCATTGTTATGGTCATCTCTCTACTCGCTCCACCCACTTCGGGGGGCGAAGAATGTGTAACCCCACCACTCGACATTTTCGAAAAACATTTCTCTCATGACAAGAGTCTCGTCCATCTCAAAAACATTGGCTGCGAAATAACCTCCGTATTCATACACAGTATTATTTGCTGAGTAGCAGATAAGTAGAGGTCTGTGTTCTGAGATTTTATTAGGGGGCTGTGCCCCGCAGCCCTCCCTCAGCTGCTGCCACTGCTGACTTGTACAGTGCTGTCTTCAATGTAAATCAATTTCACTCAGCACTCCAGTTTGTGTGGCCTTGGGAACACCTGTACACCCAGGAGCATGGTCAAAAAACAACACACTTTTTTATTGTATACTTTCAAGGTTTTTACATTGAAATGCTACTACTTGTTTTAACTGTAGTTTTTCTTAATAGTTGATTATATGTAAAAAAAAAATATTGGTCAGAACGATTGTTTCTTATGCTTGATAAGTGTGTTTTGCTTCACTTCACTTTTGTACATTTCAATAGCCGATTCAATACAGATACCACTGTTGTCTTTCTATATTTGAAAAATATCGGAAAAAAGTATCAATATGCTGTTCAGGGTAAAGTGAGTACTTTTGAGGCCCTAGTTACTTTTTTCTTTTAGCTATTGCTTATCTATCAACCACAATTTAAAATAAATATTTACGTGTAAGTAATAGAAACAGTGTGTATATTCCACAGCACTTGGTCTAAGGTTAAAATCAAATATATTTATTGGCAGTTATTGGAAATGAGAGGGCTTTCAAAAGTGCTCATTTTATGATGAAAATAAAAGGAGTAAAGTGGAGACAGCTAATTAATGCTGTAGATAATGGTAGAGTGAATAAATTAGAAATAAAATCCAGTTTCTTATATTTATTTTTTTATTAATGCCTCCATCCCATACAAACTCAGATAGGCCCCACAGATGCCCTCACATGTAACACTGGTGTGAGCAATAGTATGATTTAGATTGTAATAGTTGTGTTTGAGAATAATTAAGACTGTTTCGTACCACTGGTGCAGTGAATGTTAACAAGAAAAATGTCTGCAAAACTGGAAGCACTGCAAGCATTAATTGAGGGGCCAGGTAGCCAGATTGTTAGTATGAGCACAAGTGTAAATAGCTTGAAAGAAGATGTAAATAATCAAGTCAGTAGAGTAAATAAGACTGTAAATTCCGTAATTAGTAATGTGTACGAAACTGTAAATAACTAAATTAGTTTAGTAATCGTAAGCGTAAACAAGAATGTAAATTAGCAAAATAGACTCAGTTAATGAGAATGTAGACAAGAAAATTGACACTTTTGATAGGAAAATATGAGGCATTAGTTAGTTAACACAAGAATCGACAGTGCGAATGTAAGAATGGACAGTGCAAATGCTAGGATGGACAGTTTCTAGAATTAAGTGGAACTGGAAATAAGTGCAATGAAGCAATTGGAGGATATTCTTCAGCAGCAGAATTCTACTGCCACCACATTGACAGCAGAGAAAAGTGAAGAGGCAGTGCATGGCGAAACCCACGCAGAAGTCTCTGAGGAGCGTGCAAAGATCGGTGGCATAGGTGTGGCGCAGCCAGGAGTGGGAAAGGAGGTTTCAATTAAGCAAGCCCCTTATGATGGCAAGACTTTATAGTGGAAGTACAGACATCATTTTGAAATAGTTGCTACCCTAAATGGCTGGACAACCGAGCAGTGGGCTTACTACCTAGTCACTGTGCTGAGAGGCCCTGCACTGAGCATTCTACAATCTCTGCCGGAGCAACATCGACGAGTACCCCACACTGGTGTCGCTTTTGGAGCTTCGTTTCAGCGACCAGTACCGGCAACATGCCCACCATGCACAGCCGCAAAGCTGCACCTAGCAACCAGGGTAGCCACTGCAGGAGCTATGGCAAGACATTGTTCGGCTCTCCCACCTATCTCTGGAAGGATGCCCCGATGCCGACACAGTTTTGATAAGCAGTACATTTGGCGGCATCCCACAACATGCAGGGCGCCCTGGTCTGACCACTGGAGGTGGAGTCAGCAAGACAGGAGCCTGCTCCTTAACGTCCGGTATGTGTAGTGAAGCTGAGCGAACACAAAGACAGCATGAAAAAGACACTGAAGAAGTTGCAGTTGGCTTTGAGGGACATCGCTACCAGGTCCATTGCTACAGAGCTTTGCCACCCCCGACCCAAATAGAGGGAGTGCTGATCATGTGGAAAGCTGGGACACCTGAGAGTTTATTACCCACAACAGAAGCAGCAGCCAGTAAAGAGACAGCGTGGTGAAGAACAAATGGCCTAGATGAGCACAGACATGCACATGCATGAAAAAATTTGTGAGTTTCATGCATATCCACAACAATTGAGACACCGTATCGATGAGCTGATGCTGCACACCACACAAAGCAGTTGGAAAATGTATATGACGCCCTGCGAATGCTGTCCAGAAGCCCTGTGCACACTGTGATAACATAGAAAGGTGCCCATGGCATGGAGCGAGTGATAGGATGGCCCCTTTCAGTAGTTCCTCTGATGATAGCAGTCCCATGGAGGAAGTGGTTCGTGGGAGTGAGAAAGGGAGTGAGGTAGTTGACAAGAGCTGCCAGTACTTCAGGGTACGTTGGACGAGGATGCAGTCACAACCTGCAGCATCCACTGCAAGTACCAGCACTTTTCATATTGGTAGACATCATCTAAAGGAAGATGCAAGGGGAAATTGTGGCGTTGCCTCGTCTTTTCAAACCGGCAATGAAAGGAATAGTGCTTTTGTAAGGCACAAACAACCATATAGTGATGGGATGAAGAACCGGTATGAGAGGAAAATGTCAGGCGAGGTATTTCAATATGGACAACTGGTGTGGCTGTACAATCCACAGAGAAGGAAAGGGTACTCGAGTCTACAGAAATGTTCAGAAGGCCCTTACAGAATTCTAAATAAGATAAATGTTGTGATCTTTCGGATTTGTTGTCAAGAGTCTTGGGCGGATCCGAAGATTGTCCATATCAACAGACTGGTACTCTACGAGGGTCCGGACTTTGCAGAGTTTGTTCGGGATGAACAGACTTGAGGAGGAGGCAGTGCAACGTGCTCGCTGCCTCTTATCACGTACGAGCGAGAAAAGAGGATAGAGGATTGTTATACGATTCCGGCAGTGGCGAAGGCCAGGTATGCCAGATTTTGAATTACAGACGTGCACAGCAGACTCTGGTCATATTGTTTTCTGCCAATATCTGAAGAATGCTGTGGATTACTGACCTCGTTCTCTCAGCGCATCTCGAGGTGCATTGAACCTTCCAAATGGTCGTCTGAGCTCCATAAATACAGCTGTAGACCTTTGGGCTGTAAGTTTGAGTTGGATTGGATGAATGAATTAGTGGCTGAGTTTCAATAGAAGACGAGCTGGAGGAGAAGACCAGTGAAAGGGGAGTCTGCAACTGCATTTATCAAACAGGGAAGCGTTTGGCTGGCAGACTGGACTTTTGGACTATATGCGTAAATGTAAGACATTATAAATGATTGAAACAGACTGAACACGTGCTACTAATGAGTATGAATTAATTGACGGTAACCAACAGAAACAATGAAGGATGTTAATTGGAGTTGAAATAGATATTAAATATTGCGCTCACTGTTAAATGAAAATAGTAAAAGTGAAGACAGCTAATTAATGCTGTGGATAATAGTAGAGTGAATAAATGAGAAATCAAATTTAGTTTCTTTTATTTTTTATTAAGACCCTCCCTCACGAACTCAGATATGCCCCACAGGCATTCTCACATGTAACAATACCATTATGTAAGAACTGACAATTCCCACCACATATGTTGTGTAAAGTGGAAGTTTAATTTAAAAAAATCTTAAGGCTGGGCTACAGTTGATTTAGCATACACACACACAAAAACAACTTAAGTTTACAGAAAACATTCCTGAAAATGAAAGGAAAATATGCTTGGTAAATGATGAGTGCATGTGTTGGTAACTATAAAATACTGTTGATAGCTGGTGAATTAAATTGTATAAATATAGACACAAACGAACTACCTGATACTAAACTACACACAGTTCATCTTTACCTACACCTCTCATACCATAACAATCTCGACAAAAACCAACTATCATACTTAAGGTATCAAACTATCCAAGCATTATTCAAATTCACTACTTTTTCATCCATTTACAGCTTTACATGAAAACTGTATCCTCATTTTGATTGGCCATAAATAGCACACACAGAAATTATAAGTCTTCACTAGTGACATTAGTTACTGTTGATTTCCTTCCTTTTTCCTTAGTAACAAGTTCTGAGATTTTACGAACAAATATATAACTGCAACGTTGGACCCGCCCATCTCAATTTTCTGTTACAGTGCTTGGTTCCTAGGGCAGCCACAGGAATTTAGAATATTTTATAGGAAATTGTTTTTTTGCAAAAAAAAATTTTTAAAGTTTCTGGTGGTGTACCATTTATTTCACAGGGTTCCTGCAATATGGAAAGTCAGGGGGGAAATATAGATGCTAGGGAAAGTCAATGTGACAATTGAAATGTCAGGGAAAGTCAGGGAAGTTTATTTATTCTTCCAACAAATAACATTTAAAGCAAAATGTTTATTTTGTGAATTTGACAGTGTTATCAGCTTTGATGTTTGGCAGTTACAGGTTTAAATGTTTTTAGTTGTTCGTATACATCACCTTCAGTAATCAATTCTGTGAAGCCCGTCGGTGCTGCTGGTTGGCAGGTTTTCTCAGGGATCTCTCGTTTCCCTTGCCTTTGCATTCTGGCACTGCTCCACTGTCACCTCATTTCACCCTCATCTGCTCTCAACACCTTATTGTTAAGAGCCGCCCAAATCTCTCAACTCAAGAACATACCAATGTGCGAATAACTCTGTGCCATTTTATGAACTCCCCCTTACCCCCTCCACAATTGTTTCTCAGTAAGTAATAATTCCTAATGAAAATCCTTACACCTTATTTTGCTAAAATCACTGAATATTTACAGTAGTAAAAAATACTTAAAAGTAGCCCAAATGTTGTCATTGCAGTAATTAAAGTTGTAAAATTTGTAACTGTTACATTTCTTAACTTTTAGACATACACTTTGCATTGAATTTGCACTATTGACAACAGGTTGGGCAATCTGGTAATTCTGTGATGCAATGGTGGTCAGTTGATCACACTTGAACTAATGTGCTGTAAAGAGCATAATACACATAAAGCATCACCTCTTACTTGGAAAAAAAATTTATACTCTTTGGTTTTACTAACAGCAACATTAACACAATGGATTTCTTAGTTATACTATGTAACATTAAAAACTTAATATGGAATAAATTTTATGCTTAAAATATTATGCTTTTTGTTATTTTGATGATAATTTTTAACTCACAGTTGGGCTATTTCCCTATGGCAAGTGCTTCCTTCCTTCATCCTATTTCACTCTCAAGTCCCTTCCTAAATCATCCAACCCCCTTCGCCATCATCAACTCCTCTTGCAACTCATTCCACTCCCTCACAGTTCTCACCAGCAAAGACTGCCTTCTCCTTTTCATCCACCTCCATTAACCTCTGAAACTTTCTACTCTTTGTAGGTATCTCTCCCCCTGTACAGCCCCTTATGTTCACTTAACTTCCCCGTCGTTCTATTTTATTCTGTATCCTGTGTAAATCCTAACCAGTCTCTCCACTCTTTGCCTGTCCCTTAGGAAGCACCACCTCAATTCCATCATTAATGATAACCTAAAATTTGATTTCATCCTCACCTTATCATCTTTGTCTTCCCCATTTACCCTTAACCCACCTCAAACTACCCATCTCTGCACCAGCTTCCATACCGCCTCTTACATGTAAGGGTCCCAGAATGCAGCTACATGTTTTATTATTAGCGTAATCATAGTTTTATAAAGTCTTCTGCTTTATCTCTCCACTAACCCCCTTCAAGAGCATTTCCACCATTCCCAAAGCCTTTCTTCCCTTTGATACTACTCACTGTACTTGCTGTTTCCACCTAAGATCACACTGAATCAAAACCCATAAGTACTTATACTTTGAATCTTCTCCTATCTTCTACCCTTGCCATTTATATGTATCATCATACCTTCCCCTCTTCCAAGTGATTCTTACAATGTTTGTTTTTCGTATGTTAATCTTAATTTTATTCCTTTCTGTCCACCCCCTTATTTGTTCCCCACCCACCTCTGAATACAGCACACAATTGTCTGCAAAGAGCATCACTTTTGTTACCCCCCATTATCCTCTGGTCATTTACCATTATTGTGAACAACAAGAGGCCCAGCACATTACCCTGCGGAACCCCTCATGTAACCCTACCTTCCACCACAAACTCCCCTACTTGTACCCTTTTGGTTTGTCCCTCACAGGAAGTCCGGTATTGAGACAACTAGTAACCAATGCAAGGCTGCTTGAGTTATTGTAAATAATCATTAAAAGGCTAAGTCTAGTGTTTTAACTACCACTAGTCCAGAAGATTTTAACAAATTTTTTGCCAAGACGGTGCACAATATTGTAAATAATTTACCAGTAATAAATAATAGTCCCATTTCAGGGATATCTCATTCAAATTAGAAAATGATGAAATTGGAACAAGTTAGTTCTGAAGAAGTTATCAAAATAGTTCACAAATATAAAAACTTTAATAGTCCTGATATTTATGGTGTAACATGTTGTATTTTAAATCAAGTAATTGATGTTATTTTTCCTGTATTTGCTGAAGTGATAAATCATTGCATCAGTCAAGGAATTTTTCCCAAGGAGCTAAAGATAGCCAGGACTGTACCAATTTTTAAGAAGGGCAGCCCGGATGATCTAATGAATGATCAACCCATTTCTATAATACCTATATTATCTAAAATAATGGAAACAATTATGAAATTTCAGTTGGGTAATTATTTAGAAAATAATGATTTTTTTATGAAGATGCAGTCTGGGTTCAGAAAGGGTAAGTACAACTATTACCCTGCTGGCTCTGGTTGATAAGATAACTGATGCATTTGAAAGTAGAGACAGTTATTCTTATGCTTTGTTACCTTACTAAGGCTTTTAATTGCATTTCAGAGGAAATACTTTTGGATTATCTTGCTTGCTATGATATAAGTGAAGATGTTTTAAATACTCTTAAATCTTTTCTTCAAGATAGAAAACAAATACCTAGTTTCAATAATGGGTGCATTTTCCGAGGCCTTAAGTTTGGATCATGGCATATCTCAAGGTTCAGTGCTTGGACCATTGTTATTTCTTATTCTTGTTAATGATTTACAACTGAATGGATGTTCTTTACTTTTTGCAGATTGTAGCAATCCCCTTCCTCCTAACACTCGTCTGGGTACTCACTACTCCTTCTCTCTATCTCCACTGTTTTCTCCCGTAATACTTAGATATTGTGGAATGGGGATTGCTCAGGGAAGTGTAGCTCTTAACTATTGAACTAATAAGTGGAGAGAATTCTCCAAGCACAACACTTTTATTATGACTTTAGTTTACAATAGGAACAATACATTTAACATCTGACAGTTCTAGATATCTCATTAATTCCATCTACAACTATACTCAAGATTTACAATTACTATGTTGTGCTACAAATAAGATTATGTTACCTAACCTTGCCAGTAATTAATGCTCAATTAATGACGGGGTAATGGGGCTTCGCGATAGGAATTTGCGCCTAACTGCCACGCGGAATTATGCTCACCATAGAGGAAGGTCTGCAGAATGGCCCAGAGCTCCTCCAGGCCTAGATGCGGTGATGCCTTTTGCTTCGTTGTCACTCCAACAACTACACGTCAACCTGCTTTAATCGTTCAGCGGTGTCGGGGGGGGTTCTGCGTTGTCCACTATTTATACTGTTCAATAAGTGGGTCATGCGACGCTTGTTATACCAGTTGGCTCACTCCAAATGCTATATCCCATAGTACTTTAGGTTAATTGTGTGCGGTACCTTAGTGGCCGCTGCACTGCCCCCTTTGACGAGATTGCAGCCGTCCCGGCTGCTGCAGAGTAAGGGGTCAGCTGGAGCCATCCTGGGTGTGGCAAGGTTGGGGCCAAGGAGCTCAGACACTGGAGTTCGGTCAAAGACGAATGGTGGCATGCGCGGATTGAATTTCATTGCAGTATCTGAGAGGCAAAACCAAATTTGAGGCTACGTTTTACAATGAGTAGGACCTGTGTCAATACTCAGAATTTAAATAGATATTGTGACTTGATTACTATTGGCAAGGCAGGTTAGAATGGAACAGTATAGAATGTGATGTCTGAAAAAATTGTTACATGACAACTATATATATATATATATATATATTATATATATATATATATATATATATATATATATATATATATATATATATATATATATATATATATATATATATATATATATATATATATATAAATAAACAAGTGAGTTCATGAGGTCAATCAGTAATTAAGGATACTTATGCACGTTGTGTAGCGGGACCACAGGGGAGGTACGTCCACCGCCACATTTATTATTAAGCAAAGAACACCCAAGGCTAGGCAGTGGGCGTGGGTAAAAAGGGATTTTGAAAAATGTGCGCGCGTGGTACTGTTCGCTTTACAACGTGCCAGGACAATGTTTATCCTTAAAGAATTTGCATAATAACAATTTGACATGCTGGCAGGCTAAAATTTTAATTCTGTTAAAATATTGATTACGAAATGCAACAGTAAAATTCATTAATGAGAACATTACTAATGTATTAAAAAGAAAATACTTAAAAATGTAGGTAATGTTACTATCTGTGTGAAAGTTAAAATGCACTCCACAGTTGGTAGTGTTGAACGGTTGTGCCGTCTTTGTCTGGAAAGGCACCTACTATAACACTTAGGTTACAGTTTTGGTTTTAGCCGTCTTACGGCGGAGACATTGGTTACAAAGTGCAAAATTCTTACATGCCAGAGTGGCTAACCATATTGGTTTATATAGAAAACAGATAAGTAAAAGTGTTACATAAATCAGTATAACCCTTGTTTTTCACTTTACCTGTAGTAAATATCTTAGATATAAATATTGGCTGATGCCATATGGTGGGTCCTAATTTGGTATCAAGATTATGATATAGGCAAGATAATTCAACTGTAAATATAACCAAATACTGAACCTAAAAATTGCATAACAAGTGTGTTACAATATTAAAACTAACATAATGGGTAACAGGAATAGATATACTCAGAATGTCTGTCCTAATCTATTTTGTTGTTTGTTTTTTTGTTATACATTCGCCTGTGGCATTTAGTTCATAGTATCGGGAGCACTGTTTTTCACACATTATTTTTAGTGCACTTTTTCTCATAGTGTCTGTGATAACAATAGTTTTTCACTGAAGCACATCAACATAGTCCACAGATATGTGAAGTTTATATTGTGTATAACCTGCTTTTAAACATATAATATCTTTTCATTTTATGTTCACACAATTATTTGAATTTATACACAAGGAAGTATTAAATTCACTATAAACGAACGATGCTTATGAGCAATTTTATAGAGAACCTATATAAGTACAATGAACTTTTGTGAACACAATGTAAAAATTGAGTTAAAACTAATATTGCTATGACATGACAATTGCGAGAGTAATCTCTCCTTATATCTAAATACATAATCTCAAATTAGATACTGGTCACGTAAACCTAGGGTTTCATAAAATGTTTTATTTCATTCATTTTGTTTACATACACTTGTAAAAAATAGAGACCACCTTTACCTTAGTGTAAGAACTGATTGTAATAATTGTAGAAAATACTGATATTTCAGTTACTCGTAAAAATCTAATATTCAGACATAATTATATTATATTAAAAAATTGTGAGGTATTACAGTGGATGCCTCAGATCATAAGAAAAATGGCCACTATTTACGAATATACATGTGTATAAAATATAAAAGAGTTAAAGCTGTACTTTAACTTGCGAGCAATGTCTTTATCAGCAAGTTGCACTTATAAAAGAAATGGCCATAATTACCCATAATTAAAACAACTATAGTCCATTCCCCATTGGAAGCAACTTTCTCGGAGCCCTGCAAAATATCTACTTGCAGGCCCGTTTCATATCATTCTGCCAAATGTAAACAAACATTGCCATGTGACTGCCATAGCATCTGTCAAAATCAATGTTTACATTCCATTGTGTGTGTACATATGTTCGTATACTTCGCTACACCTAAAAATAAATATTGAAATGTGACTTCTACTTTTATACCTGTCAAATGTGTTGTTTACTGTTTACAGCTTTTCAAAAAATTCTGTCATATTCCAAAAACCATTTCATACGAATATTCACAGTGTAGGCCTCTAACATTATTTAGGTCAGCTTTATGATGTTTTAAAAATGCCTGAATTGACGACAGTTCTCATGGTTCACGTTAACATATTTGTTTTCCACGATGTAGCACAACGTGTATTGCACGTTAGTATTTTACCATGACTGTGTTTAACACTGTTAACTGTGAGGTAAAGGGCTGTACTAATTATCCTTTTGTTACTGATGTGTGTTGGGTTATTTCTTTAAAAGGATGGCCTCAGTTGGAATAAAAATTAAAACAAAGGAACAACCAGTCAAATGAAAAAGGCACATTAAATTCAAGCACTTAACTCATGTTGCTCATTTTTGTCATACACACTTAAAAGATAGCGGTGAACATGCACACAAATAAGCCTACTGTAACGTTTATTCTGCTCATATTTCTATGTATTGCTACTTACTGTTTATTAGGTTTATTGAAATATTTTTTGGGCTTGGCTTAGTATTTTTCATCTGGGATTGTGGCAAATTTTGTTACACGCCTGTGTTTCAAACCCCTTAAGGCAAAGGTACAACGTTGTGATAAATAAACAGATGTGGATGTAAATAATTAACTCGTCATAAAAACAGTTGACAGTTAAAACGTATAAATAGTGCAAATCAAATATTGGAAATCACGCACACATAAAGGGCCAGCATATCGACCACGATGCACAAAGGTACACCATTTCACAGACGCAATGATTAACGAAACACACGTCACAGTATATTTATTACTGCTGTGGAAACTCAAATTTATCGCAACATCTTAACTTGCTTAGGTAGATTTAAAAAACACAACGTCTACAAATGTGATGTGGTAATTTGAAGTATTTTTCGGAGTAATAATAATTTAATCTTCGTTTGGCAGAAAGCAATACGCCATGTCATGGCCTGCCACATCTGCCAATTTCACTTGGTAACTGCTCCGCCATCATATCTAAATATGTTAAAATAAGTATTCAAACATTAAAATCTCTTTTCAGTTTTAAATTACAAATTCAAAAATCATTATTTTGGTGTAATAAGGATGAAATATGCTACAATTGAAAACATGTATAATTGGCTAGCTTACTAGCGAAATAAAACTTCCAGAGTGTGAAAGAGATAAAGAAAGAGAGAGAGCGACAAGCCTTGCCCAGCAGACAGTTGTTTTCATTTGCTTTCTCGCTTGATAAAACACCATTGTACCATTATGGCCTACTCACAATATTTTCCGCTGTTATTTTAAACTGTAAAAATGAGATATGTTGCCATCGGGGCTACCTAAATATTTAAATAGGCACCTGTTTAATTTACAAACAGTATACTAAATGACTGGGTTAAAATAATATTTTAACTGTGAACTATTTCTCACCGGTCGTTGCCAACACGTCGCTGCTCTCGCTGTTGTTTATTCATATTTAAAAATAAATAAATATTACAAGTTATAGAAAATATTAAGGCAAAGTACTCTAAAGTTAACCACAGTGTTATATATTTGTGAAATACAGATTATTGAAAAAAACAGGTTGGCGTGTTATGCCTAGAGTGTTTTTTCAAAGGTTGATTTTCATAAGTCACTTCCAATCGGGAATGGACTATATTCATCTTTAAGTCCCTGAAGGCTCGTACTTTAAACAAATACCAAAATTAATTATGTTACCCAGACCCATTTGTCTTTTCCAGAAAAACATTCCCAGACTTTATATCACATGTTATCCCTAATAAGAATCGACTACTGATTCCATCCTGAGGGCCAAAAATATGCTGCATTTCAGCTTCTAATAATAATTATTATAGTGCAATGCACAGATTATTAATTGTCTTACCATGCTCAATTGTAGACCATACACTTACATTGTGACGTTCTGCTTCGAACAGCTGGTAAGTAGAGTCAAGCCTAATGTATCAATGAGCAGAAACTTCTGCTAGCTGTATTTGATGTGATTTGTATTCCTATGTCATAGTATTCAGACGTGATAGTATTATAGAGAGCTTTATAAGCTTGATATACAGAACAGTAACACTAAACAAAAGGAGGGTTATAATGCCCATAGTAATGTAATCATAGTGGGTTGGTTTCAACAGTGAAAACTATTTGTTTTCCTTGAACTTACCTTGCGAGTAACCTTGATCAAGTGCTGGGAGTACTGGCAACACCATATGATTAATCTACCAGTTTGTGTCAAGGGCAGTAGTAATATTGTAAAAATGTAGACCAGCTGTTAAGGATAATTGTTGCAAGTGAAATGATTGCTGGGCGAGCCAATGCACAGGTATCACAGTTTGTTGTTATGCAACTTTAGGCACACGTACATCACACAGATGCGTTGCCTCAACAATAATTTGATCAGGTGTAGCGATGTGACATCCACAAGGCACATGTAATTCAACATCTCCTATGTTATGGTTTGTTACATTTACATTAAGGGAGCTATTCAGATACTGTAAGACTGTTCCTTCTGGTGGGTTGGTTAAAACATACTGATGTGGCAAAATGTATATAAGGGAAAATGAAATGTCATGTAGACTATGAAATTTTTGCAAGTAGAAAATAATGAAATTACATTGGAGAACAGAATTGCTGCTTTGACACATTTGGACTTATGACATGAGTGATTCTTTTGGGATGAATATAACATCAGGGGGCATTTCTGGTGAGTGAGAGATGGATTTTACAAAGTCCATATTAGGATCAATTACAATAGTAGCAGAATGTACGTGAATCGTGCATGATTGGTTTTCAAAACAGTAGGGGACTGAAATTATATTGTAAACTTGCCATGTGGAATGAACTCTGGTAATGGGGACTTGTAATTTTATCACCAGTTGACTTTTAGAGAAAGAACATTCTGTCAGCTAGTGAGAATAATATTTAATTAGATCAGTAACTCCAATGCTTAAGGTTAAGTTCAGTTTAATGAGTTCCACATTTAATTTAGTGAGCTCATCTGACAGCTGAGTTTTGTTTACTGCATTAAGAGTAAGTCTGTGAAATTGGCAAGAATTAATATAGGATTGTACAAAATTTTCTATCACAATGTTATTGATCAACTGTAAGATGCTTGTGGACAGCAAGTTATACTGGGCCTGAATGTTGTCAATTTTACTAGTGTCTGAATTTTGGTTTTTCAAAGCATGGGAAATGCCATTAATTGTTTTTGACAGAGAATTTTATCTTATCTTCCAACGTGTGTTGTATTATGTTTATTACTTTGAAAGTCAGATTAAGGGCTTTGTTTGTGGTTTGGATGTTATATGCAAGTTTATTTGGTCGTCCAGTAGGGCATAATTTTCGAGTAATGCACGAAAATGCTTATTGGTTGGGATATTACAACACCATGTACTCACATCGCCGATGAACTGAATCCCTCTTTCCCGACGGAACTGGGTACTTATGTCGTCATGGAATTGTCGCAGTACACCACGTCCCACTGCTTGTAAATATCCATATATAAGTTTTCCATTCGTATATGATGTTGAATTGCGATCTGCACATGCTACATGCAAATACTGGTTAAGAGATTCAGGGATTGTGGGAAAGTTTAGTGCTATAGTATATATCAGAGGAATGCTGTCTTTGTATACAAAGTCGACATCAGCAAGGGTCTAATAGATCCCCGCATGGGTCCTGTATGTGGCTGGCACCATCAGGACAGCTGGCAGAACAAAACACAGTGCAGCCATGACCTTTGCTGCACAGCGAGCGAAGTGGGCTCCCCACTCCTCTGCTTGAGCTCAGCCATTGATTGGTGTCGTTATGGCGACGGTTGACACATGGCAGAGCGTAACTTGCACTCGCGCGCTGCTGCCAATGGCGCCTGGCTGTGGTAGCTGCACATCGTAGCTGCTGTAGAGGCACAGCAGTCAGTGTGGGGTTGGCAGCCATGAATCCCCTCTCCACACCTTGGTGGTGCTGCAGTTGTTCTCTGGCATGGCGACAGCTGGGAAGACTGGGCAGGTGCCTCGCGCTGCTGGGTCCCTGCTGCTTACACACATGCTGAGTCCAGAGCATTGTCAGCACATCCCAGTTGCTGCGTGAAAAGGCTGCCTTGGCTGTGTTTCAAATGGTTCCAACAGTAGCTCAGGTTATGTTGTCCCTCTCAGTAAGACATTGAAACATAATGTAACACATTTTGAGAAGACATTAACCACTGAACAAATACAACTTACAATATAATTCTGTCATAAAGAAACTGAATTGGTGTACGTGGGCAGGCTTAGTATGATGGGTACACACTGTGTCATACTTAGGGGGTCCTATCTTGTTTGTCTGTACGCGTACAGTTGAGTCACCTAAGACATCGGTTACCCTATGCGTACCCATATGTAATCATTAGTTCTTAGGGTGCACGGTTAGTGTGTTTTGTCGAATTCCTGTTGTTGGAGTTGTTGCTCATGTAAGAGATTAACTTTTGCATTCTCGCAGTCTTGTAATAACTTTGCACACCAATCATTCGCACGTTCTGAGTATTGTGTAGTGATTACGTGTGCTAGTAGGGCTGCTTGTACCCCGTGGAGCAGATAAAAAAGTGTGTATTTGGTTGTGTTTACGCTAGTATTGTAGTTGAATATTATGAATTCAACATAAAGATCCCACTTTGACTGGTCTGTATTGGCGCATGCTGTCAATTGTTCACCGAATATACGGTTTGTCGCCTCAACAAGATTGTCACAGCGATGATTTTATGCAGTGTCGTTAATTTCTTTATGCCCAAAGACTTCAGTAATTGACTAATTAATTTGTTTTAGAAGCTGGTGCTGTGGTCTGTAAGGATCTGTTCCGGGTACCCAAACTGGAGTATTACTTGTTTGATAAAGTCGGCACAGGTAGCCGCGTCTATAGATTTGACTGGTTTAGCAACCACATAACGACTTAAATATTCTGTAAGCACTAATATATATTTATTACCATGTGCAGTGGTGGGGAGGGGACCCTTTGCGTCAAGCGCTCATGTTTTTAGAAGGGGTTGAGGAGGGATAGTGTCATCTGACCCGCAGGTTTGCTATTTGGTGATTTCGTTTTCTGGCATACTTGGCAAGCGCACACATAATTCTTTACATCTTCTGTCATGGTGTCCCAATAGTAAGCCTGCTTTATTTTCTCGAGTGTCTTAAACGCTTCAAAGTGTCCTCCCCCAAAAATGGTGTCTTGGTGCGCTTGAATGATCTCGTTCACGTATACTTGGGGAACTAGAGTTAATTTCTTAATACCTTGTGTGTATACAATTTAAGGTCAATTTCTCCATTTGCAGCAATGCCATAACGGCGACTAAGTCAACTGTATTTTCAATCAGCGTCGTTTGGGGACTCTAATGCAAGCTGTAATTGTTTGATATGGAGGTCACACTCATATTCCCCAGCGAAAGATGAAGTGTTGATGGTAATGGGGCATAAACGTAAAACAGAATCATTGTCAATTTTTACATATTCTTGTTCATGATTGTAAGTGGGCAGGAAATGTGGGGTTCCACTTTTGTTTAAGATTATAATCGTATAACTTAAAAGGAGATCAATGCAATAGGTTTCTATTTTAGTGGGTGTGTTTTCCATGACCACTTGTTTTGATTGACTTGATATAAGGTGGTGACAATTTTGCAAATAGCATGAATTGGAAAGATTTTCTCATCAGCTATGGCTTTCGCTACTTTTGTTTTGCCTTGGGACTGATATTCGTTTTTGAAAAAAGGTTTGATGTCTATCCAGTTGTTGACAGTGTACTTAACAATACTGGCTTTAAATCTCACCATGTTTGTTAGGGTTCTGTAAAATACTTTCCGCCATAGCTTCGTATATTTAGGTTCCCTTTTACTATGTGGGGCTCAATGTCGTATTCACTCAATGCAATCGCCATCTTCTGAATTCTTATATTGTGTTCGGCCATGGTGCATATGTATCGAAGACTGGCATGGTCCGTTTCAATTATGAAATGCCTCCCATATAAATATTGGCGAAAGTGATTGCAAAGATAGCATATCGCACCAAGCTCTTTCTCAGTAGCATTCCACCTCGATCCATTCAAATATAGCTTTTTAGAAGCAAAGGCGATGATGCTATATTGCTTTGTGTTCAGGTCTTCCTGCATAAGTGCCCTGCCTACAGCGTCGTTGGCTCATGTCGTATGCCAATACAATGTTCTTGCCCTCATCAAATTTTTGCAATATCTTTCTTAAGATCACTGAATGCTTTCTGATGGGCATCATCCCATTTGTAGGTTATATTATGCTTTGTTAAGTCAATGAGAGGCTGTGTGATAGTCGTGTAATTCCTAATGTATTTGCGCAGGTAAGAAGTCATACCTAGAAACGTGCACAGTTGTTTTACATTTGTTGGGGACGCCATGCATTCAATAGCACGAACTTTCTCAGGATCTGTGGTAATTCCTTATGGTGTGATTATATGTCCAAGCACTTTCACTGTTTGTTCAGCGAACGTACATTTCTTGGTATTAACTCTTACATTGAACATTCGTAATCTTTGAAAACTTTCTTAGTGTTAGTTACATGTTCCTCATAAGAATTTCCTAAAATGAATATATCGTCGATATATGCTATAGCCGCAGTCCATCTTAATGGTCCTAGTAAGGCGTTAATAAACATCTGAAAATACTGCGAGGATTTGCTTAACCCCATTGGCATTCTTTTGTACTGGTTTAATCCAACTCCATTGATTGTAAATGCCAATTTATAATGATCTTGCTCTCTGACAGGGATGCTATAAATGCCAGGAAATAAATTTAAGCTGGTTATATACTGGGAGTTCTGAAGACCATTCAAAATGTCTTCTGTCCTGGGCAATGCAATGGATATTGTACCCTAGTTAAATATTGGTTTAACTTTCGAAAATCAGTTAAGAACCTTAAACCGTAGTTTTTTTTAAAACTACGAGGCTCGGCGCAGAATACTGTAAGTCAGCTTCCTCGATAATTTCCTCCTGAACCATGTCGTTAATCTGAATTAAAAGCTTATCACAAATTTCGGGGTTGATTTTATAAGGCCTGGTAGCAATTGACTTATCTGTAGTAAGTTATAACTTTATTTCAAAGTTTTTAGCTTCAGTTAATTCTAAAGTAGAGTTTGTAAATCTGTCTTTGTAATTATCAATAATACGGGTAATGGAGGCTTTCTGTTTGGCTGTTAACTTCTTATTGATGTGGGGTAAGTTACTGTGGTCTGACTCAAACTCATTCAAGGAATTTTCTATAGAGGTGATGTTAGAGTGTGCTGATTTTGCAGAGTATATCGGTATCCCTGCCAATTTATTGGGACAGTGCACATGGATGAACAGAAGATTGTATCGCAAGATGGGTATGACGTCATATTTTTGATGAATTCTACACCTAAAATGAGATCTTGTTGTAAATTATCCGCGACTAAAAATCATTGTGGGTAAGTGTGCCCAGATATGCTTAAGTTATGTGTTCTTTCGAACTTCGATGACGTCAGTACATATTTAGCGCCAACTAATGTTATTTTCTCATACGAAAGTTGAAGGTGCTGCGTTGTAATTAATGTGCTTGCAATACTACTGCAGGAGCAACCGGTTTCAAGCAATGCATAATATTTCTTGCCTTTAATTGTTACAAGCACTCGCTGTGTTGATGTGCGAAGTCCGCTGTGTTGACAAACTGCATGTGTGGAAACGCTCTCATGTTCATGCGCACATAGTTTCAGGTGCAGGCCAGCTCAGTATGTTGTTAAACATAGATTCATCATCGCGGGCCTGGCTCAGTGTATTTCAAAAACAGCATTTTGTGGCGACTGTGTTGTTTCGTGGCTCGCACTCTAGCTAAACAGTATGTGGCGTCAGCCCAAATTTCTTCTCCAGCTTTTTTATTTGGTCACCGATGTTTGTGGAAAACTCTAATTTCTGTTTGGGAAACAGACTGCATTGGCTGCTTTTGTCTCTGACGTAAAAACACAGGGCACACGTAAAAACAGGACACGTGTCCTGAGCAAGGCTACAGTGTCCGGCGACTTTTTGCTGGTCATCTACAATTTGCTTACATTTGGTAAAGTCACATTTCTAGGCATCAGCGGCGGTTTGGCAACGCTGACCTGGTTCACACGGGGAGACTGTGTTACATGTTTTTTTGTCGTGTTGAGCCGGCGACCCGCGCATAATCTGGTGAGGCGGAACTTTACAAGACCTATCTACCATAGCATGTTTTATCGGCGACGTGAAATGTATTGTGGATTTTTGGTGTTGTTCAATGTTTACATCTAATTTTTGCTTTTTTCTCTGAAGTGAGGGTGTTTGGCTGTGTGGTAATTCGTTTCTTTGAGCGTTGAATTTAGTAATTTTGGCATACAATCTAGTAGGTACGACCTTATTAAAAATAGCTCTGCCCGACACCTCAACCAGTGTAGCAATTCCCTTCCTCCTAACACTCGTCTGGGTACTCACTACTTATTCTCTCTTTCTCCACTGCTTTCTCCTCGTAATACTTAGATATTGTGGAATGAGGATTGCTTAGGGAAGCATAGGTCTTAACTATTGAACTAATAAGTGGACAGAATTCTCTAAGCACAACACTTTTATTACGACTTTAGTTTACAATAGGAACAATACATTCAATATCTGACAGTTCTGGATACCTCATTAATTCCATCTACAACTATACTCAAAATTAAAAATTACTACGTTGTGCTACAAAAGAGATTATGTTACCTAACCTTGCCAGTAATTAATGCTCAATTAATGATGGGGTAATGGGGCCTCAAGATAGGGATTTGTACCTAACTGCCACGCGGAATTATGCTCACCATATAGGAAGGTCTGCAGAATGGCCCAGAGCTCCTCCAGGCCTAGATGCAGTGATGCCTTTTGCTTCGTTGTCACTCTGACTACACGTCAGTCTGCTTCAATCGTTCAGCGGTATCTGGGGGGGGGGGGGGGTTGCATATCATGTCCTCTATTTATACTGTTCAATCTGTGGGTCATGCGGTGCTTGTTACGACAATAGTTGACTTGCTCCAAATGCTATATCCCATAGCGCCTTAGGTTAACTGTGTGTGGCCCGTTAGTGGCCGCTGCAAGATGATAGCTAAAGGTAGATAGAGATATTGTATTTCAAAAAGATGATGAAATTTTAGATAAGACTCATCTGGTGTCTAACAAATCATTTACAACTAAATCAAAATAAAACACTGAGATTACTCTACACATTAGGGTGACAGATCAGTTCTGATGACATGGATGAGGTTAAATTGTTTGGTTTCTGGATAGATTCCAAGTTGTCTTGGATTAATCATATTAACAAAGTGTTTGCCAAGTTATCTAGGGTACTTTATCTTCTAACTTCTAAGAAAACTTAAAAGAATGGTGACGGAGTCCTACTTAGTTATGGTTTATCATACTTTATTTCATAGTCACAAATTATGGCTTCCTACTTAGGGTTCATTCACCATGTTGCACATGTTCTGCTTTTATAGGAAAAGGTAAGAATAACAACTTCTACACAGTATATGGATCATTGTAAGCCAATTTTTATTCAATTAGTTATTATGACAATTGTTAGTCAGTATGTTATTATTGTTTTAGTACATTTGAAGGAAAATATCATACATTATTCCAGTACGGAGGTGGTCCATGAGCACAATACTCGACACGTCAATGAACTAAACATTCCTAGGTTTAGACTTGGTAGAACTAGAAAGACATATCGTATATTAGCCTTAAAAATTTATAATTCACTACCTCAAGAAGTAAGCCAAATGAACGTGAAATTATTTCACAATACTCTCCAGAAAAAACTTTTAAATATGCCACTTTATCATTAAGTGAACTCAATGTAGAGCCTCTCTGGGTTGGTAACTATGGTTATAAATATACATTTTAATAATATCATGTTATCATTTTTAACTATGGATATGCACACAGCTTTGTGCTACCTTGGTTTTTAGCTATTTCAATTTTATTTTTTTGATTGTGGATATTGTCTTAATGTGTTTTAAGTGGGATGCATTTTACGTGTTATTGTAACAACTTATTTATTCCTATATTGTTTAAATGTGTTGTATGTGTGATATTCATTTGTTTTGAATGTGCTGTTAATGTGAATTACGTTATATGTTAATGATATAAAATTCTCTTTATTGATGCAGTCATCTAGTTGTGACCGGTCAAAGCTCTAACAATAAATAAAACAATTAATAATAAACAAATAGATAAAATTCCACTACCCACTTATTATCCAGTACCTAATTTGTTTTTTTTTTTTTTGCATCAATATCCCATGGAGCACCTTATCAGAGGCCTTCTTAAAATCTATGAAGCAGGCAGCCACCTGCTTCCCCTTATCTACTGCCTGCACCAAATCCTCCACCAGTCCAGCCAAATTGTCTCTCACATGAGTAACCTGCCCTAAAACCATTTTGGTACTCCTACAGCCAGTTTGTTTCATTCATATTTTCTACTACATATTGTACTGTAACTGCCACAATTTTCCTTCCGTCCCCTGTATACCGGAACCAATGCCTCTTTCCAGCCCTGTGGCAACTTGCCTTCCTTTGAAGATTTTCTTAACAACACTCCAAGATATCTACATAGCTCTGTCCCACCAAACTTTAGGGCTCCATTCCCTATATTAATCTGGATCTACTGCTTTGCTACTCTTCAATCCCCCTATAATCTTAGCTGTATCCTTATCCCTTATCCATAACTTTTTGCATACAAACAAAAACATTGCAATAGTACACCAATTAAAATTTTTGTCATAAATTACACTCATTAAAAAAAGTATTACCATGAAGAAATTGCACAAGTATAATGAATGTGGTCACACAGTATCGTCATTGCCTGACGTGTGCCCTATTTGTGTTTAATGTGGTTTGCTTGCACAGATATGCCACTTGGGGCATACATGTCCCTCCAATCATTCATAGCTGCAAGACAATGAATAAGGCCTTAGTAGCAGAGTGAGCCACAGAGCCAAGTTCAGTGAACACAGCATGGCCCGGTGGTGCAGTTAACATTTTAAATATGTTTTTAGAAATTAAAGCTAACTTATCTTAAAGTAACTGCAAGTTTTTCTTATGGCTTGATAGGTTGTTTGTTCTGTATTTGTTTCCTTGAAAGAGGATGATGTATCACTATGAGAAGATAATAAAAGCATTAACAGACATTCTGTGGTACTAAAAAACATCTGTCGATCACTTTTGATTGTTCGTGTAGAAGATTAAATTTTTCTTTCTGCAATCTTTTACTTATTATAGGTCGTGAAACCAGAATATCCTAGCTTTCTTACGCCTTCTACATCCAACCAAAAGCAAAGAAAAACAAACCTTTTCAATGAAATCAATGTTTGACACAACTTCTGTCACTAACGACTGTGAAAAATCTGTCACTGTCTAGTGTGAAAATCTGGCCATGTGGTCATCCAAAATAAAAACACCAATGTGATCACTGTACATATCTTTTTGTCCATGAAACATCATGTGTGATCACTGCATGTGCCTGCAGATTTAACAATTGTCATGGGCAGGAAAATAAATGCTTGTCTAATCTTACCATAACTTCTAGCCATTTTAGTTGTTAATTTTAATGTTAAGTTATTCTTGTAACATAATTATTTTTTGCTTTACTCGTATATATTACTTGTGCACTAATGTATTTTTTTATTTGCTTTTTTAGAAACTTTCATAATTGTTTTAATTAATTTTTGCAATATAGTATCTTCCTTTCTTTCTTTCATCAAGCTACTGTTTGATCTTATATCACAAATATATAAAATAATCCCTAAAATGTGATACTTTTGGACACTTGAGAATTTTCAATTGAGAGTAACTTGTGTCATCCTGGTTGTGGGAAGTAACATTCATACAGACAGTATGTTCAGAAAGGTTAGTTGATTAATGCTAGTTATTTTACATGTGTAAAAACCATGTTGGCAATTTTTTTTTTTTAATATCAACTATATGACTTCTCACATTTTTATGTAAATTCATTTAGGAAAGTCATTGACCAATAATCTATTAGCAGTTAATAGCTTCTTTTAGTTGACCTTGGAAATTAGGAATTGTTATAGACTCAGTTAAGAGAAAGACTGGAAGGATGAGGGACGGAAAATATGACGTAGTGGAATAAAGAAAGAAGACTAATTCAATTAAGGTTCAGCCAAGGCCATTTACTATAACATTAAATGACCATCACAAACAGTCAAGAATAATATGAGATCTGGCCAAGAGGAGAGAAGGGATAAGGTAATAAGGCTAAGTTAATGAGAAGGGAGAAGAAACATGGATAAGGGACTCACCAGGTCTCGCACCCGGACAAGCTGCTGCAGCCTCCGCCTGGCCCTGCTGCCATGTTGTCTGCCCTCGAGTCACCGACTGTGTCATCTCTGGCCGTTGCAGCTCCATCCACACTTCTCACCCCACCACGTGTGTTTATTGTCGTAATGGATTCTGATTGGTCCCCGCCATGCTCTGTGGGTGGAGTCTTGTCGAAGGGATGTGATGCATACTGGTGAAACTACTGACTTGGCTGGATCCACATATTGTGTTATGTTCGGCAAATTTCTTTAACTGTACAGGTTGCACTTTTGGTAGAGTGTTTAGCTTCTATGTTTCCTAAACTAACTTTGTCGTTGTTACTGTTGCTTCCTTATTTGAAACCTTGTGAAATGGATGCATGGCGGAGCCTTCATAACATTTCCCCCAGAGCCATGAGAATAGGTGTCCTCACCTCTAGAAGGATGCAGAAGAAAAATACTGACAGCAGAGAAAAATACAGAAAATCTGTGGGGAGAAAGAGAGATGTAATGAATCAGAAGTTGATATTGAAGCAGATTAGAAGTGTAATGAAGAGTGGGTCCACACTTTCAAATGTCAATGAGTGTATTAGGAAAGTTGTGTGTCAGCAGTGACAATAGTGGGTTGGCCATACTGGCACTGAAGTGTAGGTTGCTGAACTGAACACACTGGGGTTCGATGTGGAATGTGCTGACCATGGGCGGCGGGTTAGTTCCTCCTCAGAGTCGGCACAAGGCTTTGGTGAGCAAGGAGCTGGTGGATGGGTAGGGGGTATTGGCCCCATCTAACCATTACAATATTTCTAATGAAATAAAATTTGTTATCTGTACATAGTGAGCTGTTCGATATTCAATTGCCCTAGCTATAAAGAAAAGTAACCTTTACGGTTGATAATTATAATTTGTATTAAAGAACTGAATCATATAAGCAAGAAATACTGTAATATAAATTACACTCTGTGAGGTAAACCTTTTGTTGGATATTTCATCTAAAAGATGTCAAACTTGAGCCATAAATTCAAACACAAATAGTACATGTTTAAGTTTATAATACCTAGAATTCTATGAAATTGATAGTGTGTTGTGGAAAACATACTATACAAATGTGTCCAGAATTGTATTACATGAACAGGAGATCAATATTTATATACACATTTCACATAACACTAATCTAACCTTCTGTGAGGCAAACGTCCTTGCTAGGATTGTTCTGTTGGGCGTTGCCTGAAGTAACTAAGTTGTAGCATATAGTTGAAACAATGAACCAAATAAATACATAATGATACTATTATTTAGCACTACTAAATGACTCATGGAGTTGATTTGGTAATGGTAGTTGTTTGAAGTTTAATTTAAATATCACTAAAGACTAAGAAATGTATGAAAGCCACATATGTGACATTAACACTTGAAAAGAATTTCCAAAAAATATATATATATATATATATATATATATATATATATATATATATATATATATTATATATATATATATATATATATATATATAAAGGATTTGAACACACCGCCATATTTCAAGTCCATAAATCATAGTACACTGTTGCTGAGGCCATTACTATGATGGCAGAATTGCATAATACAATTATTCATATAAGTATCTACAACATAAGTAAAAAAATATTTACCCATTGAGTAGTTCATTTCCAACTTTTCCCTAAGTTGTATTGGGTATATTTTTATCATATATTTCTTAATTTAAGCTTAGTAAGGATGTGTTACAACCATTTCTTTAATAAAATCAGCATTGTGCTATGTATCTATATTGGTTTCATGTCAATGTGAGTAATAAATTACAGTTTAAAGAAACTGATAATAGAAATATTTTACAACATACGAGTTATAATTTTTATATTGCACTCGTAACATACTGCCCGTTCACATAAATTGACGTGTGTGTCAAAACATTTACTAAACATATTGTGAGCAGAACATAAGAAAAATTACTCTTCCTTTTGTTTTGGAAGGCTATCGTTCTATGCCTGACAGTCCTTTTTTGTAAGGGATGTATTCATTATATACTATACATTGTTGGCCATCTTGAGTTTGTAGCTGTCCTTCAGCATACTTAGTGTCCACACTCAGATTAATTTGTATTCCATTAGTGAACATGACCTTTTATGTGATCACTCTCTCATAATATGGACTTGTTTAAGTTGAATAGTCAATGTAATTGTGATATAGTATTTCAAATGAAATTTACATTAACCAGTGCTGATGTAATCAGCCTATAATTTGCATCGTGTGGCAATTGGGTGAAGTGATCTGTGATTTGAGTATGTATGTGTTGAAACTCGGAATGTGTGTGCCAGTTTGTGTGGAGTAGTTCGGTGATATTGGGGACATGTATACCTGTATTTATTTGAAGTTGTTCTGACTGAAAGTACGTGTTTCGTAACCATTGAACTGGAATGGTGTGTGGCCATCGCTAAGGATTCTACTCTGTATAAGGATCATGTTCTGTGTGCGGAATTCACTGTGTGACAGGGTAGATTTAATTCAATGGTCCAGATGGGTTTGTGTCAAATTTTCTGAATGCTGCCATTTTTGCGCCCTATATACGCTGGTGATGGGACATTTGAAATCAAAAATTTTTTGTGGCAGTATTTATATTTTTACATGCGTGTAATTTTGGCATTGAAAATTATGTACAGTAAGATAACCTAATCTTACTGTACATAATTTTCAATGCCTGTGCTGGGTAAAGAATATTTCTTGCATACAACGTATGAAAGTGTTTGATGTTTTTGCTCGCGAGTTGTGATAAAGATTCTTCGTGTGTTTTGTGTTTGACATAAGCTCTACTATTTGTTATGTCTGAAAATCTAATGCTATTTCCTTCTTGTCCAAATGTAAGTAGCACGACCTGTTACATGATTGAAAGGGTGTAGGGATGAGATTATAGATTTTCCAGTCTGAGCTTTTATGCACAAGTGGTATCTGTATTTTTATAATGAATCTGGAGGGACTGACAGTGTATTCTGTGAGTGGAAGTTGGCAATAAGTGGAATGCAGTTTCGGTGGGATTGAGAGTTTCAATGTTGTATTGTACAAATTATTTTTCAAATCATTGATGTCCTTAATAAATGTGGCTTCAGGGATGAGTTTTAGTGGAAAATTATTTGCTCTGCATTGAGTGAGGTGGGTTAAAATTTCTTGTTCTTGCATAAGCATATTGAAAATGTGAAGTGTTATAGAAAACATTAATTGTTGAGAAATTGCCAATAATTCAGTGTGTATGGACAATCCGTCCTTGTTGGTGTAGTGACATTTTCAAACTGCAATGTTGTGTTCCGAATGTTGTTAATAATATCTTTGATGGACTCAATATTGGTGTGGACTGAATTGCACAGGGTGTTTAGTTTGTTAATTAGGATTTCTTCATTAGCGACAAGCTTGTCAAAGTAGTGGTTTGACAATGTGTTATAGCACCATGTGAAAAATGTCGCGTATAAATTGTATTCCTCTCGTATAGCGGTTTTTTTGGTCCATTTCCGCTTCATATTCGGAGCTATTGTGTTTGTGTAATTCGTCAATATTGTGAGTTATGACCTTGATGTTGCATATTGATGTTACATTCAGTTTACACATGTGATCTACCCATGTGCGTGTGAGGAAGATAGGTTCTGGCATCTGCAGCAGTACATTATAAATGAGTGGAAGCAATTCATCATAAACAATGGCTTTCGTTTTCTCCGTTCAATACAGTCCAGCATGTTACAAAACAAGGGAGTGTGAATGGGGTTGATTGTGTAAATAAGGCAGATAAAAGCAAACAGAAGTAGGAATTGCAGTGCTGGGATTCGCATGGTGGCACCTGAAAACAACATTAGAAGTAAGTGGCCATAGTATTGGTTTAATAGTTATAATTTAGCTTTAATTTGTATAGTTGGTGTGTGAATGGGTTGTGTAGTGGGGGTGCGTGGTGAATAAACGGATTTTTGTGTCGGGCAGGCAGCGGCAGCGTAACTGACAATGTGTGTATTCACATGTGTGTGTGCGCGTTTGGTTTATTTATATTTGTATTTACGGGCGTTGGTGTGGGGGGGGGGGGATTTTGTTGTAGTTTATTGTTGACTTGGATACTGTTTTTATGTCTTCTAGGTTGCTTCCTTAAACATGCGGGTTTTAAGTGGCTGGTACTAACTATTTCTGTGACTGTCAAGTTGTTTTTGCATAACTGTAAGGTGACAGTATTAGGAGCTATTACTTTGAGTATACGGTAGGGCCTTTTAAATTTAAATTGTAACTCTTTTTTCGGAATCTGTTTCTTAGCCAGACGTATTGCCCTTCCTTGTAAGTTGTGAGCTGGTATTTTTTGTTAAAATATTTTTGTTGGTTCCCTTGACTTTTTAAGACATTTAATTTGGCAGTTTGCCGAGCACCCGCTAGTGTCTGTTGCCAATCTGGGGTTCGTATTGGCGGTTTGGATAATACCACATGGGAGGGTTGTGTAGAGTTTACCCCTTGCACCAAGAAAAATGGAGTGAAGCCTGTGGATGTGTTAATACTTGTGTTGTAATTAAATGGTATATATGGTATGAATCGATCCCAATTTCGTGGGTCAGAATTAGCATACATGGTTAAGTGTTCCTCGATCATCTTGTTCACCGCTTTGGTTAAACAGTTTGTTTGTGGGCTATACGCGGTAGTATGTAGTTTTTGTATTTTTAATTCAGCCAATAACTTAGATATTAACTCATTTTTAAAGGAAATTCCCTTATCAAATATGAGGTATTTTGGGCAGCCAAAACTGAGTATGATTTTAACAAATTGTGCGCACACTTCCACATCTATTGTCGCTACTGGTTGTGCCATAATATATCTAGTTGTGTGTTCTGTTAGTACTAGTACGTATTTGTTTCCCGACTCAGTGACAGGTAGTGGCCCTTTCGCATCAATAGACCACATTCTAAAAATTGGTGGCGGGTCAATTGATTTCAATTGTCCTTGGGGAGACTGATGTGATCGTTTGGCTCGTTGGCATATATCACAAGATTTTACGTATTGTTTACGCCTTTGTGTAATGTAGGCCATAAGTATACTTCTTTAATTTTTCCAATGGTTTTGAGAACTACGAAATGTTGGCTCCCTAACAGCGCATCGTGATGAGCCATAATTATTTCTTTTATTTAATGCTGTGGGACGACTGTTAGGTGGCGTTCCCCGAAGGCGTGTGACTCTTGTAATAAATTTCACCATTAGTTGTCATGCCGTATCTACGCGCTAGGCGGCTTGTTGATGCTGGAGCATTTTCAGAGTCTGTAAGGGCCTGTTTAATTTTTGATATAAAGGGATCATTAGCATACATGCCTTGAAAAGGTGATGTATCTGATAGCGGATGCTGTAAGTGGAAAAAAAATAATTCTTGCTGCGGGTCAATGCTATGTTGCTCTTCTAAACGGTTGATGACGGGGAAGAGATATTGGAACTATGTTTCGTGCACGAAACTAGTGTGAAAGAGGCAACTGGGTCTTCTACTGTAAATGTCTGTCTCTGTGTTTGTTTGTGTGAGACTATCTCTATCTTTATTTGGTAATACTCTGTTACGGCATGTAATATAACATGATATGGTATAAGTTATCAATTTTTGGGGGGTGTCTGGTTTTTGTTTTGTTCATGGGATCATCAGGGTAGTATAATTTTTTATATTGACTCTAATTATTTGTAATACACCGGGTTATCACAGATTTGATTTCTTCACTTTTGTGCATATTGTAGAAAATTAAAATTGTTAATGCTTCATATCAGCTGTCTGGAGTATCTTTAGCTTTATACAAGGTATAATTTTTATTATTTGTAACCTTTGTGAATGTGTTTTCTGCATCCTCATTTGGCAAACGAGATAGACAGTCCGTAATGAGATTATTTTTTTCCTTTTATAAGTTTTGTTTCAAAATTAAAATTGGTCAAGGTGGTTTGCAAGTTTTTTAATTCGCATGTTATGTTCTGCCATAAACCATAAGTATTTAAGGGAGGCGTATCATTTTCAATTGTGAAGTTCCTGCCATATAAATATTGCCGAAAATAATTGCAAAATATTTTATTGGACATAGTTCTCATTCTGTCGTTGACCATATTCTTTGATTTTGTGCAAGAGATTTTGAACCATATGCTATAAAATATCTGTTTCCACATTCATCCCTTGTAATAATGTACCCCCTATTGCATCTTTAGAAGCCTCACAGACTAGGATGGTCTTCCTATTGTCTTTAAATGGAGCTAAAATCGGGGTAGATGTAATGGCTTCTTTAAGTTGCAAAAATGCAGATTGTTGTGGGACTCCCCAGTAAAATTTTGCATTTTTCTTTGTGAGTTCCATCAAGGGTTGAACTTTTTATGACTAGTTTTTAATAAATTTCCTTAAATATGATGTCATGCCAAAGAATGGGCGTAGCTGTTTTAAATTTATGGGTGGAAACCATGTTCAATATAACTTTGGTTTTTTTGGGGTCTAGATTTAAACAGTGTGGGGTGAGTTTATGCCCTAATATAGTGAGTTCCTGAAATGCAAAGTTGCATTTCTTGGGATTTAATTTCACCTGAAATTTCTGCGTTCTTTGTGACAATTTTTCAAGGTTTCGAATATGGCTTTCAAGATCATTGCCCATTACGAAAATGCCATCTGCATAGCAAATTACTGATTTATAACATAAATCGCCTAGTAATGTGTCAACAAACTCTTGGAAAAATTTTGGACTGCTTTTAAGGCCCATTGGCAAATTACAATATTTGAATTGACCTAATTGGTAAATTGTAAAAGCTAACTTTTGCCTATCTTTTCTCCTAATTGGTATTGCATAAAACCCATAAAACATATCAAGAGTCTTACAAATTTGGTGTTTTGCAATATTTGCAAAATGTTGTCCGTGTGTGCTAATGGGTAATTTTGATCTTCTATAAATTTATTAAGTCGTCAAAAATCTGAAAGAAAACGTATAGAACCATCCTTGTTCAGAACTGCTAAACATGGCGCAGCGTAAGGGGTTGTCGATTTTTCAATAATTCTTGCTTTGAGCATATATTGAATTTGTGTCTTAATTGTGTCGCGTTATGCTGGTGCAATACAAAATGGTTTGGCATGAACAGGTTTGTCGGTTGTGAGTTCTATTTTAATTTTATACCATTTTGTTTCTGTTAAATCATTTATTTTGTAGGCAAAATGGCCTTTGTACTTAGATATTATTTCCTTTACTTTAGTTTTCTATTCTATAAAGAGATTAGGGTTGATGTTTGTGAAGGGAAGCTCCTGTTTGTCTGATTCTAGATTCTGCATCTTTTGTATGCAGTTTAAGAGAAAATTATTTTTGCTCTCTCTGTTGTCTACTAAAGGTACTGTAATAATCTTGTCGTGATTGTGCCTAAGTTTGGCAATACGTGCGTGTAGGTCTGGAATTAGCCGGTGTTTCCAAATAAAATCTCACTTAATTATCATGTCTGATTGTAAGTTTTGAGTGACTGAGAAATCATGCTTGTAAATGTGTCCGTCATTTTGGAATGTCAAGGTGACATAATGTTGTGGTGTCTGTAGTTGTTCTGTTGCAGTCATTAGTTTTAATGGTTGAGGGATGGTTTTTAATTTATTGTTGTCTATCATTATTTCAGCTATACAGGATTTCAAACACCCCGTATCAAGTAAAGTCAGATATGTTGTGGAGGGGGTTTGAATAATAATTTTTGGTGTTAATAAAAATTCTTCAGTTATTGTCATCATTTGAACGCATGTGTCATTTACTTTGCATCCTTTTTGTGTTTCCCTGTTTTCTAAGTGACCTACTGTTTGGCGCACGTTTTTGTGTAATTTTAATGTTTTCTGTGGTTGCCTGTTCCTGTTTTTGAGTATGACGTAGTGACTGGTTTTTATTACTTGTGTGTTTTCTTTTAAATTTATTAAACCTCTTGGCAATATTTGTATGCCAGCTAATGTTTTTTTTGGGAACATAGCACAGGCGTCTGCATGGTGTCCTTCATACATGCATCAAGCACACGTGTTCGCAAATTCTGTTTGTGGGTCCATTTTTGGTATTTTGTTGTTGTCACTTTGATTAACTTTTCTTTCTATAGCCTGTATTTCTGGCTGGTTAGGTCGTTTAATGTGGCTTTGAGGTCTACTTATATTATTTAGTTTTGGTGTGGCTTGTATTTCCTTGTCTTTGTTTTGATTATTGTTTGAACTATGTACTTAATTATGTCTGTTTTTGTTGTACTGTACTTTGGGGTTTGATTGATGTGGGTGTTCATTCCTTTGTAACTTTGTTTTTTTGTGTTTGTTGTGGCTGATGATTGAACCTGTTAGAATTTGGTTGGTTTTGTTGTGATTTGTTTGTACTGGCATGAGTGAGTAACAATTGACATCTGGAATACAGTATTTCCCCGTAATTTGTGCATATGTTGGCACATGTTGTCCCCCTTTATATTGGTTTACTGTAGTATGTCAGGGCGACCGGAGGACATTCACGCCCTGTAAAAGGAGTTTTCTGTTTTCCTGTTGTTTGTGGGTTGGTAGTTTGGGAGGTATCCGTAATTGACGTTCCCAGTGTATTTTCAATGTTATGCTTATATTTGATAGAGCCTGCTTCAATTTGTTTAATATTCTTTTTCAGTTCTTCCAGTGTGTAAGTTTTCATTACAATGTTCATAATTTCATTTTCTGGCATATCCAGTTTCACCGTGTTAACTAGATAAAGAACTCCTTGTATATGTACCACTGGTGATGATTTGTGTGGGTCCTGTCGTTTCGCATACAACTGCCTTTTTTATTTAGTGATATTTTTGTCAGTTGCAAATATGTGAGTGAGTTCCTGTTCAACATGTTGCCATGTAAGGAGTTGTGGTTGTATTCTTTTTATGAGGTTTTCATATACTTGTTTTGTAGCTCCTGACAAGTGTAATACTAATCTCTTGATTTTTGTGATGTCAGTCCATTCATTTATTTGACCACATGTGTTTAAATGTTGTAGAAATTTGAATATACAACTATGTTAAATTGTGGTGGTGGCTCCATGGTTGTTTTTGTAAGTGTGGTTTTCTGTAGGTTTTCTAGTGTTTGTCGTGTTTTCTGTATTTTGTGCATCTTCAGTTAAAGTATTAACATTCTGATACAAAATACTAGAAAATGCTGAATTGTTACTGCATATTCTGTGTTTTCTTTATATTAGTTTTCTGTGTGACATGTAACGCTTGTAAACTGTAATGTTTGCAAATAATGTCTGGTGAGTGGTTGCTGTATTTCTTGAGTGCTATTATTCCCCAGTTTTGAATTTGGAATAGTCTCTAAATTGATTTGGTGTGTTAGATGGAATTTGGGTCGCTGTAATATGGTCAATGAATCACCTCAAAATTACGCATATGTTAGGCGTATTGTCCATTTAAGTGGTGCATACTATGCTATTTTTAATGGTGTTTCACTTTGTGGTGTTGTAGTTGCTAGACATTCTTTACAAAAACATGTACACTGTGTTTGAACACTATGCAAAATTTGTTATCACGCAAACCCCATAGAAAAACAAATTGTTATTAGTCATGCACTAAAATATTATATAATTATAATAGACCGATTTTAAATTAGTTCTAATCTTGGGAGATTAGAATTCCTACTGAACACAAAATTAGTTTTTAAGTAAATATGTAGTAGGGTTGTAGAATTATACTAAGTGTGGGCAGGTGGGGTAAGAAATGTGGGGTGGTTGGTAGAGTAACTCACTTGTTAGCAAGAGGTGGGATCGTTAAGTGCTTCCACTAGATGTTATAGACTCAGTTAAGAAAAAGACTGGAAGGATGAGGGATGGGAATTATGATGTAGAATAAAGAAAGAAGGTTCGGCCAAGGCCATTTAGCATAACATTAAATGACCATCACAAACAAACAATAATAATATGAGATCTGGCCAAGAGGAGAGAAGGGATAAGGTAATAAGGCTAAGTTAACGAGAAGGGATAAAGGACTCACCAGGTCTCGCACCTGGACAAACTGCTGCCGCCTCCTCCCAAAGTTAGTGAAAGGAGGTTGCCTCAGTTCCGTAATGCGTGTGTAGCCAGCCGGCCGAGGGTGTGTGACATCACTGGAAGTCCTGCAGTTGCCGCTTGCCCGCTATGTGCCACTCGGCCTTCACTTAAACTGCAGTTACGAAATAACTGACTGGTATAAATCTCTCCAAATTTTAGTTTCTACACTGGATGGTAAGACTATTCTAAATATTCATGTTTGATGTATGTGGTTGCTGTGCTTTGCATTTAAGAAAATATTGTTTTACGTAAGGCAAATTGTAAGTTTAATGTGCTATGCATGATGTTATTAAAATAATATTTTATGGCTAATACTGTTACTTATAAAACTTGTGATGTACTTCAGAACTTTCTCAGAACTATGCACATCATTTTGCAAAAAACCGCAGTATGCCACGTGGAATAGTTTTTGTCAGATTATGTGTTCTATTTATGAAAGTTGAGTATGGTGCGGAGTTGTGCCTGCGCACTCGTGCCTTTTGCATTGCTGCACCGCGCTCTGCCGGGTATTGAAATGTAAACATATCTTCTTTTGGTTTTTAAGTAAAGCATACACATATTTTGTACAATATTAAAATTGTTAACCTCATACATTAATATATATATATAACTTAAGAAGTGCATTTATTGACTGGGTAGCAAAGATAGGCAAGATCATGTTAAAGTTATAATATTTACATAAACCAGATGAAAGAGTTTGCTTATTAAATTAATATGATATACATAATCTTGCTATCGCTGTAATAAAACTTTTTCCCTTGATAGCACTTTTCTATTACTGCCAAGTACATCATTTTTGTAATTACCAGAATACCTGAGGTTAAGGCTACTTACGAGTTTAATCTGATATGCTAATATACTAAATCGTCAAAAGTAATAGCTCCGAACAAAAATAGACAAAAATGCAAAGAATTCCATGTTTATTTTGTATCATGCATTGTCATCAATGTTACCATCTGAAGTATACAGAAAATCAGGAAAATCAGAATGTTTTTACATAACAAGCAACATAATCTTTAGTGAAACTGTAAGTAGTTCTAAAGATAACATTTTTCCTTACTCTTGCCTTGCATCTTTCAGAGCGTTCGGGCATTTTTTCAGTGGTATATGTAATGATGGAATTTAATCATCTTTAATTTTCCGGCACTTATTTGGAGAATGATTCAACATCATATATTGTTTGTTTTTCATATATTCTTCACTTCCAAGCCAGCAGCCGCGAACTTCAAATGGGCAATCAATGTTAAACAAAATTCCTTCTCATTGTGCTAATTTTAAATATAACTATTTCAAAAAAAAAGTATTCTACGTAAAATTTCTTATGTAATGATGCTAAGTTGAAATTTTTTGCCAATTTTTTGGTTTAATGTGTTTTTGATAAAATGTAAATATTTAAATTTACAAATAAAAAAAAGATCAATAAATAATTTTTTTCTTAAAACAATTTTATGTAGCTATATTCTCTGAGAAGATTGTGTCAAGGTGTTTTTGTTTGAAATATTTATCTCTAAAATTTACGCAATGAGAAGGAATTTTGTGTAACATTGGTTTCTCATTTGAAGTTTGCGACTACCGGTTTGGTAGGCAGGCCTGTTAAGCGCACTTCCTTTAGTTTATCATATGAGATTGTGACAGCCATAAACTGCACAATTTGACATGATAAACCCACTAATTCTTCTGTTACGAAGTACACTTGCAACGAGCCTGCTATGTCGGGACCAATTTTGTCCGCACAGAAAGATAAATCTGTAAAAGAATGCGTGTCTTGACTGGGAGAAAGGTCGAGGCGGTGGACTTCACGTGACGTCACCACGCTACCTGCGCAGAAAGATATGCGCCTGTCTGAGGCAACCTCCCTTTACTAATCTTTGTCTCCGCCTGACCCTGCTACCGTGTCATCTGCCCTCGAGTCACAGACTGTGTCTTCTCTGGCCCTCGCAGCTCCATCCACATTTCTCACCCCACCACGCGTTTGTTGTCGTAATGGATTCTGATTGGTCCCCGCCATGCTCTGTGGGTGGTGTCTTGTCGAAGGGATGTTATGCTTACCGGTGAAACTACTGACTTGGCTGGATCCACATATTGTGTTATATTCGGCACATTTCTTTAACTGTACAGGTTGCACTTTTGGTAGAGTGTTTAGCCTCTATGTTTCCTAAACTAACTTTGCCCTTGTTACTGTTGCTTCCTTATTTGAAACCTGTGAAATGGGTGCACGGCAGGGCCTTCATAGCAGAATACAGTTACTTGTTAAGGCAGTTGTTAAACTTTTCTCCACTCTCCTTTCGAGCAGATGATTCACACTCCTCAAGGTATTTGGGTGAGTAGTGCAGGGTGAAGGGGAGTATGGAAGGGCAACTTATAGGATGAGTTGGCTTGCAACAGGCCAGATGAGGTTATTTCTTCCAAAAAATATCTCTGCACCACTTTGTGTGTGTGTGGGAGAAAAGTTAAGTAAGATTTAAAGAGGGTTTTGGTTTGGTGAACAATTCAAAGTTCTTTCATTACACAAACTATTAGTGTAATTGCATTATTGGTCACAGTTCCAAGTGGGATCAGAGATTATGTAAGTTTCAATCTCTAAGGTTAAAAATTAAGTTGTGCTTGCGGAAGGATGGTTTTTTCATTTTTCATAGGCCACCTGCCACCAGCTGTCATTTACAAGCTAGAAGTAGTAGCAGCCCCTGAAGCCATTATTGTGTATGATTATAATTGCTTTCACATGATGCTGTGCCATCAGAAAGGTTTCACACCGTATCAGTAGTTTTAGAATGTTAGTGTACTTCAGCTGCTAGGAGGTTGGTGTGGATATTGGGGCTGGCCAGTTAACCCCTTAAGTTTAAAATTCATTCTTTTTCATTGGGATAGCTAAATACATCAGAGCGGGCAGCTTGTAGTACCTTCTTTGTGATTGAACTGTAGTATAAGTTAAATTTCTACTCTATGCATTATGAAAGCACAAGAAATTTGCTCTGCTGAAATTTGAACTGCCATAGTTTATTCAGGTACTCCTATAGTAATTTCAACTTGTTTTGTTGCTTTGGTTGTAGTGTCAAGTTAAGTGTCTTTTTGTTGCATAAACATTGATACTTTGTTATAGGAAAGGGATGTATGGCCAAAAACCTGCAGCCTATCAACAAAATGAATCAATTATTTGAAATACATGGTTCTGTTTTGGTCTTGTTTAAAGCTCTGAAGCAAACCAATTTTATTTCTCGTAGTGATGTGGAAGGTTATTTACTGTGGGTGAGAGCATGTCCTCTCTTACAGAATACAACAATATTTTGTTAATACTACAGATGCTTTGTGAGAGCAAGCTTGTACCTTCCTACAAAACAGTGCTTAAAATATACTAAAAATTGGTAAATACTGGGATAATTCCCACCAAACATTATCTAATTTTATGTGAATCGTATGCAGTGAAATTCATTTTACATAATACTTTTTAATGATTTTGGATATGTATTGTATTTGTAATGTTGCCATTAGATATGGGATATGGTAATATACGTAGCAACCCCTTATCTAAAAAGAACACTATAATTTGGTGGTGCTTTACAAATTATTTCAAAGTAGTAAATGTAAGGAATTATTTTTAGCCTGAATGGTGTTTATTTCCAAAAATACTTTAGATTCAGGAATATAATCTTCTAAATCTTTAGTTTCACTTCTTAAATTGCTGCAACCTCTTTTAATCATAAATTTTAAGAATCCAATGGGAAATTTTTTCTTTCACTGAGGACTTATTGTTTCTTTCAATAGTAGACAGTGTTTAGTGATATTGAACTTTGATACTACTGACTTACTCCAGAAGTTAGCTGCCAACTTGATTATGCTACATGAATGATTTTATGTTCATTGTGGAATCCTGAATGATGATGAGTTATGGGCTAGTAAAAGTTCATTCTCTGGTAGTCCACTGTTGTCACTATTTGTGTTAGGTGACTAACTATATTCAGTAATTTTGATTTCAATTTAACTTCTTGTTTTTTCTGTTTGTAAGGAGAAATCACTGTTTGCACCTTACGTTGTATACATTTGAATATAAAACTTGCTGATTTTGGTGAAAAATGGTGTAGTTTAAAGTTGCTTTTTTTTTTTCAGAATTGTTGGGGGCAGCGATAAGTGCCAGTCCATGGAAGACCATTTCCCTCGCGTCAAGAAGCGAAAACGTTCCCATTCAAAGAAAAGATCAAGTTCCTTTCAGGAAGACAATCCAGTGAAAGTCAGTTCACATGTTGATGCCATTGAAGATTGTGCAGTTAATAATGGCTGTGAAAATGTTTGTAGCCAGGTGGTTTGTGAAGAGACTGTTATTGTGTTGCAAACTTGTGGAGAGCAACCTGCAGTGTCATCTATTGGAGTTGAAACTGGACAAACAAAATTAAAGCAATTCAAATTAAGAAATAACACAGCCACAACTGAAATTCCAGAGACTGTTGAAAAAATGAAAGAAAATAATCCTGTGTTTGTGGGCAGCATTAGAAGCAGTGAGATGGTTACCAAAGACTCTGATTTCAGTGCAATAGATGAAAATCAGTTAAAAATTACAGCTGAGCCAGCTCCAAGTGATGGTGACGTGGACGAGAAGATCAATTCAGGTGTATTAAAGAAGAAACGTAGAAGGAGACGTTATCCTAAAAGAAAAATGATGCTTTCTACTAGTGTTGGTGAGGCAGTTTCTCGAATAAGATCTTCCATTGGAACCTTACCATTTCTGAACACTGAAAAGTGTGACACCAGTGTTTCGGGTAATTTCTCAGACAGTGGTAAACACATAAGGTTTTCAGATGATGATTGTGATACTAGTATTGCTGGAGAGAGTGACTTTAATTCATCTATTGTTAAGGAAAATCTTGCAAAAATTAGTTTGTCCAGAAACATGCGAAGTCCTAGAATAAGAACAGTCTCAAATTGGGACGTAAAAGCTTCACCACACAGTACACCACAAACACAGAATTTTGCTAATCTTTTGTCGTTGCGTCTCAAAGCAGTCCCTGTAGTGTTTGAAAGAAAGCAGGTAAAGCAAAAATTATTAGAACCTTCAACCTTGCCAGTTGGTGTACAAATTTCAGAGAGTTGTAGTGCAGTGGAACAGCTATCGAATAACAGTGTTTGTGAGCCATCTAATGAAAGTGTTCCACTAGAACCAAATGTGGATCCTAACAATTATCCAGTTCTCAACTCAGCTCCAAAAAAACATGATGTTATTTTATTTAAGGTAAACAGATTTGCCAGCATTTTACACTAAATATTGAAAACTTACCGTAGTTTAGATTTTGTGTCAAGAGTTATTTGGTATGTGTTGGTTAACATCTTTATACTGTTTGTATTTCAGACACTGGTTTTGACTGAAAACTGCGTCCCACAGCTTTCTTCTTTTATTACGGCCACAGTTGCTGACTTCTGCCCTTTAACTTGTAACGTTACACTTCAAATTACAAGTAAGTCTTTCTAATTGTTCAGTACACATTTTGTGCATTCAACTCATGTAGTATTAAAAAAAATAAAACATTAAAATGATTGTGGAATAGCAAGAAATTCAAAGTTGCTACAGTCCTTGGAACTCTAAAAATTTGAAACACCGAATTAAAAAGTTATGAAGATACTGTGACTGAAAAATTAAAACCTGCAATACAGTTTTTCCAAACTTATATTCTGTACAAACAAATGTTCTCAGTAGTGTCTTAAGGAATATGTTTCTAAATTCTTGGTTGTAAAGAAATTGTTGAATTGTAACAGAAGTAACTGTATAACTAAACAAATGTATTCCTCTTAGTGCAGGTTATTTTTAAAAACAGTAAGTTCAGCAGGTTACAGTATAATCATATTTAAGCTAACTATTTTGTGTAGAAATTCTAATTTATTCAGTGTGAAGAAAAAAAGGACTAAAAATTCTCTTTTTGTGTGATCAACTTAGAAAAATCAGGGAAATTCAATCCTGAAATTTTGTGGTAATACTGAAATTTTTTCTGAATATGGCTTCTTACCTAGAACTGAATGCATCTACAGCAGGTTATTTGGTTTACTGAATTGCACTTGTGCAGCAGTAGTTTGAATGTTACAGCTTATATGTAAAACTTAGAAATATTTGGAATTTGGGGAAATTGTCAGACAGCACATTTTCATTTATAAATAATACAATATTTTGCATTACATATTTGAAAACTTAAATCTCTAAATTTCTTTTGCAAAAATCTAGTAGTCTGATGAGTTTGTCGTTGAATTAGGTAAACACAGCAAAACAAAAACCAGCACATCTCACGTGCGTACAATACCCAAAACTTCAAGGTGAATTAATGTTTATAGTTTTTTAATGTTTTTAACTAATTTAATGATTCTTTGTCCGTTGTCATAAGCACATTAAATTTAAGGTTTTCAACAAGAAATATTGGTGTGTTTTAGGTAAAATATGATAATTTCAAAAGTTACTAGAAGCTATATACAAAATTATTCATTTCATGTACCGAAACTTCAAGGTCGTGCTAAGTTTGTATGAATTATATTGTTTTAATTAGTTAACTTTGATGAGCTGCTCAGCAATGCTTTATATATAAACTATTGCACCATTCTGTTGTGAAGTAAACAAATCCAGACATTGCAAATTGAGTTTTAACACCTTGTTTCTAACAAAATGAAAAAAATTTTTGTTTAATGAAAATAGCAAACAAATCAATTTACAAATTTTAAAAGTTATATCTATGTGGCTAATATCAGCATATCATATTAAAACTCCTAATATTATGGTATATTTTTAGAATATATGCTTTTATCGGGTATATCACTGACAATATTCAAGTTGCAATTGCAAAAGATGATTGTTATTTGTAAAACACAAGTACTAGAGTAAGAAATTATTCCAAAACACAACAAATAATATTAATTAAAAACTACATAAAAGGACAGAAATGTTAGTTTTTGTTAACAGGCACACACAAGGAAGGACGACACAGTTTTCATGCAGTTGAGCGAGCACAACGTTTTGCTGGCGTAGGCCAGCTTCATCAGGCAGTGGGTTGTAGACACTGCAATATGGTGGAAAGGCGCTGTTGGTAGTAAACCTAGGGGCCAGGTGGGGTGGCAAACTAGGGTGTTGCGGGAAGATTGATAATTTGCCAGATAGCTGATGAGTATGGTTTGAAGCTGTGTGCCTTCTTTTTTATCAAATTAATCAGGAGACGTCCAGCTATTAAAATATACATACATATTTATATTTAATTTAAAAAGTAGTTTTTTATATGCTAGAGACAATTGAACATGAACTTCATGCAAAAAATGGCAAGTTTGGGGGCATATGGGTTAGGGGTGAGTCAAAATTTTCCAAATTTTTTATTACAATCCCCCTTCTGTTACGACCCTATTCTCGGGAACTGTGAGGGGTCATATAGAGAGGTTCTGTATAAACAAAATCCATCACCTGTTTTTAAACTCCCCTTTAATTCAGGAAATTCCTTCACGAGCGTGCTAGCTAAATTCTGGTTAATAAAGCAGCTATTTGCTCCCAAATGTAAGAGCACCAAAATTAATTTTTACTTGAGTGGTAATTGCAATTTATTATTACCATTATTGCCCGACCTACTATGGCTATATTCTCACTATCTCTGACTTTACTCAATCTCTTATCTACCTGATTCTTAGGAATTCCATAGTCTTTTTGTATATGCCTCTTAACACCACAAATAAAACATTTCCTATTTTCCTTCATGTTTGTACACTGCACAATATAATGTCCAGACATATTATAGCGGAAACAACATTTTCACTTTGCTTGCTTTTCAGAAAAGGGGTTTGTTTTTGCCGGATGTAAGAAGTTTCAAGTTCACGTATGTAATCATTAACAACGTATAACCTGTTTTCTACTTCAATGGCCCATTTCCGCAATTGATCCAGATTGGTAGGCAAATTATACACTACACTTAAGTACCTAACTTCTGGCGATAAATTTTCAATAACCAAAGCTACCAATTTGCTTTCCTCCAACAGGATATTCAGGACCCCTGCACAATCGCTCACAGATTTATAGAATTCCATCACATTTTCACGTGGCTTTTGAAAGCGAAACACACTCTTTTTAGCCAAATTTTCCTTAGCCCTACATGGACACAAACCTTCCCATAGTTTGTCCTTAATGCCCTGCCACTCTTACCCGTTGGCAATATCATTCATAATTATTTCAAGGGGGACACTGGAGCATTTACTCACTAAAGCTTGCATCAAGACATCTTCATTAGGGAATACATACATTCTGAGAACTTGTTCAACTTGCAAGCAAAATATCAAAAAATTCTCTGTTTAGTGACACGTAATTAATTTATGGTGCCATGGGAAGATGTTGCAATTGACCGCGCAATATCTGAATTTAGGTGCTGTCCCATCTGACCTGTTTCCAGTGAGCTGTTCTTGTCACCTTGGTCACCTGCCAACTTCCGCCAACTTCTTACGCAGGACATCAACCATTTCTGTCTCCTCAATTGGTACATTGGCTGCCCCCAAATTGGCAAACAGCATCAGCTTATCAATGCGGTACACCCAGTTGGTCATGGTGACACTATAACACAATATCAAAAATACCAGCATCTGCCCAAAAAAGTAAAAATTAGCAGAGTGGCACAGTTTTGATACGCCCCCTACCTCAAAGGTTTCGCATTACTCAGTCATGCCTCACTCTTGCATAAATTCATATAACAAAGTACAATACTGTACATTGGCTCAGAGATAGAGGGGCCTCGGATGGAAATTTTTGTTTTTGGCATGATGCTATTAAATTTAATATCAAGTCTTTCATTTAATTTACTGTAGCAGAGTATGGTTAAATTTGATATCAGTTAGCTAGGGTTAGTATTAACTACTAACAAACTCACTACTGGCAAATAGTTTTCTTTATGTTTATTCACTTGCGACTGTACATGCACCATATTTAAAACGACTTCCTGTACACTCTGATAGAAATGGTATATAAATAAAACAATAGAAAAAATTTTTTTTTGCAAACATTTCACTACCTTCTTGTCAATGTCACGTGCGTTAAACTGTGCCTACATTTTACACACTTACTTGTTAAAATGCTGGTATGTAAAATATTTAACTCTTTCATATGCCAACACGTAAAAAGTACATAGCAACCGTAATCAAAATGGAACAAAAATGGGAGCCACAGTTTATGACAACGCTGATGCAATCTCAAATTAATACTTGTTACAAAGCCGAGAAATTTACAACAAGCAACCTGCCCATGATGCAATCGGGCGTAAAAGTCAATATGTTGAGACAATACCTCTAAGAATGAAGCAGACGTCTTCCTCCGGCAGAAAAGACGTCACTTGCAGCGACAAGGCAGCAGCCCCATACTTCAATCAGCAGGCCACGACATCATCCACAACACGCAGGTCACTCAGGCAGCTCTACTCCCTCGAAAAGCTGATTCCGAGGACACATTCTTGCCAACAGCAATACCAGACCAGATGAATATTTTTCCTCATATACCAACGAGTATTCTGTGTTCCGCACTCATAAAAAGTCTGTCCAAGGCAGAGAAAGTCTTTTTTCAGAAAACAGCTGTTAATCACATACGAGAGAATGACAAACTTCAAGTTCAATCCAAGGCTCTACAGTGTTGAACCACGTGATCACTATTTGTAGAGTACAGCAAAGAAGTTCTTATGTCGACATGTTCAACCAAGATCGCAAATTTATTTTGCAAAATTGAATGTTCAGGCCAGCTTTCAAAGCCACATAAATCACCACACGCATCATGTCAATTTAAGTTTTGTCGGACTTCTAAGTATTCCTCGGCAGTGGAATAATTATTTCTCCCATATACGTCGTAACACTGGCGAACACATTGTGACAAAAATTCTGTCAGACCTCCACTTTCTCACATGCCGCGTCTGTGGCTCAAACCATTCTCCTCGACCGACAACACGCTCCCCCCTCTCACACTGCTACCAGCGCCTCCAAACAGCAGCTCCCGCAAACAAAAAACATTACAAAACTTTAGTAAAAACTAATTACTAAATATAAAATACGCTAATTATTTATAAAAACTGTCCAGCACACGTGCATAACAAATTAGCATTACGAAATAATCCTAGTGACAAACGCAGTGACAAAACTGATACCAACTTCAGGAAAAGTCACTAGATACAAAAAAATACAACTAGTGATGATCTACTCGTCACAATATGTGGTGTGGAATAATGTAAGAATTAGTTAAAAACTACCCACGCACATCCCACTTTCTTTGTTTTATTAAAACACTATTGGTAACAACATTTAATAAGGAGATGGGTTTGTGGGAAGAAAAAAACATGGTGTGTAATGATGTTGGCATAATGATTATTGGCCCAATGGAAATTACTAGTAATTAAAATCTGTGTACATCAACATACGTGTGTTACTTTAAAAAATTTTACAGAGCTCACGGAGGAATACAATAATGGCATCTGGTCGTAAATTTATCTTACACAAGAAAGTAATTTTTTTCCTGACTGGTAGTGTTACAGGAGCCTGCTAACAGGCATTGCAGGGCATGTGATGAGCCTGCTTCTTGATCCCGTCCTTTTAAAATTTTTCCCCTATTACTGGCTCAAAACGACATGTGTTTGAAGTATATTTTGTCAAATGATTTGAAAAATAATTCAACAGTACCCTGCAATATTTCTGTAGGCTTTTGGAATTAATATCAATCTTTTATGCATGGCATGGTGAGTGAAGATACAACATAAAATAACTCCCAATGCTTGAAGTTGTATTTCATTTGAATACAGGCAGTTTTAATTTGCATTTCATTTTGAAAATGTCAACATTTTAGTATAAAATTTTGTTTGCAACACCAACAACATCTCTTTTATAACCACATAAAATAAAATGTATTAATTAATCTATGAACTCTTTCTTACCCACATATTTTCTGCTTGTGTAATGTACGTCTGCAGTGCACTCAGAATAGCCAATATAATAATTTTAATTCTTTCATGCATCAGCTGATACAGGTTATTGTTAATGGCATGTTGTTTGTTTCGTGTACATCAAGTTGCCACTCAGGCTATCAAGATCTTGCCAAGTTAAATGAGTCAGATAGTATGATAGACACTAGTGGTCTGCGAGCCTGGGTTTTTTAGTTTTATCAGAGCCCGAGCTTCGAGCTGGAGTTCGAGCTGAAGTTTTTTATTTAATACAAAAAATAAGTTACGTAATAAAGGTAATATATTAGCATTTTTAAGGTGTTGTATGTTTATCTCTGTAGCTCTGAGGAATAATTTGAACAGAACATTCCTACCTTTCAATTCCTTTAATTTTGATGAAATAATTCTAGTATTTTTGGTTACTTTTTCTAAAAATTTCATTTTAATGGCTGAAATTCTGCCAATTCAGTAAAACCTATTATCATTCCATGTATACAGTAGATGTAAAGTAAAAAAATTTTTGAAAGTGCCACATTTTGCATCACCAAAAATTTTACTGCAAACACTTAGACCATGTTATTTATGAAAACTAGTTAAATTCATTTATGTCACTTTGTGTACATAATTTGGAGAGTAAAAGAACATTTTAAAATATTGTACTAAATAACTGGTTTTAATTCACATTTTTATCCATAAAGATTAGTTTTGTTGAAATAACCTATACATCCACCATTGTAGATGTCTGTTTTCTCTGCCTATGGTACTGAGGTTTGCAAAATTTTTGGTTGCACCATTCCTGTTGTTCTTGTTTGTGTGTCATGCTGTTGGTTTTACATGTTTAAGGCACACGTATGCTCTTTATACTTGTATTGTAATACTTGCACACTGCAATGTTAACATTATAAAAAATGTAAAATTCTCCCTTTGTAACTTATATTACCATATCAGTAACTTACATTAAGTTTAAATTGGCATGTTTTCTAATATCCTAAACAAACACCATTTTAAGTTTTAATGACTCATTCGATACTATAGAATGTCATTCTGACTAGTGATTAATTTGGCATAAACTATTGCAATTGGTCACCCTAACTAACTAAGTTTTATTACTTTACACATGAATCTTACACAATTAATTCCTGTTTTCGCCAAGCATTAGTTTATTTCACAATTTCAAATAACTAAAGAAAATTTAGTGAAAATATGATTTTGTGCCTTGCAAAGAACAAGTGTCACTTTGAATAGTAATATTTCTCTAACAAACTGTTTCTTCTGGAGCTGCATCTTAAACCGATTCACGTCCCTTATTTTTTTGAGGTTTTTATGTTAATTTTGTTGGGAATCTGTGTTCATACATGTAATCCGGAGGAATAATTTGAACCATAATACATCAACCCTTTAAAATATAGTTTCATAAATTCATAAAGTCTCATTCTGTTGCAAACATTCAACAAACTGTCTCATCGGGTGCTCCAATGTAGGTGAATTTGCAGCCCAATTTTAGGCTAGTTCTACATTCATATCTCCATTTCTGATGAATCTCTTTACCAGAAGCATGTATTTCGCTCCAGCTCGATTTTTGAGTACTCTCAGACCTGTAATAGACACTGTTGAGTCTTATATTGTACTAACTTATTGTTCTACTTGTACTTTGACTGCTCACTGTGTAGTGTTGAGTTGATGACGTGTGAAGAGCGGTAAAGGTTCAGGTTGGAATTGAATTATATTACCCGGTAGGCGCTAGGCATCGCCCATTAAGGCGGTGCCATTAAGTTCTTGTAAGCAGACTCCTTTGATTCTCCTGTCATGGCTGTTCACCCAGGAACATAATTTCCCTGTAGATATTGTGAAGAATCCCCTCGTGCTGATGCTGTAGAATATTAATGCGTGCTACGTAGTAACCCTTTAAGACGGGTTAGATGCCACAATTACTTGCAAATTATTTATTCACATATCGACCGTGCTGCAAACCAGTGGCCTATCGGCTGACCACACGCCCTTAATGCTGAATTGCACAAACACTTGCAAATTTCATGACATTGGAACGGGGTTATAAGGGCCTGTGCCCTGAAAAGCCTGGTGGCATAACACATAAGAAACATTGAGAATTCCTTATGACATGTTTATTTAGTGCATTTGCTAACACTTCCTTTTAGAAGCAACTTTACAAAGGTGCCGGGCACAGCCCGCCAGCAAAGGCTATACATGGACGAGTAAAACAGCTGTGCCCTCGTGAGTCGTGGATTCTACTGAGACTCTAGTTTGGCACATGAAACCGCTGATTTGGGGTTTGGCATGCTGATCTGAAACTATTTTCTGCACACTTGCTACAACACAATGCTAGGTAATTAAGAACTGTTTACATTAAGCTGTAATTGTTTCCATATATTATCTCTTACTTTAATACTACAACAACAACAACAACAAAACACTTGCACAATAGATGAATGATGTGAGTGTGAAACACGTGAAATGAAAAACAATAACACTGAATAAAGCACTTTAAAACATAACACTGGGTAAAGGGTATTTTTAGGGTGTTTATGAATGTTTCCTTTCTGTTGAGAAATTCATGGCAGTCACCGCTTACCCTTTTTTTTAATTGGCTCTACTTTCATCCTGCACTTGCACTACACTATGTTGCACTACTGATACTGTAGAGCATACAAGTGCTCATGCACTCCGTGCCTTGCACGAACACCTCGGTGCACTGGTGCACTACACCGCACTTGTAGAGCGCTGATGCTGGCTGTGCTGACTCGGTGCACTGCCAGACAAATGGTCTTATGATGCAAGGGACGTGAGCAAACGTCAAACGGGCCCACCTCTGGAGACCATTTGCAGGCTGGATGCCGCTACCTGCAGCAGGTGAACTGCTTCCACCGCTGTCTTAACCGTAGGACGTAAGGATACTGTGCATGTGCCGCGGGTGACTGTTTGCGACCATTGATGCTGATGCAGATGGCGCCCTGCTATATGCAAAGCGTCTGAATGTCGCTGTACATGATGCACACAGGCGATGGCTGTTGCTGACAGAGGAGGAACGAGCCAGCCGACTCGTCACTCCCGCTCTCGCAGTTGCTGCTTGCTTCTGCTCCACTGGCTGTGTCGCATCAACCATGCTGTTGCCAGGAGTGACACGGGCTAGCAGCGACAAGGGGGGTTATTGATCACTTACTGGTGGCCCTCCGGTTGGTGACGGCACACTTGATGCTGACCTGCTGATGATGTCCACTCCCTGGCCTGCGGTGCTCATTCCTGTGGTCTCCCCTGATGTGGGCCACATAGAGGAGATGGCTGTCTGCTGATGTTGGCATCGTGACATGAGCAGGTTGTTTTACTACCAGTAGTGCCGGCACCTATGTGGATGCTAGTGATCGAGGGAGTGCACTTGTAGGCCCTGCGCCATCCACGACACCTGGATCGACCATCAGGGACTCCCTGCAGTGCACTGGGCGACACCAGGCTTTATGCCCCAGCTGGTGGCTTGTTGCTGTGAGGTACTAGTATACCTTCCTTGTCAGTACCCACCCCGGGCTGCTCGCCAGAGGTATCGCCATCCAGACCCATGGGGGGGGGGGGGGGGGCTACTTCCTCCTCCTCGCAAAGTTGCTGGTACTCTGTAGACCCTCCTGTGGGTGGTGCTGCTGCTGTACCTGTATCTTCTCTTTTGCTTGGGGGAGCTCGGCATTGCTGTAGCCATCGTGGGGTGGCAGGGTATCGGGCACAACTTCGTCAGCGACATCACCTGATGCGAGCCGGATGTTGTCTCAATGCACTCTGACCCTTCTCCGCCCAAGCCGGACCGACTAGTTGATTGGTCTGTGGTTTCCTATGATCTTGTGCGGCCCACTACACTTGACTGCAAACCCTGCACAGAAGTTCTTGCGGGCGGTGGATTGCGGATGAGCCCACACATAGACCATCTGTCCTGCGTTTGAAGTTGGCGGTGGTTGTGTTGTGGTCTGCATCTCACTACTGGGCAGCTCACTGGTCTCTCTTACCCACGGATACTGCGCCTCGCTTGGCAAGCACAGGCTATGTCCCAGTAGATCATCTGCTGGCATCTTCCCGGTGGCTGCATTCACACATCGGCGGAGAGTGTATTGGGCGGCTGGCAGGTGGTCTGCCCACATGGTGTGCTGATCACCCACACTGAGTCGCGGCTGAACTTTAAATTCCTGGTTGTGACGCTCCGTGGTGTTCCCCCTAGAATGGTAATTGGCCGTCTTGAGTGCACAAGTCTCCCCACCTCCTTTTGGTAAATTGAGATCCATTATCCGTGAGAAGGTACTTGAGGTAACCCCACCTTGGCAATGTTTACCGCATGTGCACAACTTATTGGGTTGGCTTCCACCCACTTCGACAAATTATCAGATATCACTACTATGAAGTGCTTGGCCATAGCAGTCTTGGGGGTTATGTGCCATTAAGTCGAGACACACTGTTCCGAAGGACTTTTGTGGGACCCGTTGCTGTTGTTGCTGCCTACCATCTGTTCTCCTTGCTTTGAACAAGTTACACGACGCATTGTACAAAATGTGATGCGTCTTTTGTCATACCGAGCTAGAAAAAATGTTCACTCACGTTTCGCACTGTTTGGTCTCACCCTGGATGCCCCATCATGTTGCCATTGTGCGAATAGGCTAGCACTTGTTCCCTCGCACACATGGGGACATACAGTCACCATTTAGTGGAGTGTTGGCGAATATTTTTCTAACCGCTCGTCTACGATGCGCCAATTGTCTGTGCTTTGTTGTGCGCATACATTTTTTTTTGTTTTGTGTGAATGCGCATCCCTGCTGCGCCTGTTCCACTTTGCTGTATAATTCGTGAATGAGCATTGAGTTGTTGTACGCTGACTTATTGAAACGCTTCATATGTGACCGGGGGCATATGTCATACCACTCTGCATGATCCTTGACAATGACGTCAGCTGTGGGTACACGCGAGAGCGCATCTGCTATCTGATTCTCCTTCCCTGGCACGTGTTCTACGACAGAGTCATATGCTTACAACATTAATGCAGATCTCGTTAACTTGCTTCGCACATACTGTGGAGCCATATCAAACACCTATTATCTGTACGTGGGGTGAATTAGTGGTACTCTAGGTATGCTCTGTAGTGCCAATTTGGCACTAGCAAAATTAATGACCTGTCGATTTCAGGTATCATCATACTGATAGAGGACTGGTCCTAGGCCTTCTTGACTTGCATCCATTTGCAGGTACAAATGTCTGCTTGCATTGTACCTAGTAAGCATGGGGCAGGGCTGCAATTTTTCCTTAATTTCCTCAAATGCTTTTTCCACGTCACTGGACCACTGTAAATGATGTTGTGGTGGCAACAAGTCCGTCAATGGCGCTGTTATCACTGTGAAACTTTATATGTGCTCTCAGCCAGTTAATTAACCCGAAAAATCATTGTAATTGTTTTCCGGTGCATGGTGGTGGGTAGTCTACTATTAACCGGCGTTGTTCTGGGTTTCTGGGTTCTGGGGAAATTATGTGAAGCCGCAGGCAATATCAATAAATGCATGACAATGACGACCATTTACTGTGACAAGAATGTGATTGAATTTTGCCATTGTTCAACTAACCTGATTGATGAGGCTCTGTTGTGGTATCAATCTGGTTTGTTTACATTGCTGTGGGACTGGAGTGAGAGGAGCGTCTGGCCCCTTCACCCCCACTTCCCTGCTGCTCGTTGTTGTTCTGCAATCTCTTCAAATGCGAGTTTGTTAGGGCATTGATCATGCTAGTGGAAAATTTTACTCTGAACAATACCGACATGCCTGTGGTGGCAGTTGACTTTTATCCCACCTTCCATTTACACTTGCATTTCCTGCACTTTTCACGTCTCGATTTTCCCTAGGCGGAATTTCATCCAATTTTGCCTGGTTATCGGTTCCTGAATGATTTTGATGAATTTTGTCCCGGTATTGTCTGAAAGATTTGTGATTTTGCACGTGTTGCTCGGCACTCTGTTCTTTCTCGCTTCCGCTCTGTTGCTTGTGGCGCCGTCGTGTAGGTCCCGGATTGCGGCACTGTTGGCACGGATTCTGTTCTAGGATAATGGCGGCTCGCATCAGTTCCTCCAATTTCTTGTTAAGGAATGGAATTAACAGTGCACTGTATTCAGGGCAAGCTGTTCCCGCCATGACTTCGAGCACTTCGTATTCCGGCAGATGTGGGTGAAACTGCTGCACCAAGTGTGTCTTGCGTGTGATGAATACAGTAAGGGACTCATTGGATTGCTACTCCTCCAATGTCAGTTTGCTTTGCGCTTGAATCAGTGTAAACACACGCCCCCAAAATGACACTGAAAAGACTGGAGAAGCTCCTTCCACTGCAATCCGTAATGGTTGAGAGATCCCAGCCAAGAACGGGCTTCTTCTTGGAGTTGCTCTCCAACGCAACTTGCCCACTCTTTCTCACACATGCCGTATTTGGTAAGCCTCGATGTGCAGTCGTTGACGAAGGCAGTCTGATTCTCCATTGGTGTGCCGGCAAATGTTGGCAAAGTCTGGAATTTTGCTGGGGTTTTCATTGTAATCTACCTTGGTGGTTGTGTTGTAATGATAGGTGCAATAGTTTCATTTCCCCTTCCATCCTCTCGCAGCTGTTCACTGACAGGTTGTGTCGCGAATTTGCTTGCTACATATGGTGTGGCAACAGTTATAGCCTTGTTTGGAATAATGGCATAGGATAGTGTCTGTAATTGTGGGTAATATGGAGTGGGTGGCAGAAACATAAGAGGAGTTGCGATGGTGTGGATTGGATGGACAGTGCCGGTTTGTTTACACTAGCGACGTGCACGCTGTGAGCGGGTGACAGCAGCGTGTTGTTGTCAACCGCCGCTGCACAGTCTCGGCACATGGATCCCTTTTGCTCATTGCCATTTGCGCACCTCTCATGTGTCTTGATGCCACAATGTTGACACTGCGCGACATGGTTGCTCTTCTCCCATTGACAGTCCATGGTACTATCAGCGTTGACATGCTTTTCACACCCTGTCAGGAAATCTTGCACTATCTTGCATGTGTTTTGTATGCCATCACTGACATTACACTGTCAGCATGTAAATTCAAGTCCCACTGCAGTAACGAGTTCGGTTTCGCTTATACATTCCCGGTGATATGACATGTAGCACTGCTTGCATTTGAGAGTAATTGCCCCTTAACCAGTGCATAATAAATTACTGCACCAATTAGGCAACTGATAATTTGGAAATTGTGGCTTTTCTAATGTTTTTGTATTTGGACTTTACACTGTTTGTTCCTGATGCGATTTTCCCACTTCATTGTCTTTTCCGCGGTTGTTCGCGGCACAGTTCTGTGATGGGCTGTTCTTACGGCTGCAACAGCAATACAGAGTGCCAAGTTTGTATTTTGCTATTGTGTCCTGTGGGATAGGGCACAAGCATTGAAGACACAAAGGTGCCAGTGCAACTGTCTGCATCTTGCCAGCCATTGTTTACCAACATAATCACGTATTCGGAGGACCGAGTGTTGCCCGGATGTGCAGCATTGGAGGGGAGAGTGAACCTTCCCCTCACACAGCAGACCCTTTTGCATGCGCCGATGGAGGGCGACAACCGGCTGTCGTATGAGCAAGGGGGTCAGGCACTCTCATGGGACTCACGCTCTCTGCGATCGATGCTCCGCTCAGCTGTACGGCATGGAAGAGGGCGGGAGGCGCTGACGTGCCCGCTCCTTTGTCTGTATGGTAGGTGGTGGGTGACTGACATCACGCTGCCATCCCAAGGTGGCTGCTCTCCTGCGCGTGCCTGCATTTGCAGAAGCAATGGCAGCCACCCTGTTGTTATTGTGCACTTTCCTGGTCAGGCCACGTGGCACATTTTCCAGCATCGCGACGGCATCTGGAATACGTCATGGGGCTGGCATTTTCTCTGGATCTCGTTCCTGATGTCCCTGTTGCAGGTAGGTAGAAATTATGACAGGAATTGTACTGACACGAAAATTTTTGCAGCAATGGTTTTTCTTGGTGGTTTCTGGAGTACTGGTTAGGGATTAGCATGAAGGAAAATTATGCCACACGGAAGGCCAAAAATTTTATGTAGTATGATTGGACAAACGAGGTCGAGATGGATTGTGAGGGGCGTAAAGATTCAGATTGGAATGGAATTATAATATTACCTGGTAGGTGCCAGGCATCACCCGTTAAGGCGTTGCAATGAAGTTTTTATAGAGCAGACTCCGATTCTCTGGGTTGTGGGCCGTTCACCCAGGATGTAATTTCTTTGTAGATGTTGTGAAGAATCCCCCTCATGTTGATGCTGTAGAATATTTATGCATAAACTCTTAAGGCAGGTTACATGCTACAATTACGTGCAAAATATTTATGCACATATCTGCCGGGTTACAAACCGGTGGCCTATCAGCTGACCACATGCCCTTAATGCTGAATTACATGTTGAATACACTCAGATGAACTAAATGGATTACACTGTTACTTACAAATTACATGACATTGGGACGGGGTTGTAAGGGCCAGTGCCCTGCAATGCTTGGTGGCTAAGCACATAAATGAAACACGCAGAATTCCTTGACACGTTTATTTAGTACACTTGCTAACACTTACTTTTAGAAGCAACTTTACAAAGATGGCCGGGCACAGCCCGCCGGCAATCGCTACACGGTAGAAGATTGGCATGAAGCCATAAAAATGTTAAAAGTTTCAATAATTATGCATCCCTGGGTAATGCAAACCACAGGGGGGAAGGGCAGGCATTTCCAGCAGCAGAAAATTAAACAGTTCCGGTAGTAATACATTACTATTGCTGTTAAGATGATTGGCACAAATGGTTTCTGGCTGCTTCAACGCGGACGAGTAATGCTGCTGTTCCCTCGTGAGTCGTGGGTGCTACTGATGCTCCAGTTTGGCACCTGAACCTGCCGGGTGGGGATTGGCGTGCCAAGCTGGAACTATTTTCTGCACACTTGCTGCAACACAATGCTAGGTAATTAAGAACTGCTTACCTTAAGCTGTAATTGCTTGCATAAATTATCTCACATTTATACAATAAAAACAAAACTCTGTCACAATGGATGAATGACGTGAGTGTGAAACTTGTGAGATGAAAAACAATAACACTGAATAAAGCACTTTAAAACATAACACTGGGTAAAGGGCATTTTTAGGGTGTTCATGAATGTTTCCTTTTTGTGGAGGAATTCACGGCAGTTGCCTATTTTCATCCAGCTCTTGCACTACACAACATTGCACTATTTGACACTATAGAGAATACAAGTGCTCATGCACTCAATGCCTTGCACAAACACCTCGGTGCACTGGCACTACACCATACTTGTAGAGTGCTGATGCTGGCTGCGCTGACTTGGTGCACGGCTGGGCAAACTGTCTAATAAGGCGAGGGACATGAGCATATATCAGAGTACTGTACTATTAGGCGTATGTATTAGACCAGTAGCTTTTTGTAGAGTGTTTCACTTCTCAAATTCTGGTAGTGTGTACATAAAATTTACCAAAGCGTTGATGAGGTTAGCATTAGTTACAATATACAGGCATAGGAGTGAGTCTCCTTTCTATTGGCTGTTCACAGTAAAGTGAGCACTTTTGAAGCCCTGATTTCTTTTTTCTACTGCCATTTTCTACCTTCCGCCACTTTATACAATAAATATTGGAATGTAAGTAATAAACACAGTTTATATATTTCACCACACTAGAAAGTTGAACATCTAAGGTTAAAATAAAATATATTTATTGACTCTTATTCCTAATGAAAAAGTTTTCAAAACTGCTCATTTTACTGTGAATAGCCTATAGCTAAAAGTATCTTTATTTGTTACAAGTCTCTAACAGGTTCTATTTTTGTAAAATCAGTCTACTCAGTCTCTTTTTTATATCAAGTTGTTATCTTTTGTTCTTATGGTAGTAATTTCTCACTACAGTTAATAAGTCTTTAGAGATTCATCAGTTTAGTTGTGTGCTTGTAGAAGTCTGCTTGATTTTCCCCATTTACAGCTGTATGGAAATAAATGTAAATTTGTTTATGTTATCAAAAATTATTGTATTACAAAGAAACTGTATACATTAATATAATGTAGATTGCCTTCTGGTGGAGGTCCTGGTTGTTATATCCAATTTCAGACAATGTATCTCACTTGACATCATGTATCAGAGAGGAGAATCAGTCTGGTTGGAGAAGTTCCTCACTACCCTGCTTTTTCCTTCAGTATGCCTTATCTGTGTCACTCTAAGTTAATGAATTTCCTTTTGTTGGACATTTTAAAGATTCAGATAGTCGTTAGGCTTATGTATGTTAAATTTTAGACATTTTAAATTTTAGATTTCATTTTGTTAATTTTTTTCCTGTGTGATGTTTTCAGACCATGATGAGGCTGTTATCACCGACACTGGGTGTGTGTGTGTGTGTGGTTTTTTTTTCTTTTCTTTTTTCTTCAATATAGTTATATATCTTTGTGGGCAGAAAAACATAGTGATTGTGAACTGTTGTGTAAACTTTGTACATGTATTTGTGATTGTTTCAAGCAAAGGATTACATGCTGTTTTATAGCATTCTGAAGGTACAAAACAAAAAAAAAATAAAAATAACGATGTAGTTGAAGTTCATGAAGGAAAAAAATTAGTGCTAATGTGAGTTTCTTCAGATTCAGGCAGCCAACATAATCAACATCCATTGAGCCACTCGGAATACAAAATTCCTCATCTTCATGTAAGTGTCCAACTACAGAGCAGAGCAAAGCAAGAGTCTATCAACTGTGTGTATATCAGGGTTGCCACAGGCCTGGAAAACCTGGAAAATAAGAAAATGTTAGGGAATTTGAAAATTGTCAGGGAAATCAGGGAAACATCAGGGAATTTCAAACAAGTTATCTAATTGTCAGGGAATTCTGTAATATGCATGATATATTATATTTCGCAGTTCTGTCATCAATTGTGCACCTCTGCCAGAATCATATTAAACTGTTTTAACGATTGTGGACTAAATTCTTTGGAATTTTTCTTTGCAATCTATGTTGTGAGCAATTTTGTAAGAGATGAGAAGTATTTTGGTGTTGTGTATTATAATGCAAAGGAGCCAAACCTTACAGAGAAAAAAATGATTTAAAAGGGTCAGGGTAAAAAAGATTCTTTTTGTCTGGAAATCAGGGAAATGTCAGGGAATTTTCTAATGTAAAAAAGGTGGCAACCATGGTATATACAACTCCAGAGATAAAGCTACAGTGGCAAAACTTATATGGACTATGAAAAACATTTGTAGCAATTACTCATCAAATTCATTTTTGTATATAAAATCTACATTTGAACATATGTTTCAGGAGAATTGCCGGATGGGTTTTCTATCTGCATCAAGAGAATGCATTATTTGACCACCGATGCTCTCAGTGTGTATTTCTATGAAGAAATGCTGGAAGATGTTGGCTCATCACCTTATACAATTTCTTATGATGAGACTACAAATGCTAAAAGCAAGAAGGAACTGCAAGTTACTATCACCTATTGGTCAGATCTCCAGACTCTAGTTGTTAAGATATTTTGAAACTTTCTTCGCTGAAGATGGAAATTTGTTCTAGAGGTTTGTTAAATATTGAAGTATGTCCTGTTTATGTTGTTCATAATGTTTTCTTAAAAACTATGGAAGTATTTGGATAAGATGTGATGACATTAGTGATTGGTGTGTATCACTATTTTCATGGATGGCCTTAATGTTGGGAAGAATACGAGATGATTCAACAGCAGCTGAATCTACCATCACACAGATTTATGAAACTTACTTCAACTAGATGATTATCATTAACAGCTGCAGCTGAAAGATTAGTTGAACAATGGGCTGGTTTACAAGCATATTTTTTTTAAGCACATCCAGTGTTAAAACGGAAATTATGTTTTGCAAAAGGAGTCTGTGAGAGCAGTTACATCTTTACTCAAACAACCAGGGATATTAGCTCAACTCCATTGCGCATTGTCTTCTGCTAAATTGTTTCAGAAATTCACAAAGTCTTTCCAGAGTGAAGCACCATTAATTCATGTTCTGCATTCAGAGTTACTAGAAGTATTTGGAACAGTTGCAGGCAGAGTGTGTAAAGGTGCTGCTGTACATGAAAGCAACTCATCTTCATATGATTGTACAAGTAGCAAGTTGTTTGAGGTAGATAATTTAGTGCCTTTACAACTTTCAGGGGAAGTAAAAGATAAACTTTGTCAATTACCAGAAATTGAAGTTCTGTCTTTTTTGAAAAGTGTTCAAGCACATTATATGCAATATCTGCTAAATGTCTGGTGGCAAAAGTAATGACAAACTCAGTGTACCTAAAACAAGCACATGGATTTCTTAATTCTCAGGGAAGAAATCGGAAAGAAGCTGTCGATAGTAAAAGCTCTATCCATGGATATTCCAGAGGATCTTCTTGTCGATGATTGGAAATGTTTACAGTTTGAAAATGAACCTGTTGAGAGTGAAACTACATATACACTTATTGATAATTACAGTGCCTATTTCATGGGACTGAAGAAGTTGGATGGTTCACAAAAATTTCCTCTCATATCCACAGTAATTAAAGCTGCACTTTGTTTATCTTATGGGAATGCAGACATTGAAAGAAGGTTCTCCATCTCAAAAAACGTTCTTAATGAAGAAAAGGCGCAGATGTCTCGTAGGTCCTCAAACAGTATTCTCATGCAAAGGATGCATTGGAGTTTTACAACAATAAACTGTATCTTGTTCCAATTACGAAGAAACTGATTACTTTTGGTCAACATAAGCACTGCAAGGCATATATTGAAGAGCAGAGAATAGCCATACACAAAGAAGCCAGGCTTAGGGAAGAAGAAATTGCATTGGAAGAAAGAAAGAAGAAAAAAAAAAAAAAAAAAAAAAAAGGAGCATTGAAGAAATTGAAATTAAACTATCTGAAAAGGAGAGGAAATATAGTGACATCCGAGAATCAGCAAATTCTTTGCTTAGTGAAGTCACAGATTGCCTCCGAAAGGCTCTGATAAAAGGTGACCTTAAGGGATCTCAAGTTGCTGAAGGGATGTTTGAAGGTGTTTATGTCTTTGAAGGAGGAGGAGAAAGTAAAGAACATAAAGATATTCAAACTCTTGAAAATACTGTTGGAAAGAAGACAAATAGTGTAATCACTAAATACTTTACTGCAAATTCTAAGAAAAGTTGAACTATTTAAAGTTATGTGCTGCTAAGTAAAATAAGTTGTTTGTTTTTCCTTTTATATTTCTGTGTTCATCAATATGTTGAAAGTAATGTGTTTAATGAATGTATTTATTTGAAGTAATGCATTTGAAATCACGTTTAATTGATATACATATATTTGATTTTGTTTTATATTTTCATGTTCTCAGTTCCAGTTTGTCTAAAATAAAAATAAATCATAATATTTCTTAAGGAATAAAAGGCCAGTCCCATCCAGGGCCAGAAATAAATCTTCCACTTACGAAATTAAAATTAATTGCAGCTATAACTCCACATTTTTTTTTAAATGTTCCTTAAACTAAGATATGATTTAGTGTGTATAAAAATATCAATTAGTCTAACAACTATTTTTATGAAAATGTACATACATATTTTATTTCTGGTCTTAACCGGCACATTGGTAGGGTTACATTAAATAAAGTTTACATTTGTTCTCTTTCTTGATGACTGAGGCTTTATTTTTAAGTATCTTTTATAAATATTTATTGGTCTACGAAGTCTACTTTTTTTTAAGATTTAAGTCTACAAATTGTATTTCTTTTAAACCAAAAGAACTCCTATCACTGCAATATACAAAATCGCACAAAGTTTCAGGCATTTGTGTCAAGTGAAGTTAAAATAGGTAACCATATTTATGGTTTAGTTTAGCACAAAGATAGGGTGTGAATTCCAACTATTTAGGTAGTTCATTAAAAATTAAATGTTTACTTAAGAAAAATGTAATAATGGAATGTCTGGTTTCAGTTTGTGATCAGTACTTGAAAAATAAGATTGATGTCGTTCACCTCTAGAAGTGTGCTGTGTTTTGGAATTTTACACACATTACCTTAAATCATTTAAAAGCACAATTAGTGATGGCCACTTTAATGCACACTGTGCAACGTTTTGCATCAAAATTTGTAATAATTGCTACCTATGCCATTACAAGAAAACATTTGCATGTAAAACTTGTAATTATTTCCAAAATAAAGCTAATTGGTAGAGGATATTTATGTGTGTCAAAACCATATTAAAAGTCATTTGAAAAAATAAACTTTTTGCAAGCAATACAGATGCTATAATTCCAGACTCTGATTATCACAATTATTGATGGCTGCAGTATGAGTGGCATGGTACATTAATGTTCCATATTTCAGCTAAATTTATTAAATAGTTGCAACTGGAACATTTATGTCAGTAATTATGCATAATTGGGGCTTTTCCTAAAAACGGGAAAAGTCCTGGAAAATGGTACATATTAACATTACTTCTCACACACAAAATGAATTTACTAGGGGCATCACAATATTCACATTACATACTACCAAATGCGATTGTGGGCAGGACTATGCAGATCAGGGAAATTGTGGGGTAAAACACGTAGAATGTATGTAAATTACATGTCCTTTGGTTTCCTTAACCACGTTAAATCAAAATTACCAATCACACTGAACACAAATTTACTAGGGGCATTACAATATTCACAGTACATACTACTAAATGCAATAGTGCGGAGGAGGGCTATGAAGATAGCAAAATCGTGGGGTAAAGCACGTTAAATTTATGTCAATGACATGTCATTTGGGTTCCTCAACCACGTCAAATGCAAAAATACATAACCTAACTCAACCTAACTTTACGATATGTGATTACAGGGGGAGAATGTGCCGACACAAGATTGTGTGTTGGAAAAATTATAATAAGTAAGCCACCTCCTGTGACTCGTCTATTGTGAAGTTAGGTTTAATTTGATTAGGTCTTCTGCATTTTACATTGCTAGCAGCAGCAGTATCTAAACCCTCAATTCCCAAAGTCACATGCAACACTACACAGTACAATTAACTACATTTACTTTCCATGCAAAAACTAGAGTATAAATTTCATTACTCACCCATGTAAGTGGCAAATATAGTTAATTTGTGGTCCGTTGCTGATAACACATGTGTAGGAGACGTTAACGCCTATTCAATTTGTGTAAACCCAGTAAATATTTGTATTACTGCACAATAATTATATTATAACACGTCACATGGAAACATTTGCAAAGAAACATACGTATCTTCGCAGAATACTTTAATTTAACATGTTGCATGGAACTATTCACATGGAACTAATCGCAACGAAACACGCATAATAGCACTTGTAAATCATAAGCTTTCACATGGTCAAATTAACACGGTACACTGGTAAAAATTAAACCATAATACCCAAATCGTTGCACTTTTGTTTACTCTCTCTGCATAATTGTTGAACAAATGCATTACTGTGATACACATCAACTACAAGTAACCAAGACTGGGGAATGTTTTGTGTTTTTGCAATATTTCAGCAGTTCTGTCAAAAACCAGCACAGCCAATGTTGAATTCAAGGACACAAGAGTACATGAAATGATATCTGTGGCGCAAAAACGAATAACTACATTCAATATCAATTCAGTCACATATTAAAGCTGCTAGAAAAGGTTCAAGTACATTAATACAATATCACTAGCAGGCAAGTATAATTCCTTTAAGCACAACTTTAAAGTCTTGTAACCAGTAACAATTTATAATTCTCATTAGTTAGATTTTACACCTTACAAGGATAATTTAAGGCAGGAGGTGTTTTTGAAGATAATCTCAATAATCCACAATAGAGCTATTGAAGGCCAGCAAACACGAAATTAAAGCAACCACAAAATATAAAGGTGTGGAATATTGATTATAGCTCTCATTCAATGATATTAAATAGTGGAAAAACTCTATCGCCACATTCATATATACCCTTAAAATTACCAATAAAATAGGCTTGTATCAAGTTCATTAAACCCTACAATTAAATACTGGTATACACCAGCTCTACTGCGCTACTGAAATGCGGACTCCGCCGACCTCGCCCGCATCGCCGATACTGAACGCGCCAAGCGCGGGGCGAAATCAAAATGCATTGGCCGCTGAGATTTGGAAATAATATTGTTAAAATGACTCCATGTATTGGCTAGTCATCCATGTAAGTGAACTTAATGTCTGAGATTATGTTCTTCTACGTCCAATCGAGAAGGAACATGCCAGAGCAACCCTGGCAATGAAATAATATAATTTATTTAAATTATACTACGCTACCCTGCCTGGCGAAGCAGTTCCAAACAACCTTCAAGATAGCAGCACCCCCGTGACCTTCTGACGTCACAGCCTGCCTGCCTCAGTCCGGGGTGCAAGAAAATATTTACGCCTTCACCAGGGGTGATAAGAATTAAGAGCGGCGCTCTCGCAGCAGATAAACCAACCCCTGCGATGGAAGGTTACGCTGCCTCCCACCTCCGGAGAATTGCTGACACACTGCAATTTTAATATAAATAGAACTGCAGCCCCGTGGTCCAGCAGACGCGCCAGAGCTCACCGGCTGTAAGGTTCGCGAACTCTCTTACAGTCTGCGGAAGACTCTCTCCTCTCCTCTGCAGCCCGTCCAGGGTTCAACCTCCTTCGCTTCAGCAGCCCGAGACAGGGCTGGAACCACTACCTCCAGCCGGGCAGCTTGCAGAAGGCTGCCAGCACTCCAGCCCCAGCTAGGACAAGGCTTCTTTCAGCTGACGGTCCAGGGACAGCTCTCCACAACTGGTAAATCCCACACCTGTACCTACTCACCCTTACCTCAGTCAACTTCTCTTTTTGACTCCACAGTAACAGATCGTTGCGCAATTTACGTCTTTCTGGATAGAGCCCCTTGTTACGTTCACGCTGTAAATAGGGTACTTTAGTTTGATTTTTAATTAGGAGTTTTAATAGGAATTAATTTTTATTCATTTACTTTTTTTCCAGGCTTGCCTTCGCCTGTTGATTGAGATCTATATTTTTTTTTCCCTGTGCTTTCATATCAATCCTTACCTAGCTATTAGAGTGTATTCAATTAGCCAGATCCTGCTACATTGTCATTTTTAAACGTAATAAAATATTACGTTACAAACTTAACCTTTTTGTGTGTCGCTTATAATTTTAATTTTAGATCCTGTGCCATATTTTTTATTGCTTTATTAATTCAGTGTTGTGTATTCATTCAGTGCGCAGTTAATTCTAACTAATTTAATGTCTATCTGGTCATGTAGTGTGTTGTATCCCTCAGGAGGCAGGGCCTGACAAAGGACCTAACACGTGAGATTCCAGTTCACATGCCGCCGATACAAGGCACAAGGTTTAGTATTAGTGACTTGGGTTGCCCTTGTGAACAGCAGGTCCGTAGGAGTGACTGCAGATTTCACTCCACCCAGGACTGCTTGTACGCAACCCCTGTTGACAACCTTAATTTTATTTTATTTGTTATCTTGCACAACTCAATGTGCAAACAGCACAGTGGAACTGGAAGCCATAAAAGGCGATGCGAGAGGCATGCCTTATTACAACAAGCTATATTAAACCAGATAAGTACTGACTCACACTCTAGTACACTAGTCACTAGTGAATCAGTGAATGACCCTATTAATTATAATATAATACTACCCCCTGACCACGAAACCCCATTAAAGTACTTAGGTTGGTGTGAACTGGACGAAGAATCAGACTCCGAGAAAACCCCCATCTAGCCAACTCTTATACAGACATTAAACTCAAGTACCAACACACAGAGCCCCTCTAGCCGATCAAACATTGTGAGGCTAAACTCTGGCAGGATACTTCGGGTTCGACACCCGAGAACAGAAGTACTCCCCAACTTCTGCACAATAATGTTGGCTTCTGGAAGGAGGATCAGGGTTCGAATCCCTGCCAAGGAAGTTCCTCAAATGCAGCCGGAACAATCCATACCCAACTTCATCCTTGCTCGCCAACCAACGAGGCCGCGACGGATCGATCCTGTCAGTGTAAGCCAGGTCGCTCACCCCCACAAAACACTCATATCTCGTATCCGATTGAGCTCATCCACATTTATTGGGACAACTGGTGTCCCGATTATTGATGTCCCTTGTGGTAGAGAGAGTAAGGCTGCCCGAAAGGGATAGCTTAACGCTCCGAATTACTCTGGGGTTTGACTCCCCTCCACCTCATAAGGTTCGAGAGGGCAGTCAGTGCCCTAACCACTTACCCACAAAGAGGAGCACGCGTCAATACGTATGTACATTTCTGCACTGTGAGTGCTCAGTATATTCCACCGTTATTTTACAATCTAAAACCACCAATTTTGACAAACCCACATTTCAAAGAAAACTTTGCAAGATCACAAGCAATTTATTTATTTACCTATCTGTTGAAACTTAGACTCAGTTGCCTACTTAAAAAATCTTATCAGGAGCATAACCAACATATCCCATTTTACATGACACTAAGCACTAAGCATTGCAAAAACATGAGCCTTCTAAAAAATTACCACTCAACAAGTGTGTAACCGAGCAACAAAATTAGCTGAGCATTAAATACATCCGCTCAATTCATAATGGACTCCTTTTCATTTCAGCAGTATGCCCTAAAAACTATGATACAAGGCCGCCGCCACTCACTTCTCTTCGGCTGGTTAAGAATTGTCACTCAATGGGCAAAATCAATGGCATTAAAATAGATAGCTCGCAAATAAGTGCCATTCAAAATTTCCAGAATACTAGGAATATAGCATATGAAATGTCAAGAGAAACTGCAACTAACAGTAAAACACGATAGTGCTGCAGCACAATACAAATATAGCCACACTGCGGAAGAAACTACACCGGAATTTCAAAACGAGTAACATGGCAAAGGTTCAAACTCCAGAACAGCGAGCGACTGAAACAGCCCTATCATAGCCGCGATTCTTAGAACCTGAATCTTTACACCAGCAAATTAAGCTTCGCTGGATTTTCATAATTAAATTAAGACTGCAGAAATTCATGGCTCAAACATAACTGCTGTAGCGCTTAAAATCACCAGAGTCCCAGCACGTAGTTACCAATCCTTTAAGGAGGTTAAATAGCAAAACTCAAAACAAGAAGCAGCTAACTTTAAGAATGTTATTTTTAGACATTGCCACGAAATAACCCGTCGAAAGGGGTGCCAGACTTTAACCCACAAGGTTCACTATAGCCTAGAGGTATTATTCTTCCACAGTAAAATTTCTATACTCACAGACTCAATAATTCTGCTTTAACTAAACCTGAAGGCATGCCAGCAACATTTCTCTTGTGTGAAAATGAATTGTTATTCATGGCGATGGATAACTTTCAGCGATCAGGCTAACGAAGTCACTGTCAACTGGAAGGTAGTCGAATGCCATCAGGCAGGATCAGTGATGACACCCACATAACCGAAGATAAACCCAGACACCTACTAAGCCGAAGTGTCTTCGAAGCTGGCTGGATGAGAAGTGCCTTCAACACTGGCTGGAGGAGAAGTGGTTGAGGAAGGGAGGGCACAAGCCTAACTCAGTAAGGGAAGGAGGGGTGAAAGGGGAGAGAATGAGAAGTAAGGAAGGGGAGCGAGATGGTGGAGGACCGAACGCAGTGCCAGAGAAAAGAGATCACTAAACATTCGGCGACCAGGTGATTGTCGCATGTGTATGATATACTGTGTAAGTTTTCTTATATATATTCTGGAAGGAGGATCAGGGTTCGAATCCCTGCCAAGGAAGTTCCTCAAATGCAGCCAGAACAATCCATACCCAACTTCATCCTTGCTCGCCAACCAACGAGGCCGCGACGGATCGATCCTGTCAGTGTAAGCCAGGTCGCTCACCCCCACAAAACACTCATATCTCGTATCCGATTGATTATATATATATAATAACAAAGTGCAATGCATCTGTTGAACATCAAGTAGGTAAGCCTCGAAAAATTCATCAGAAATAAATGATATTGTGACATTGCTTGATTACAGTCATTTATAACTGTATAACCTTAGCGCATTGGCAAATCCTTACCTTGTGACTAATGTTTTGTAAAATTTCCGCATATCCTTATTCCAGTTAAGGGATCTACCCGTATTAAATTGAAATTGCAGTATCTTCTTGCTTTTTGCAGGGAAATGTACACTTTCTTCTTGGACACTGGCAAATGAACAAATATGAACGGCAACTTCTCCATTATTAAACAGCCTGCTCAACAGTTACAGTATCAAGCATTTTCTTTAATATTTTGGAATGATCAGTTTGATTGGCTGTTCTTAGGGTATCATCCTTAAAGATCACAAATCACATGATATCTAGAAGGGGGGGGGGGGGAACTAGTATGCAGACTTTGTATTTGGTGCATCATGTTAAAAACACAAACAGCACAATTTTTGCTATGCACACAAACAAGGTTTAGTGAGCTGTTCCTTGCCATATATTTTTGAGAAAAGCTAAAATAGTAAACTACAGTAACTAAATGAGTATGTGGTGTGGAGTAGATGTATAATAAATTAATTAATAAAATGTTATGTAAACATTAGTCAATTATTATAGGATACAGGTAAAATATGAAATTGAAAAAAAAAAAAATTATGTACTTTTGTAAAATGGTAGGTGATATTTGGTGGACCTTTAATAAAAAAATTGGGGATTGTAATATACACAGAATGTACTTAGGATTTTGGTCATGGCACGAGAGATATTCATCCCAGGCCAGCTTCCTTAGCATGAACTTCTGGTTTTTACTAAAAGTATATCAGTATGTATTAATTTACTTACATGTGCTTGGTCATGGTGTCTGTTATTTTGGAGGGAAGGATAGTGCCATACTGTATTGAGTAAGTTGAACAGCACAAAAAGTTAACATAATATGTTATATGAGCATATTATCCTCATTGTTTATTCTACATCTAAATGAGTGTTTTTTGAAAATTAATTGAATTCTTTACTATGAAAATATTGTCACTTTGTCAAACTGTTTTCCACTGGTGTTCTATGGCTGTCAATTTGCAGGTGTATCAAACATTTCACTGTCCTGTTTGTTGTGGTCACAGGTAATGGGCAGGAGCTTCATCAGCAACCACTCAAGTTTGCGGCAGTGACAGAGACAGAGACTGATGTAGGTGAAAATCACTTCATCACAATAAATTGGAATGAAATTCACGAGACCTGTCTTGTGTCCAGATCAACTTGAAAGTAACAACCCTACAAACATTCCAGTGAGAACTGTATTCAATACAGACAGTGTTGTTTATAATTTATTTAATCACTTATATTGTAGTGAGTGTTTCACAAGGAAACCAGTACCTATTGCCTCAATACGGTGAATACCTTTAATTCAGAATTATAATAAACTATTTTTTTTTCTGAATGTATATCAACTCCTCATTAACTAGCATCCTGTATAAGAGGTGTATTGTAGGTATTGAAGCCTAGATGTCGAAGAGTACTAAATGCGACAAAGCTATATGCAGGCATAGTGTGTTTAACTGGTACACAGTGCTCATCTGCAACTTGCTGCTAAGGAATTTCCTGTGGCAAACCTGCAATTTTATAGTGTAATAAAGCTGAGTTTATGTTGGAACATCCCATAAAAATTTTGTATTAGAATTTTCATACTTAAAAGTGTTTTTAAAAACTACAGTAGACTCCCATTGTAGCGAGCACTGCAACTTCAAGAACAAGGTTATAACAAGGTCTTTTTGAGGAACCGTCAAAAAATTGCAAAAATATTCCATGAAAAATTGTAATTTTACGAGTTGAAACATGTACAGTGAGATCGTGTGAAGCAGGCTTGCGGCAGGACTCGTGACCGTATGAAGCATGCTTTTGTTATCTGTCTGCCGTAACTCCTCTCCCTTGCCCCATCTCCTTGTTTCCCTAAGTACCTTGTGCCGCTCTCATATGTCACATTCTTCCGCCTTGCCAACTAACCCCTCCCCCCCCTCTTTCGCAAACCAAGCACATTGTTCTATAAATAGAATTCCGCCCTTTATACCTTGACCCTGTTTTCATGAACCAGTTCTGCTTTTCTGTAGTTATTCATGGTCATTGTGCTGTTAACGTAGGTCGTCAATAATGGTACCACAAAACCGTAATCCAAAAACCTATCAAAATCATAATACAAATAAATTAAATAAATATTACGTTTTAAAATCATGTAACTTTATGTCAGATACAATAAATCACCAACTTTATGGGGGGAAAACCACCTTTAATCACAAAAGAAAACATCTTTTCAAATAACTATGCCTCGTTAAAATGTTTTGCTTAACATTTTCAGGTGAAACCATTTGCTTTGAAATACAAGTGATGTTAGGTGCAACTATTTTGAGCGATGCATAATCTTGATAAAATTACTTTCGCCAGGTGCATTTTACTTGCTCTACTGCTGGTGGGCGGCATGTGGAAGGCAAGCGAAGCAGGCGAGGCCAAGAGATAGAGAGAGAGGACATGTTTTATCTTTAGCTCGACAAAAACTTCCCCTCACGGAGGCGTGTATGCCATATGAGGGGAGGAAGATAGGTATGCTGCTGAGAGAGACAGAAAGATGGGAGCGAGAGAGAGGGTGCTAGGTCGCCAGGCTCATTGCTATGGGTAGCCACTTCCCCTCTCATCCGGGCAAGTAGCAAGACAGACACGTCCCGCAGTGTCGACAGACGTGTTGAGAAGACAAGACATTAGACAGCATGCCGCAGAGCAGTTATAAACAGTGGTGCACGTGATGTATTCACATCCAGTTACTGGACATTTGCATAAACAACCAGCTTAAAAACGATAGTTTGCGGGAAATACTAAGTGAAGGGACCCGAAATATACTTTGATAGATGCTCCATGCGGTAAATGATACAAACGGTTTATGTTAACATTATTTACATAGAGATTTTGCCGGGACCACAAAAAATTGCTGGTGGGTGAGTTTTATCGATATATGCAATAACAATACATTGAGAGTTGACTGTACTAGCTTGATGCTTGGATAACTAAGCAGGGATAAGGCAGGATTGGTCCTAAGGAGGACTGAAGGAAGGAATTCCCTTAGTTCTGACACATCGTATTTATGTAATTTACCACTTCTGAAATAACCTGTTGTTGAGTCGCGATCTTGCACTTAACTTGTACTTTGTAACCGTAAATAAATAATAACGGACGTCTCAGCTACACATAGTGTATTTAAAGAGCACAAAACACAAAAAAAAAAAAAATTGAAGAAATGTGGGAATACAGTACATATGCATAAGAAATATGTACTGTAGAATTTTATTAGATTATAACCAAAATTGCAATGTTTACGGTGGTGGCCATGTTTGAATAAGAATCAACACCGATAACAGCTGCTTCAGTTTTAACAGATTTCCACTGGTTTTTCTTTCTTTCTTTCCATTCTGTGGCATACAAATTAAATATAGGGACACAACTACTACTACATTTTCTCACTGTGCTATAATGGACGTAATTTTAATCCATTTTGAGGAAGTTTTTTAGAATTTTTGCTGGTTATGAGTAAGTCTTGCACCATGCAGGTTATGTTAGTTGAAAACGTGTAATTTTCCAGTGACTATTTGGTTTGAGGTGGTCATGTGGAGCTGTGACGGGTGAGTTATCGCTTGCAGGGCAGTACTTCAGTGGCCGAAAAGCAATAGCGGGAAATGCTGCGTAGGCCAGGTAACTGATTGTGGGACAACACTTCTTAAGTCGAGCAACTGATTGCAAGGCTGAGCGGCTATACTTACGTGGCGCTGCCAGATTTTCTCTTCATTTGGATGCAATCAGTTATCATATAACAGGATATTTTTACATTATGGTGGTTTGAACACAATTTAAAAGCAATTGTAGGGTGATTTTTAAGTAGTATTGGGGATCAAAATCCATCTTAATTCTGAAACAGCAAGGCCGCTCTTGTAGCGAGGGTCGAATCTGGAACCGTGACATCTCACTATAAAGGGACTCTACTGTACTTTATGATTTCTTAAAAAATACTCCATAAAGAACATGTATGAAACTGATATCTCTTCAAATGTACATAACATTTATTATGTTGGTAGAAAATACCAAGCAGCTATCAAATAAGGTATTTTTACTGAAGTTTTACACATTGCTGGCGTAGGAGGGCAGCCATATGTTGTAAATACGTTTGAGGTACCACAATACTGACTGAAAATGCATGAGAATAAGCAGTTCTGGTGTCTAGAATAAATGTAAACAAACATGGGATAAATATTCAAATAATGTTTTTCATGCAAAATGCACAAGTATTTGGGTTTTCAGGACTTTCTAACAATGAATATTAAATATGTGAAAGGTTTTAATGGTTTGTAGAGGTTTTTGTAAGAGTTGAAAATTGCCAATACTTTTGGATGGAGAAGTAAATTTAATTTCTTTTATGAAACTGTAATAAAAGGAAAATAGTTTCATCTATAGAATTACAGTTTTTGAATACATAGAGAACAATAATGTTTAACAAGTCTCACACAATAGTAATCTCATATAATCATTAGAATCAAATTTTATTTACAAGTGATTTGAGCATCAACTTCGAATTTAATCATTGTAATGTTTTGAGTGACAGGATTTACTATCTTAAAATCAGGGTCGTCATTTTGAAAATATGTGACTGAGCAACTTAAAACACGTAAGTTTACATGGCGTACCATAGTGCTACTAGTGTGAAGAATTTGGTGAAAATCTGTTAATTGGTTCTTGAGATATTGCATAAAACCTCCATATTTTTCATAGTGGACAAAAAATGTTTGTATTAGCACATTCAATGATTGTATACTGCTCCTTGGGTTTAACGTTGGGCAGAGCCCTTCATGGTGGGGGTAGGAGAACATTGCGCACCTACTGAAGCTATCCTTTAGGTCATGCTTCACTGCACATGCTTGGCAGATCAAGCCTTCCACATCTATCAGGAATTTTTGCTTTGTCGGCATCATTAAAGGAGCCGCTGTTAGATGTGCAAGAAGAAATGATGGTGGGTTTCGCAAGTCTTCTTTGCATCACAAACAACCATTCACATACCTTAGCCCAAACACATTAACACCTTATCACAATATAAATTATAATATTTATTACCAACAACAAAGTACTTTGTTCACTCTATACATTCTTCAATATTTAATTTATAATTAATGTTGACCCATGATGTGTAGCTGGCAATGCACAATGTAAGCAACGACGACTTCAACTCAGTTCGTGGACTGCTACACCCGAGAGATGAATACTACCTGCAGTTGCCAGTAGCAATAAAGTATGCACATCACTAATGCACCTGCCTCGCCACCTGAACAGAGCCAATAAGTATGCTTTACTTTAGCCTTAGACGTTAACTTCCAAGTGCGGTGGAATCTACACACTGTGTTTATTACTTACATGGCAATATTTATTTTAAAAAGATGTTTAGAGGATAAAATATGGCTGAAAGGAAAAAGTAACCAGGCCGTCAAAAGTTGCTCACTTCACTGTGAACAGCCTATAACCACGAATGCCTAGGAGTTAGTACATGTCACTGTTTATTCTCCCGAGAATAAATATGTCCAAGTCGACATGCTGCTTTCTAATTCCAAGGGCGATTTGTACCTCTCAACCACCCTGTAAATGCCATCTCCCAAGGGAGCAGCAGGCGACTGAGTCTTGCCAAAACCATTGCAGATACTAAGGTAGGACTGTGGGCTCCGTTAACTGGGTAGTTTGTTCATCACAAAACACCACATGGTTCGACGGCCACCCATACTGTGGCCCCAGTGTATAAAGGCACTTGGCGCACACATATAGTAGAGCCCCCTACTAGGTACACTCCACAAGGAAGCAACTGGACCACACGAGTTAGCTAACCCACTCCATCCACCACGTGCACAGTTCGCCGGTTGGAGTGCCAGGCCTGACAAGGTGTGACCCGGTAGCCTCTTGGTGGCTCACGACGAATCCTTAGCCCCCCTCCCCCCTTCCAAGTCAGCTAACCTGCTCCATCCACCATGTGCAATTCACCGGTTGGAGCACCAGGTCTGGCCATGCCCCTTGCTTGCTGCGATGCCCTTAGTATCTAACCTTATGCCATTCACCCGATGAGGGACTAAGTGGCCAATAAAAAGTCATCTCAGCAAACAGTTATCCTAATCAGCTATATCACCAAGCCTCAGTAGTCCTCCACCTTCCTCACTGATCCTCAGTAATCATCCTCACCAATCCTCGCCAACTCCCAGCAATCCTCAATAGTCCTCCCTAGCAATCCTAGCACTTCTCAGCAATCCTAAGTAATACTCCTCAGTGATCCGCCTCTGCAATTCTCACTCATCCCAACTAATCCTTAGTAATCCTCCTGACCAATGCTCTGCAATCCTCACCAATCTTCAGCAATCCTCATAAATCCTCACCAATCTTCAGCAATCCTCATAAATCCTCACCAATCTTCAGCAATCCTCATAAATCCTCACCAATCACCAACAATCCTCCAAAATCCTCACCAATCCTCAGCATTCCTTTGATCAATCCCAATCCCTCGATTGATCCTTCGGTTTGCTATGCGTCCCTTCCTTTAATGTAATTCGTCCGTTTAGTCTAGCACGTTGTGTGAAAGGTTTGGCTCATGGTCTCTACGTTTTAGATCCAATCCCCTGAGGTGGTACAAGAATGTGTGTTATGGAAAATGCTTTCAGAATGTTAGGTACCATACACTTTGTATGCCTCGAACATTGGTAAATGATCATAGTTTTTTTTTAGATGAGCATATTTGAATAATAACTATAGCCCATCACCTAAAGTCTCTCTCTTTGGGTAAGATAGTGATTCGTGTTCAAAGTTTATTTTTTGGGGTTTTGTTTTGAGGTTTCATTTTGAAGGTTCTTTTTAAAAAAAAAATTTGAGATTTCTTTTTTGATGTTCCACTTCCAGGTTTCATTTTGAGGTTCCATTTTGAAGTTCCTTTATTAGGTTTTATTTTGAGGTTTCTTTTTAGAGATTTCATTTTAAGGTTTCATTTTGAGGTTTCATTATGACGTTTTATTTTCGAGACATATTTGACAACTGGTCAGTTGGTATGGCCCTTTGTTATGGTCAGCTCTAATTGAAATGTTTTGCGAAGTGTTTTATCAGCGAGGTTTGTATTAGGTGTCTTTTTTGAGATTGTTCATCATCATCTGTTGGTACAGGTGAATGGTCTTGACAGTAGTTGGTCTTGGCAGCGGGCAGCTTTGGATAGAGTCGATCTTGGGTCAATTCAGTCTTGGGTTTATTCAGCCTTGGATTTTAGTCTTGCAGGGATTCAGCCTTGTGTGGATTCAGTCTTAGGTGAAGTTAGTTTTGGATGGTTTAAGTCTTGGGTAATGTTTCAGTCATTGGCTGGTCTGATTGGCTGGACTGGTTGGCTGTTATGGTACTTTGGTATGAACCTTTGTTATGGTTTTTTGGCGTTGTTAACTTGTGTTGGTCAGTCTGAATGACTGGCCAGCTATTTGATATGATCTGTGATATGGTTAGCTGATCTTGATGGTTGTTAGACTGGTCGGCTGGAATGGATGTTTGGTATGACCAGTTTGTCTGGTTTACTGGTACAGCTAACTGGTATGTATTGTACATAGTTTTAGTGGGCATTGTTGGCTTATGTGGTTAGTTCGTATGGGTTCTTCACCTAGTTGGCCTGGCATGACTGGTTCGTATGGTTTGCTAGTATGGCTGTTTCATATGGTTGTTTGGTATGGCTATTTCATGTGATCTATTGGTGTGTTTGGATGTTACTCGATCATCAATTTTTTGAAAATATTAATCAATAGGCTTATAAATGGTCTATACCATTGTCAGATATATCGAGATCATTTGTCTTATGATAACATTGTTCATTCCAAGTTTCAATGGCCTAACCCGAATGGTTGGCGAATAGCATCGACGATGATGTGGGCAGTCCAGCTTGAGCCAATGATAGTACCACCAAAGACAACATCGGGCTTGTTGGTCTTAGACATACCATTATACGAACACTTCATCTTTATGCTTACACTTCAATATACTTGCTGGTCCGAATTATAATTGGGAAAGTTATTGATTTTTGTAATTTTTAATTAACTTATTACCATTTTTTTGGGGGGGGGGGGGGAATTGTTTATATAATTTATAAAGGTTCTTGAAACACATTTTAAATCTGTGGGGGAATTTTTAAGAAATTTTTAATTTATGTTTTTTTTGGGAATTATGTGATCTATTTGGGTTCAAGGTTATTCGAAATCATGGGCACTGGGTCAAGATCACAACTATGAGGTGAAGGTCACCCAGGTCCAATATGGTAGTTGGTTGACATCACAACATGGTGGTCGATCGGTTCTGTCCCGGTCCCCCTGTCCGCTTGTCCCAGAATTCCCCAAACTAATCTACTAATAGCATTGTTTTTGTAGGCAATATATGCATATCTGTGCTGCATCCGTAATGTAATACCAAATTATGATGTTTCACGCGTATGTGATGGTCCATCAAACATTCTCACTCTGCATTAGTGGTGTATAAGATAACCAACACCCTCTGTAGGCAGGCATAATGGGATTATTCCAGCAACTTCAATATCAACATTTTAATGGGGTATCTTAGGAGAAGCCACTATATGGTCATTGGCCCATCTTCTTAACTTTTCTTGTGCTCTACCAGAGCTGGCACCCATACCTCTTTAAATCAACCAGGAACCCGCAAAATGTAAGTCTAAATTCCTTCTACTTGCTCCAGAGACTATGATATTTTGCCAATACAACCAATCAAGGTCTTATTGAATCTGTGGATAGTGTAAATGGTCTAATAAAAAGTATAAAAACAGTGCAACTCTATGTGTGTTCCATTATTTATATACCTTGCAGCTTAATAGCATGTAAGGAGCTGGCCCCACAAACCAGCTTGTTCAGGGTTTTGCATACTATTTTTCAGTGTTAATTAATATGCTATTTAATCATTGTTCATTGCCATGCGGAGATGCATTACATCTTGACTTAGGTCAGTCTCAATATTAGCAGTGTACACATCACAATGGACTACCGTGTTGGTATTGTGCCAGCTGTGAATCATCCTCTGTTAGGAACCATATGTAATGCAACAGCAACTTCATCGAAGACATGGAGGATACTGGGAGCTCCGGGCACATGGGTGGTCGACCACAACCCACATCATTTGACCTAGCTGTAAAGTATTGTATGCAAGATGTCTCTAGACCGGTGAGTGTTTATCCCACCAGAAGTGTGCACAAACGACTGTGCAACTGCATGTTGTATCATTCTCCCCTGTTCACTTACTCTGCCCCATGCCAGTTTGCCTCTTTCTGGTGTGTCCAGAAAGCATTTTCCCATCATTTGAATTTTTCAACGTTTTCAAAACTGACTTTGCAAACATTGCTAGCTATTGTGATATTCATTTTGGGGCATTCTATATGTGATACAATAATTCATGTGTCACAAAACACATTTTCTTACAAACTACTGAATGTGTGTTGGTATGTGTCAAACTTTCAAGTTTGTAGTGAATAAGGATTTTGATTGTATCTCCATTGCCTACAAAAACTAAGCAAAATATAATATGGTATATTGTGTTTTTTTCTTTGGTTACATTTTTGTAAGCTTTATAGGCAATTGAGATCCAATTAAAATCCGAATTCATTTTTTCATCATCGCCATTAAACATTTTTAAAAAAACTTGTACTGATAATTACATCATCTGTATGTACCAGAAAAGGCTCTTCAAGTGTAGCCATCATGTAACAATTTTGGAAAATTTGACTTTTGCAACATTTGTAAAACCATGCCAAAATAAGCATGGAGAGTATTTACATACTATACCAATCAAGCGTTGTGCAAGTAACAGTGCATGCAAAACAGTGTTTGTCGGAAAAACAAGTAGTGCAGTGCAGAATTTCTGTAACCATTAACAAATGCAGTGACATTTTTATATTTTTAAACATAAATATTTCTTAAAATTTTATTAGTGTAAGATTTTTGGCCCCAAATGAGTGTTCACAATGTTTTCAAAACTTACAAAATAGTGTAATCAACCATTTTCAGGCCCTTTGTGTACTTTTTTTCTTTTTTTTCCCGCGATTTTGCACAATTCTTACAATTCTTCAGTATGGAAAAAGGGTACACTGCCAACAATAGTCATTCATAAGTGTATCCTTAGTTCTTGAGCTAAGCAACAATTTTCTATGATCCATCAGCTGTTAGTAGTTACTATCACACAGCACTCCTGCATTCAGCTCATATGAGCAACAGGAGAATTATAGCTTTGCACACACATTCTCAGGCAAATCAGCTGTCTTGTGCCAAGGTATGTGCACCTGGTCGCAAGAATAACCACCACAGTCAGATTTACCGTAAACACTCACCATTGACAATGTACATGCGCAAATAGTTGTCGATGGCTATGTACCTCAATTGAATGTGTCAATCGTGCAAATTGTACACTGTGCACCAGATGTCCTTAGGCATACCAGCCAAACTGTTTTTGACCTTTGTATGTCTCACTAAAATACTGATTTTGCAAATCCTCTTCTGGGAAATTTGTGCCAGTGCCAAGTTCAAACCACCACAAAACTACCAGGATGCAAGCATAAACCAATGCAATTGGACCAATATGATTGTTATACAACCTTTTTGTGGTACAACAGTAATGGACAAATGGTCATAACTTGGCATTGTCAACAATCATATCACCTCCCAGTGTTTTCGCGAGGGATACTTTACATGTGTTCAGCTGTGAATCTTTTAAATCCCTCTTCCCATACTCCTTTCCCTTGTTTAAGAGGGTGACTTGATTTTACTCTTACTATCGTACGTTCACCTGACCAATAGAGTTGTTTATTTATCTGCTCACTATGACATACGTGTTTGCTTTTTCTCCTTACTGAAGACTTTTGGGGGTCAATAAGTTAGTAATTGTGGCAAAACATAATAGTTAATTATGACTCTGCCTCGACCCTCAGGACTTAAATGAGGCTATTGTTAAAGAATATGTCAAAATATTCATTGTTAGAGAGGTGGTTACAAAACTGGGGAAGGCACAATGTTTGTGTTCTGGATCTTAAAGATTCTTTCTGGCATGTGAATCTTGATGCTCAAAAGTTCTCTGCTCTGCACATTTTTCACAGTTTTTGGATCCTACCAACTGGGGCATGTATTATCTATTTATTACATTCAAAGCCATCTCATAAGTACATTTACATACAATCCTTTATTGCAGCTGATAATCAAGGAGAAAATGGAATTTGAGCTCTTTTAGTTGTAGCTGCAATTAGTCCAATCATAGCAAACATAAACTGCCCAGACTTACTCAGGTGTAATCGGCTACCACCAACATGTTACCAACAGCCAGTGTGATGCAGCATTGGGATGGATGTACTTAAATGCAAGCTCTGCGGACACCTGACCCATCAGCGGTGCATAATACTAATGAACCAAAACCAATATGAATTCCAGGCATGTTTGTCATGCCATGCACAAACAACACACACAGTAGTGCAAAATCTGTGCCCTGCCACCAATTTCATGGTACCACTGGCACACTACACAACATACCAGTACCAATTTGAACCAGCACAGAATAGGGTGCACCCACAGAATTGAAACAATACAAAATAAAATGGTGTGAGTCATCATGCTTATAACATGCCCACTCGTTTTCAATTGTTGCCCTCGTTCGCGGGCTTGCCGACAGAGGACCCTCGGGCCTTCCTTGATTACTGTACCAGCAGACTCAACCGGTATGGGGTGTGTATTATCTATTTATTACATTTAAAGCCATCTCATAAGTAAGTTTGCATACAATACTTTAGCACCATTCTCCTACATACTGACCACACAGGCTTGCCAACCTTAACTTCATGTACTACTACGTCTCCCTTCTTATAATAGTTCAGTCAATTCATACTACAAGGTTATCATTAATTTTTTAAAGCTTACATCACAATATTATTACACATTACATCTCCCTTCTTAGAACAGTCATCAAGTTAAAAATACTTTACATAAAACTTTCATTACAAACATATTTTTTTTTAAATTTGAGGTTCATTATACTATATAGTCCTCACGATGACAAGGTGCTTTTGAAACACTCTGAGTGCGAGATGATGTAACATACTGCTCAACTCTGAGTCCTCTGAATGGATTATTTTGTTCAGCTGCGACTCCTTTAAAGCCTTCTTCCCATTGTCCTCCTTTCCCTTGTTGAAGAGGGTGACCTGGTTTTACCTTTACTACTGGTATGTTCACCTGACCAATAGGTTTGTGTATTTACCGACTCGCCTACAGGTTTGCTTTCTCTCCTTACTGAAGACTTTAGGTCAGTAGGTTAGTAATTGTGGCTAAACATAATAGTTCATTATGACTGCCTCGACTCTCGGGACTTAAATGAGGCTATTGTTAAAGAATATGTCGAAATACTCACTGTTAGAGAGGTTGTTGCAAAACTGGGGAAGGCACAATATTTGTGTTCTGGATCTTAAAGATTCATCCTGGCATGTGAATCTTGATGCTCAAAGTTCTCTGCTCTGCACATTTTCCACAGTTTTTGGATCCTACCGATTGCGCCATGTATTATCTATTTATTACATTCAAAGCCATCTCGTAAGTACGTTTACATATAATCTTTAAGCACCATTCTTCTACATACTGACTTAACACAGTCCTGCCAACCTTAACCTCATACACTACTATAGGATGTATAAGGAAAAGTGGCCTAATGGCATCATCAAGGGATAGCTGAGAAGAGTGACAAAGCAGTAGTGGCAATTCCTAGCTTATTGTGGAATGAGATGTGCAGCATTTTTATCAGAATTCCAATGCAGATGTACCAAATGTTCTCCTCTTTGCAAGCTTGCAGTCGTGCAGCGCTGGATAGCCAGTTACCACATGAGATTCAAACAATGTTCGCTATGTGAAAGTAAACTTAATGTAACAATACCATACATACAATGACAGTGACTGAAGTACTCGAAGTAACAGCCGGCACTGTATTGCTCGAGTACCATAGTGCATTAGCTCTATCTATGATTCATTAGTTTGATTCGTGCATTCCATAATGATCTTGGAGGACAGCATGCTCAAAACTACACAGCTATGCAAAGACTATGATAACGTACTATGGAGATCAGTAAAAAGTTTGGTGGGAATAAATTGTGAAATGAAAACCTTCGTCTTTTAATAGATTCATGGGTACTTCCAACGAGGAAGAAATCAATGTTAAAAATTTTCACAATATTTTTAATTGTGCACTTGTTAGTGATAACTTTTATAAATGATAACAATTGTTTCGAAAAATAAATCTTTTAATGGAAAAGCAAACTTAATGAGCTCTCGTGCACACCATGGCAGATGGTCTAGAGGACAGGACATTGTCCTGCGTCAGGTATAATAAAGAATAGAGATAAATAACTCTGAGAACATGCCCATAGAACAATCGCAGAGTTCAACACCCCCCCCCCCCCCTTCAATTTAAATTGTCTTTAAGTTCAAATTGTGTAACACTATTCACTCAATAGTCCAACACTATCACAAAATTTATTGAACAAATTCTTATCCAAAGTATTTGTGTCCACATCGGCACAGTTTCATTGCTTGGCACTGATGCATGCCACATACTTCACAGCTCGCCTTTGTACTCTAGACAACTTCGCCTCATAAGTAAGCACTGAGAGCATTTGGGCAAGTCTAAAGTGGCAGACAATTATTCCAGTGCTACAGGGTTGACTCAACACGGACAACTACAGACACACAAATAATTTACGTAATTAATTATGAAATTGTTCTGCCCGCTCGGAATTTGGCATGCAGTCGCCACCCCTATAAACGAAGATTGTTTTACCCGCCAAGTCACGGACACGCCAGAGCAGATAAAGAAGTTAAGGCAGCACCCCTGCGACCAGTGATGTCATAGCCACCGAGCCTCGAGAGAAGGCGGTAAATATGTCATCCAGGGCGATAAGAAATGCATGGCGCAGCCTACTGCCTTGAAATAATCTACCCTATGATGGAAGGCTACAACCCCTGTACCCCTGTGACAGCCTCGTAGCTGAGATTTAGACTATTTAAGGAGATCTGAAAAATGCTCTCCTGAGAGTTCGTCGTCTCACCGACCACGGAGGTTGGAGGGCTCTCCTGGGTCTGAACAAGGCCACCCCTCCCAGCCTGAAGAAGGCCCTCTATCCTCAACAGCTTTAAAAGGCTCTCAACCTGCAGTCCGTGGAGAAAACTCCTGAGGGAAAATCCGAACGTAACCTCGACATCCTCACCCCTGCACCCCTTTACCCAAGTCACTCCTTGACTTCCGTGGTAGCAGGCCAGTTCGACATCCCTTCTGGACATTAACCACCTCTCATTACTTTGCGGTAAAATTGTGAATTAGCTGGTTGAGAACTTTTCTTTGAAGTTGTAATAATAATCAGGTTTGCCTTCACCTGGCGTAATAATTAATCAATTTAATTCTTTGAACTTTAGCTTTGATTATACAGAGCCGATATCCCCACTGTTTTCCAAAGTGTCAATAGACACGCTTATTAAATATAGTCAGTTGGTGAGGTAGTAATTTCTCATCCCGCATCCATTTGTGTAATTCATTCATTTTAAGTTTTTAATTTCTTAATTGACAGCTTAGAATACTAACTACACAATCTCTGCAGATTACGTATGAGTGGACTGAACCCTTAAGGTTTCCTGGAACTTTTATAAGGCTATAGTTTGAATCAGAGCAGGACTCCTGGGGTGTGTCCAGTGCACCCGAGCATACCTGCGAAGCACTCTGATACTAGTAAGTCATGTCTCACATTCAACGCCTCAACAGTGACTGATCAACACACTCCCCATAGAGCTGAACCCTGACTGCTAGGATACGAGCAAGCTAATCTATTCATTATTTTTTTTTTTATATTGTTGACATAAGAGTACTGATGACTAAAATTGATGGACAGCATTGTCGTGTTCGTCGTCTAGTTCAACGAGCTCTACAAAGAGTTAATACAGTCAGAGGAGATTCCTCCAGCCGAACCCGCTAGTGAGACTGTACTACATCAACCCCTAGCCGATGAAAGTTCCACAGTAGCCTGTAGGAAAGTCCCCTAGATTGATGAATACTACAGAGGGAGTGCGTCAACACATACTGAATTTCTACTAGCCCTTCTGATACCAAGTCCTTAATGAAATTAATACTTAACATCAATATGACAAGTTTACTTGGGGTTTCCAGTTCCTTTAGTGATGTCCTCTCCTATTTCTTTCAGAAATCGTTTCATCTATTCCCAATGGCAAGCTACAAGAGAAAGTGTTTCGTACTCTGCCTCTGTAGGTGATAGTGCAACTGTTTGCTGTTTACAAGTTCCCCGCAAGACAGTTCCATCAAAGGCTTTTATGGAATGTCCAGAGATAGACTTTCAATCCTCGGTGTCGGCCCAATCTGTTTCACAGTAGGCTTCACTTGTCTGTCCTTCAGTAAATACTGAAGCGTGACAGTCCTGGCTGGTTGACTGTCCCAGTCTCTGATTACTTACTCGACACTGAGAGTCACGTCTCAGGGGCACTGGGGCCCATCCAGAGTTACAGCACTGGCCTGGTAGGTTATCGACTTGGTACAGAGTCTGGTTTGGCGAGTTTCGCCCTGCGTGGAGCTGATTTAGGTGGTGGTGCAGTGGGACGGAGGGCGTGTCTGCTGGATGGGTGGCTGTACAGCCCCTGTTCCCACTACCTGGGTGGCACTCGACTGAGGGGTGGAGTTTACGTGTGAGGTGCTAGGTTTCTGTTCTGGTGTGCTAGTGGACTTTTCACCAAACAGTGCCTCCTACACTATGGGGTGGTACCCTTCTGCAACTCTGGTAGGTGGCTCGAACAGATCAACTGGCATGGCGGTAGGTACAGGTATGGTGAGTCGTAGTAGTGCAACCTGTTCACGTGGGCTCCGCAGTTCGAACCCGCTAATAAGGATACATAACCCCTGAATTCTTTGAGATAACCTTCGTCTTCTTCGCCCATCTCTCAACCCCACATCTACGGGTGTGAGGTATTAGGCACAAATGTTGGGGCAGCAGGAGGTAGGCAGTTGACGTGTGCAATGTTCAAGTGTGGGTGCCAATTACTGCCACCAATGCCACACCTCACTCTTGACTCCTCCACCAGGGTGGAGGAGGCTCAAGCTGCAAAGTGTTAGTTGCAGAAACCACACAGTGTTGTCCCAATGGGGTTGGTTTCCCTGCACCAGAGCGCAGCCCTCTCGGTACCACACAGTGAGCAGTGAAAGTTGTGCACCCTAGCCGGCAATCCAGTTCCACCAGGAGCATACCTAGTGTCGTGGCTCTACCGTTCTTCCCACCTGGGTGCAAGGAATGGGTGGCCTTCCAATGTAGGTGAGGTTGAATGTCCAGCAGTCACTGGCCTCCCTGTTCTTAAAGAAGTTCCCCTCCTCGACACCATGAAGTTAAGTGAGCCGGTAAGCCAACTTCCAAGGGACTGTATCCTAATGCCATGGGTCTACCATTCACTGCATGGCGCAGAGAATGGGTGGCCTTCCAAGGATGTTCTGTTGTGCATGTAAGTTCGGTACTTGCAAACCCAGTCTCCAGCTGTCTCTTTTAGCTCCGATAATGACATAAGGAAGGAACTTTGAGTGAAAGTCAAGATCAGTGTTCATTGACCGTAAGGAAATAAACACAGATGGTGGAAGAACTATCTCCTAAATCCACACGGGCTAGGCAGAAGCTAAACACCCTAGTGTAATTGGGAGGTTGCCCTATGCAAAGCTATAGGTAGAGGCAGTTGTTAGTGCTTGTTGCGTACGATGATTCCTTGGGGCGAGATCTACTCTCTGTATCCATAAGGGACCAAATGTGTCTCGGTGTGAAGCTGGTTCTTCCTTATGCAGCGTAGGAGAGGATCTTCGGCCCCATGAGGGTAGCGGTGAAGTTTACGGGGAGGTGAGAGCCTTGGCACCAATAGTTGGAACGATGAGAGCTCAGGAGAGGAGACAGTAGATTATATGCAGAACTGATTATCCAGAGGCCGGGATGCATCTCCTTTTATACTCCTCGGCCATCCCTTCCTTCACTGGCATAGGGCGTCTGGAGAGGGGATTAGCAGGTGCAAGCCTAGTGCCTGGATCATTGGTGCAAGCAGCGTAGTGGAGAGCAGTGGGATCTAGGCATCTTACTTGTGGCAGCATTCCAAGGCACACTGCTGTACTGGCCACAGGCCTCTTGCATGGTCCTGGTGGCTCATTGGGCGAAAATAAATCATATTGGGACATCTGTCGTGGCCCATTAGATACAACCATTTTGCAGGCGGCGGCGTTAACTCAACGCTGTAGACAACTGCCATGGATACAGTTGCAGTGATGATTAGCAGTCATTTATTAATATTGTGAATGTCGTCATGTGTTAATTCGCCCCCTCTCCCCTTGCGCTATAGACTCGTCTGGGCAATGAGTAGAGGAGAGAGAAAAATTCCTATGTGGGAATGTAGAACTGTCCCCACATCATAAACTTATTTCTCTCTTGCTGGGCTTCTGTATGGGTGCCAGCTCTGTGCCGGTCCGGCCCGCTCTCACTACTTGCTGCGGGCAGGCGGCCCGAGGCAGGTGCTAGCTGGAACGTATTCTTGCAGTAGTGGAGTCGGCTAGATGAAAATCTCTCTTGTTTCCTTATACAAGACTGTCTCCTCCCCTCCCCCTCGCCCCTTTCTACCATCCGCAGTCACCCTATTTCTCCCTCCACTTCGTCGCTGGCTGGCTGGAGCGGTGTGCGGCAGTTTGGAGTATAATGTGCGTGTCGCGAGGGGTATCAGGTGTCGGTGATAGCACGCGGCATTCTGATTATTGTGTGCTGACCTACATCAACATCTGTAAGGCTTGATTACAAACAATATTATTTGTACAAATCTGAGGAAAGAGCACACACATTGGCTGTCACACAGAATAAGTTGCGATCTTTGGGAGCTGATTTTTACACAATAATATATATAAATTTAAAAGAAAATATGCCCAAGGCCGAAATACGCGAGGTGTGTTGTCTAGCATACTTAGGCTGAAAAGAACTACGGGGTTTTGCACAGCCGAGACCTTCCGTCGTCTTGTCTGCGCACTAAAGTGAGGAAGTGAGTGTTTGGGCAAACCTGACAGAATCACCCTTCACCATCGTACATCGACATAGAGACACAATCCTGGTCACACAACAACGAAAGCACTCAAATTTGTAACAAATTGAGATCAATAATTTTATTCTCACCACATTCTCGCTGTCATGTTATTGTTCTTACATGAATATGATTTTACATCCATAGACTTACTGGCATTTAAATTGACTGAAAATTTACATAAAACAAACGGCCCAATTATTTACAACATGATAAGTCTCTGACGTTACTTAGCATTGATTCTGACATAAGCTGTATTATTAATGCAAGTAGATTTACTGGCACACCTGGTTTACGTTCACAAGAACAAAGATCAGGTTTTTATAACAGGCCTTGTATATTTATAGCATTACTGAATTGGCCTCTTTATCTTTACTATATACCTACACCAATAATAAGTAATTGGTTGCATGTTATACCATGCATTAAAGCAACTTTCTTACTTTCACAGTTAGACAAGCACTTAGCAAATTTCGTTTAACAAAAATTATTTTACAGGAAGCTTTCTTATCAACTCATCAGCAAGAGGCGAAAAGCAATAAGATGATGTACATAGTCACTCTTAGCATTGATTCAAGAAAGAAATATTTACACTATACATCTCAAACCTTGTATGTCGTCAGCTGGCTTACTTACAGCTGTCCATTTCTGTAACACAAATTTTTCTTTTCATAGGATCACAGGCTAAAGGTCACCCTTGGCTAAGTATGGGCGGTTTTTGTTTTCCAAAGCACTACACTGCCTCGTCTGCGTACATCGACGTTACCTACACCTACACTTTGTGAGTGGGAGGTACTACTCGTCGTGCAGTCACTCGCTGTTGTATGTTGTAATGTGGAGCAGGGCTTGCCTCGCATCTTCTCAGGTCATCCTCTCTTTCTCAGAGCGACGTGTGGTGGGGTAGGCCAGGCAAACTTGGTAGCAGGCTTCCATGGCAGCACTCGGTACCAGCCTGGCACAGCGGTGACCTGGCAGGACCGTTGAGGCAGCATGCGTGGACGTGGCAGGAACTGTGGTGTAGGCTCTCCCTCGCCGGCGGTCCAGGACTGATCGATGGGCTGTGTGAGCATGCTGACAGGCTCTCTGTCCAACGTGGATGACAGTGAGGTGGCTGCCAGAGGCAATGGTTCTGGTGGTGCTACTGCCTCTGTGGTGGATGGTATTGTGTTTGGTGGGTCAGTAGGCGCCCTCTCCCCATGTTGGTTGCCTGTTGGTTCACTTCCCATGTGGACGAGGCACCCTGGGTGTCCGCCTCGGCATGAGGCGACACCGGGGCTGCTGGTACCGTTAGGGGCAGACCTTGGGGTTGGCCATCTTCTGCAGCTTCGGTCGGCATTGGCGTAAGGCCCCAGGCATCGGCAGGTGACGCCGGGGCTACGGGTTCCATCTGGGGCAGGCCTTGTGATGGGCTTTCTCCTTCTGCCCCTATGGCTAAAGCGGTTGCACTTTCCCATCGTCGAAGACACGTCTGTGGTCGCGGTCGTTCCCGACTCGAAGGTAGTACTTGGGGCGAACGGCGGTACTTCCATGTACTGTGTGACTGCCGGTACAAGCTCAATTAGGGACTTCATGACAGACTCGTCCAGACACAGAGATTTGACAGGACCCCTGCTATCGGCAGGGGAGGTGTGGAACAGTCTATCGGCATTTCCGGGAGAGGCCGGGAGTTCCTTTTACATGGGTGAATTTGTGGTTTGATTAGCCTCAGGAGAAAATAATGTTTTCTTATTGGCTTAGGTCGTAATGCTCAGTGTTTCTCCACTTTCAATAACAGCATTCAGCGTAGGTTTCTGCGGCAGTTTCTCTCTGTCGAGTGGACTGCGCCAGGAGAACTCACTGGCGGCCGGGGTCCACTTTTCCCCTCAAGTCCACATTTTGATTTTGAACTCAGTGGGGGTTGAGGGCAGTGTACGGCTCGCTGGTGGCAGGCAGTTTGTTCCTTGACTGCCGGTGATTACCGCTGGGGGCACCATTATCTGTCTGGAGGGCAGTAGGAACCTGGGTGTAGGTTCGTCCAGTTCTTCAGGGATTTGGGAGGTTATAGAGGCGATATCTCATACTATGTTTTCCGGGTTTTCATGTGAGAACAGCCAGATTTGTCCCACGTGGCTTTGCGGATCCAGCCCCGGAGGTTTTCCACTCTATACACATTATAATGCCGATCGACCACCTTGTAGAGGCCCTCCCACTTGTCAGCGAAGCCCGCACTAAACTGTGCATTGGAATTGCTGAGTAGATGAAGTCGTAAAATCACAGACTCGCCCACACTGAAAGCTCGGAAGCCTGTCCTAGGTTGTGGATACTTGTGTAGAATGTATCGTTCCTGTGCTTTCCTTGCAATGTCGGTACAGGTTAAGACTGCCATACAAATGCCCTCAGGCTGTGGTAATACAGACGGGGGATTTTCCCACTGCCAGTCCCTGGGCCAGCGCAAGGTTTCTCCTAGCAGGAGCTGGCTCGGGCTGGCATTTGAGGTCTCGTTTGTCCTCCGACATAGGGAAAAAAGTATTCTCGGGATGTGTTTATCCCAGTAGTGGTGGTCGTTACCAACACACATGCAGGATTTTCTTTGTTTCCTGGTTCCTTTGTTTGGTAGGGTTTATTTGTGGGTAATATGGTGGAGTGGTCCATGTCTCCACTCTCCACTCCTCTCAGGAAGTTAGCCACTTACTGTGGATGGATTGTGTTCCGTTGTCCATTAGTACGCACTACGGGTAACCCCACCAAGGGAAGATCTCGGTCTCAAATTTCCCGATGATGTGAGTTTCCTGACTTGGGAGGGGATAGGCTTATACCCAGCAGGAAAATAGATCGGTGACCACGAGTAGATAGTGGTTGCCGCGATTGCTGCAGGGGTAGGGGTCCATCATCTGTCCGTGGGGTCTGTGGGCATCTCGGCTTGGCCTTTGAAGGGGGTGTTGGGTATGCTTTCCCTCTGTAGCATTTCTCGCAGCTTCCTATATTTTGCTTGATATCTCTGCTTATCCCATCCCAGATGTACCGGCCGGCTATATCCGCTAGGGTTTCCTTAGTTCTTGGGTGAGTTGCTTCTGGGTGATTGTTATAGTGGTGGCAGATGTCAGCACAGAGGGCTTTGGGTACCCAAATACACCATTTTGCTCCCAGTTGCCTGTTGCGGGACCAAACTACCTCGTTTCGGGATTAGAATCTTTGGGGTGTGTTTGAAGCAGCTCCTGAATTTCTGGGTCTTGCTGTTGGTGGGCATCTATTTGGTCCCAGCTGATTCATAGCTGTAATAGGCAAATCTGTTCTTCGGGGGTGGCTTCTGGTGGTTGAGGTTGTACCATGGGGTCCCAATCTTCATCAGCTTTCTTAGCGAAGTCCAGGTCAGTTTGGCAGGACAGGGCATCGGGCAAAATGTTTGATTTCCCGAAACAGTGTTGTACCTCGAAGTAAAATTCGGTCAGGAACATGTCCCATCTTCCCAGTTTTGCCTTCACCTCTTCCGATTCTCGCAACCACTGGAGACTTGCTATCATACGATGGATGAAGTGAATCCCTTCTAAGTAGTACCAGTATTTTTGCACCGCCCATATTACCGCCAAGTATTCTTGCTTGTTAATATGGTTGCATTCAGGTGTGTGCTTGTATAGGCTATTATCAGTGGGTGGCCTTCTTGGTCCTCTTGAAAAGGGCTCCTCCCCTTGGGGCTGGTGGAGTTGCTTTTTATTTTGGTAGCTCCTTTTCAGGGTGTGAAATGAAGTATGGTGCTCTGGTCCCCATCGCCATCTGGCTTCCTATTCTAGGAGATGGTTAAGGGTCGACATCAGATTTGTAATATCGGGTATGAAGTCCCTCAGCCAATTTCAAACAACCAAGAACCAGCGAAGTTGCTACTTGGTGGTTGACTCGTCTGCCTCTCGGATGGCTCATATGGAGTTCGCCTGAGGAAGTTTACCACTCGGTGATACCACATGTCCGAGGTAATCTATAGAGGTTTTACCAAAGTGGCTTTTCGACAGTTTGGCTGTCTTACCATGGATCTCGAGGTACTCAGGAGCATTTTTTTTTAGGTGTATTAGGTGTTCCTCCCAGGTCTTGGGGAATATAATGTCATCGTCGATGTTCGCAAAGTAGAATTGCCGACGTATCCAGTTAGGACCTCCGACGACCTGAGCCTCTGGAAGGGGGCAGGTGCATTTTCAACCCAAACAGCATAATGTAAAACTGTAAAGTTTCTCCTTCGGGGCTGGCAAAGGTGGTGTTGCATCAGCTATCAGAGAGCACTGTTATCTGCCAGTACCCTGAGTGTAGGTCGAGGGTACTAAAAATCAGAACTTCTCCTATTCCTCGTAGCATATGGACCACATAAATGGCCAGTGGAGCAATGCATGTGGACACTCGAAATGGACGATTGTATATTGGCTTGCTTGGCAATTCGGACAGTTTTCAATTGGGGCTATATTGTTTCCAATTGCTGTGTGGAGAGTAGGTCATTGCTTATAAAATTTCCGGTGGCCACAGAGACCACTAGTGCTACCACACTTTGGCCATTTAACATGATTTTAATGTAATTATGTGAGCCGAGCTCCTGGACCTTAGACCATTTGCCCACCATCAACAAAACTAACTTTACAAATCCAGCAACCTGGCAAGCCTCTGCCCACTTTCCTCACTCGCAAAATACATTTGGTAAGGTGTTTTCACTCGCAACTGCCTGAGAGGGAAGTGATGGGTCGTAGCAGAGACAGTCCTGCCAGAATATCGCATAGCAGATAGCACCACTGCTAAATGACACTGTGGAAGAACTAATGCGAGCCTCAAACATACTCGAAAGGAACCTGTGTCAATTGCACCACGAGAGTGATTGCACACGATGGCGGCACGGGCTGTGAGAGGACAGCAATGCACATGACCATGTACCACAGAAAACCTTCCATGAACCTCAATTCGAACAGCAAACTCCAAATATCTCAAGTTTCAACAACAGTGTAAACAGTCCAAGGAATACTGGGTTCAACAAGCAGAACAGTGTCGTGCGTGCTTCCACGAATCAAGATGTCCGACGGGAAGTGACAGGTAAACCACATATTTCCTGCCACTACAGCCGACCCGCAGAGAAATTCCATTGGCACAGCCAGTGCTCCAATAATCTGCACCTTGACGGCTATCAAGGACCTGTCAAGTCACAGCAGGAAGACGAGGTGAGGGGATGAGGCCGGATGTCCCTGACGCCCCAGTCCTGCAACAACAACCGGACATGACACCCCAGCAAGCACTGATTAATCTGGAAAGTAAGTGGTGCAATGATCGAATTCAACTGCATTTTGGTATTTGTCAAAATCAAACCATGTCACACACTCATAGATACCACCGCCTCACATAATTTTTTACAGCCACAGTTTTTAAACAAAGCAGATATCACACCTACAACAATATTATTAAATTCGCAACTGGACAGGAAAGTAACAGTGTGCACAGTCAAGCAACACTCACTGTTATGATACACGATTTGGAGATGATCACCATGGTAATAGTAACAGAAGAAATAATGGAAGAGGCGATATTAGGTGTACCCTGGCTTAGCGAACATAATACTGTAGTAGAGCCTGCTGCTAGGCGAATTATTTTGGTTCCGCTGAACGCCGCACTGTATAATAATGACCGGTGTAGCACAGATAACACACCTGCAGATTAACTGACAGAGTTTGACCACCAGATACCGGCACATCACCAGGCTGCGTTCCAAAGGGTATTGAATGAGTGCAGGGAAGTATTTTCACAGCATGATGCATTAAGGCATACCACAGTTGCATAGCATGCCAATCCATTAACACGAGAAGGGCCAATTTACACAGCACCTTGCAGCTACATGTCACACGAAGCAAAGATCATTAAGGAACAGATAAGGGAAATGCTCACAGATGGTGTAATTGAACCAACCCATAGTAAACTTAAATCCGCAATTATACCTGCTCCAAGAAAGGATGGAGGTTGGCACTTTTGTGTTAGATTCCAGCATATATATAAGTAACAAGCAGTGCACAACCATCTTATATATGCGACAAGAATCCATTAAAATAATTAGGGAAAGCAAAAATGCTCATCTCCTTGGACTTAAAAAGTGAGTATTGGCAGATTCCAGAAAATTTGCAAGATAGGGAAAAAGACAGCTTTCACGGCACCTGCTATCAATTTTGTGCGATGCCATTCGGCTTGAAGTGTGCACCAGCCACCTTCCAAGCTTTGATGGTGCGAGTGCTAGATGGGCTAATCGGCGAATGCAGCCTCGCTTATTTAGAGGATGTTATAGTGTGGTCGGAGATATAAGAAGAGAATGTACACAATCTGTCGCTTGTGTTGGACAGGTTGGCAATGAACGTACTAACATGCACAATACAGAGATGTCACCTAGGGAAGATGTAACTAGACTTCCTGGGATACGTGGTAAGTGAGGAAATGGAAGAAACCGAATCCATTGCAAATACAACTTATTGACCAGCAACGCCCGCCACGCAAATGTAAACAATTACGAAAATTTTCGGCCTTATAAATTGGATCAGTGTATACATAAAAGATTTTGCCCTCACAACATCACACTTACAGCCTTAATGTCAAAGCAGTAGCAGTTTGTTTGGACCAGTGAAGCAGAGCAGGCGTTTGGGGAAATCAAAGAACAGTTTAAAGCATGTACAACCCGAACATGATACAATCCTACACAGCCATTGTTTTTGCAGACCGACGCTAGTCAGGAGAGGAGTTGGATGTGGTCTTATACCAGTGTCAAGAGGACACGAAGAATCAGGTCATTGATTATGCGAGTGTAAAATTAGGTCCGACTAACGCAGATATGATGTAAACGAAAGGGAATGTTTGGCAGTAGTATGGGCTATGAAAAAGTACCATGCCTATGTCAAGTACCAAAGATTCACTTCACGCACAAATAGCCGATGCTTGGTTTGGCTCGATAGTATAAAGGAGACACTTAGTTAACTCACCCGATGGGAGCTGCTGCTACAAGCATATGACGTTGCTGTAGAGCATGTCCCTGGGCGAGAGAATGAGTTGGCAGATGCATTGTCGCGAGCAGAGAGCATGGATGTTGTCGTGTATGACGTGGCAGAGAGGGACATTATGCTTCTGCAAAATTCGCGGTAACAACTTCGTGATCCACAGCTCAACCAGATAGATGTAGCACGGGCAGAAGTAAACATAAGTGAACTTTACAAAGAGGTCGGGATAATGCAGAACAACTGCACATTTATGCAAGTGCAGATTGAGAAGTGTGGCAAACGGTAATGTGAAGCAGAGGAGGGTTGTAAACAACAGGCTAGAGACATGCGCGCCAAAAGACAATAGCAAATTACAGCTATTTGTACTGACATATATGCAGGAGAAAATTTTTACACACGCACATCAATGTAATTCATGCGGGTCTCCCAGGCACAACCAAACCATAAGAAATGTGAGCGAGAAGTTTTTCTGGCCCGGCCTGTCATGTGATGCGCTGCAGTATGTGAAGGAATGCGCAAAATGTCAACAATTCAAATCATGGCACACAGATGGCACGCAACAACAGCACCGAGGTTCCCAAAGAGGCAGTTCGAAATTATAAGTTTAGGTCTGATGGCCCCTTACCCCAGATCCGCAGAGGGAAAAGGATTTATCCTTGTGGTTACTGAGAAATTTTTAAGGTGGACTGAAGCATATGCAATCAGCAGTGCACGGGTACCAAACATAATCACACCACTACAGAATGAGTTCTATGCATGGTGGGGGTACCCACGTCTGATTTTAACAGATAATGGCACATAGTTCTCAGGACGGAAATGACAATGCCCATTCTGCAGGGGTTTTGCAGCACCTGGCAGGCCGGCAGTATTTTGCAAGTGTTTTGTTAGTGTACCCATTCACAAGTTATCATCTTCACCACTTATGTATTTTTGCAGAGTTTATGTTTGTTAATGATATTTTGAATATTTTAAGCAGGTTCTGGCTCTGGCTCGAATCACCTGGGGAAGTGTAATTCTGCACCTTAAGTAATTCACGTGCTTCGTACCAATTTTGCACAGTTTTACCGCTTTCGACCAGTCCTTGTCTGACTTGTATTTTGTACAGCGAGTGTTGTCTTCGGGGCATGTTTAGCAAGTGCCTAATAAATATCACTATGTAAATCGGGTTGTTTTTATTCAGGTAAGCTGCAACGCGTTTCAGGGTATAGTCCCTTGTAATTTCCAGCCAAATTGCATATGGGTGGAACTGTTGTCTTTTGTTTGCAAGTATTTCAGTGTGTAACGTAGCATATAGGTGTGGATGCCCTCAATAATTCAATGCATAATACGCTTATAATTTATCAAGATTCATCAAAGGAGTGTAACAGCATGGGAACATGAGGTTGTGTGTACTGGAGGCAAGGTTTGATGATTATTACCAGGTAGTTGCCAGCCTGCTTAGCAGACATGAAGTTGTGTAAATCTCGGGTCGTGTGGCCGATCACCCCAGTGGTTGTTCCTTTGGTTCACGCCACCCTCTGAGTTACCGCAGTTGGTGATAATATCGAAGTTCTATTACAAATCCTCTATGCCTTGACTAGTGAGGGCTGTTAGCCTCCTACAATGCTTAACTCACTCTTGGCAGTTGTTCTGGCCCCCCTCATGCCCAAAAAATATATTACGAAAAATTGGCGGTTGTATACCTTGTTTAATTGGCAGAGTCATGGCCAGAAATAAATAAAAGTGTGGACTCTCATTAATACAGCTATTTATCATATCCCCAATACTGGGCACTTATACTTTGGCTCGGTGAGCTCCGATGCAGACGAAACAAGCACAAGAGCTATATAATGAATTAATTGTACATTAAGTCTCCTGCATGCAAAAACACCTGGGTGAGGGTTGGCACTCTCTTCAGGCTAAAAATGAATTATATAAGTTCTGGTGATTAAATTAATTACTATTGAACATTACATGATCAGTCAGTCTAGATGATGAAGGCCTGGAGAGACCCGACATGATGTCCTCCCCACAGGGTGCCCGAGATGCTATTGTGCATTGGTGCCAAGCTCCCTCATTGGCTGTGCTCTGGCACGTGATCGTGGAAAAACATGTAATAAATGAAAATGTATTATAACAAATGAAGCTATGGCTGAATGCATGGTGTGATGGGGATGGCTGAGAAGAATTACCATTTAAATAATAAATTAAATTATGTATAAAAAAATTAAAATATAATTTATCCAGTGGTTGGACATGTTGACTTTTGCCGTTGGTTTAAGAGCAAACCTAAAATATGGCTTTTCTATGAGTTTTAACTGCCCCTAATAAAATATATTACTTAAAACTTAATATGTGTATGTAGACAAGGGAAAATGTATTTTTTTAAATTATATAACTTCAATTTAACACGAACACTTTAAAAATGAAAATGACAATTTTTTAGATTATATCTGCCACGTTGTGGCATTGTGGTTAACAGTGGTGTGACCATTTATCGAACCCGACCTCATTATCCTGCCAAAGTACTGTTTCAACTACTGGCCCTACATAATAAAATTATTTCTTAGTGAAACGATACTGCACTAGAATGAAATATTATGATTAATTACTCTATATTTGTATTGATAAATAATAGCACGTGTTTGTGTTTCATGTATGAATTTCAATGTTGTTTGAGTTTGTTAACATTTTGGTTGACCCTCTTGTAAAAGGTAAACAAACTGATGTGTGCCACGTACCCCAGCCCTAAGACCAGAAATAAGGGCACACTGGCATGGTGCAGCCGGTGGTTGCCATAGCAACTCAAGACAGCGCAGAGGAAAACACAACTATGCCGGTTATATTGAACTGACATGTTTGAAGGCCTAATTAAAGATATTGTTGTGTTTTTCTAATTAAAATATTTATTATAGTTTTGTGTTTATTTTCTTTCATTTCTTTTCAAGATAATGTGTATTTATTTATTTCTTTTTTCCAAGTGCTTTGTACATATTATTTAATTAGGGTTTTTATTGCAAGTGTATTTATGTGATTTTTATGAGGTCTATTTATCAGTTAACAAGTCATTAGATTAGTTTTGCAAGTCATGCTATAAAGTATACCCGTCCCGATGTGTGGGTGAGCTGAGGCGAGCCCACGTCGCTGAGTGGGAAGTCAGTAAGTGCGCAGCAAGTCAGGGAGGTAGCGTGCATGCTGTAGGCTCTGCCGTTTTTCCTGCGAACGGCGGGCGACCATCATAATTCTCCAACTGGACATGTACTTACAATAGACTTAATGCGTTTGGAACATTTTTCTTATCTAGTCTCCAGGTAGTCTCCTGTACTTCCCGGTGGATAAGCAATGCCCCAGAGATCTTATGTTCTCATGTAATGTTTTAAATGTCTAAATATGCTTTTTTGTTTCACCGCACGGGTTGTCCTAACAGCCGAGAGTGTTTAGTGTCAAGTTCCCTTGGAGAAGGGGTTGTAAATGTAAACGTAAATGTAATAAATAATGTGTTTTCAAGTCACTTGTTTATTGACGATCGCATCATGTGTTTAAGGGGAGGGGCCCTGATAATACCTGCTCAACCAATATGTAAGTTCTAATTTTCAGTGTAACCAGTCTTTTTAAGATCTGTATTTGCGTGTGGTTTGGCCTAAGCAATCCACATACGCGAGTGTTAAGAGTTAGACATTTCTACATTAACAATGGTGTTTGGTCGGCCTACCGGCTATCGTTTAACAAGCACTACTCATCTGGAGTAATTCTCAACAGGGCAAAGATCAACAATCATCGATCATTACCACTGGCAGGAGATTTGTCCGGGTTGATGGCCTGCAATCCCGAAATCTATGAAGTCGACCATCATTTTGACATTGTCTCACCAATGTCTGGCGATAACCGGGTAACCACCATCCAGATCTCACTTTCACCGCCCTGAAAACTTATTTCCATCATTTCCACTATCCCAGAGGCGTCAAAACCCTCAAACGGTTCTAGATACAACACTTATTAGCCTAACATCTTAATAATAATACATACACAAGCCCTTGGAAACAACATTATATAAACATAAACCTGAGAAATACAATGAAAGAATTTGTCATTTCCTTTCTTAATGAGGTGTCCCCTCAGAAATTGCATGGAGTAGTTTCGAGAAACCACGGAATGTGCAAATCAGGAAGGCTAGTACATTTAATAGCTATTAAAAATATGAGAATTGATTTAGTTGTATATTATTTTGTTGATAAGCATCTAATTTTTCGTTTGTCACTACAACTCTACTGAATTGAGAATAAAAAATTGCAAGACGGACTGTTTTTAGAAGGTGTAGCCTTGTATTGGTTTACAAGCTGATTCTTCATTAATGCCCAGCAAACAGTTATTTTAACACGAGGAAATCTAAAGATTTTTTATAACATGACTGGATTTTCTTTGTATTTTTTTCTACACTCTACAAATTAATTAATTCCATAAACTCCTACACTGAAATAGCAAATCGGCATGTAGAAAAATATGTATCTGCAGATTTATAAAAGTGCATGTTCCCCTAAAGCTGATTCCACAGTAGAAGTGTGATGCCAGCTGCACTTGCCAAGCCCGTATACCTGGTATCCGCTGCAGGGACTCACACTCTACTGGGTAATTGTGCACACAGGTTGAGTAGTGCACCGCATCGGTTACATCATTCCAAACACAACACGAGTTCAGCCAGTGGGGCCAAGTGCAATGTTGGTGCCATGAGAAGCAATTGCAATGCAAAAGGTGTGAAGTGGCAGAGCAAACTACGTGCACCCGCGCACATGTATACAACAAACAGACCAGGTGAAACTGGGCTTAATTAAATAGGCTAAGAATATGAGACTCTTAAGGATACCTCATCAAGCAAAGGTTAATAATTGATCCCTACAGTGTTTTTGTGCCCCCCCCCCTGGTCATAATGTGCATTTTGACAGTTGTTCTTTTCATTCTTCTTGTGTTCCATCCTCGCTTCATTTCGTTCAGCACATTTTACATACAAAAGGGTTCTATGTCTTGTGTAATTAATTATGTAGCATTTGTAAACAGGTAAGTAATGTGTGTATTACTATTCAGATTGTGAGTGTAAGAAAGTGTTGTGCATTGCCTGCTTGCCCGTCAAAACTGGTCAGGATGCCTCATGAGGAAAGTTAGTCATAACTTAGTGTCTCGAGGGTGTGGAAGTGCGTATTTACGGGGTCATGTTTAGTACGCCCGGGCGGCACTTCAAATTTTGCTACCAATAATTTCATTGTAATTGACTTTAATTACTGGAACCGTTCGTTTTTATAGCCACCCGAGACTCTCCGCCCCTCTCCTCATTGCTTACATTGCCTTAGAAGGCATAGCTTTCATTTAATTAATTTGTTGCCTCATGTCGACAGTAGGGTTAAGCCTGGCAGTGTATTATAAAGTGTCTCTTAGTAGACGAGTTTATTAAATCCAATTATTTATGCGAATTAACTGTGTGTGTGTCTTCATTCGGGTTGCCTTAGGTCGTTAGTGGTGCGGACCCCTACCTTCCTGCAACTTCATAAGTAGTTGTAAAGTGTTTCATGTATATTTTCATTGTGTATTTTCTGTGTTTTTTACGAGTGTGTGGATCGCCCTGAGAAACCACAGCATATTACACGTACGCTATAATACACCGGAAGGATTCCGCATTGGGCCATCGGCACATGACCCTGAGGAAGCAGTCAGCACTACACTACAAGTTGACATTGCAATCTATGCAATACCTGGCATTTGGTAATCACAACAGAGTTTCAACTGGTATTCATGGCAAATATCCTACCCAAACTTCAGACATTAAATTGATCATATTTTGCTCCACCATCCACCATCATGCGATATGTTGCATTGAACAATAACGAATCAGGATGAAGCAGATTCCATAACAGTGCGTCAGTGTCGAGTGCGTTGCGCGAAATTCTTGTGACGCGATTTTCAGTGTCAGCCTGCGACGGAATAGAAAATTAAGGGTTGATATATTTATACAATATGAAAAAGTTTATTCCATTGACGCCTATGTTGTCGTATTTGAATTTTATTATTGCTGCATGTATGTGCTGATTAGGAGACAAGGTTGCTTATAGATATGTTCGTACTACCCTGTTTTAATCTTCTACCACTTAAAACATACAGTTTACACTTTTTACATGCGTATTTTGTTACATCCGCAAAGTCTGAAAATGTAATTTCCACCCATAAACTAGTGGTGCGATATTGATCTGGGCATCAGGAAATTACGAACTATGTAGTGTGCATGACTGTAGATTAAATTTATACGAGGTGGGCGCCAGTCATCGCTCAGCCGAGAACACGATGACGAAGTGTTGCCCTAAATGTTACCCCCTGATGCTCAACATCACTAACGCTGTTGTCCTTTATCTATAAATTCCAAGTGTCTGGTCTAGTCGAGGATATCAGAGCTCCCTCGATACCCTCATACAAACTAACAACGGGAGCTGTTGAGACCTTTCACACGCCAAAACTTTATTTGTTATACTTTCATAGGTTAAGTGGTCGTTAGGCGACCAGAACAAATAATATGATGTACTTTATGCAATGATCAATTTTATTCATTATTTTCCCTTGTTTGAGGCACAAATATTCGCATTCTCCAGTAAAGTGCGGAGTACTCTAAAGCAGATAAAAAGCCGTGAATGCCGATACAAAGAATTACATGTATTTACATCCCGGATGTTTAATTATGTGATGGGTTGTCGGGCGGCAAACTTTCCCTGGATGAAATAAACTTGAAAACGTTCGTGGATTACCTATTAACTTTTGATACTCTACAAGAGTGATTATAAATAGCAAGGTTCGGGGAGGACGCGAACCGCACGTCCGCTCGACGGGTGAGACGATCACGACTGCCTTGGCTTAGGTGCGCTGTCCTGTATGTGGTATCAAAATACAGTTTTTTGCACTTTGTTATTCTAGGTGATAAAAATATTGGTGCTGGATGAATTGTAGTGACGTAAAGCATAGTATGAACTCTTACATAATACTTGGAAAATTTTTAAAATCACAATAAAAATATAAAACTTATGAAACTTAAGAATGTAGTCTTGCTGTGTACTTATACTTAGCAGTGTACAAGTCTCCTGCCTTGGCACATGTTGTGTATGTTAATTTATGATTCCTTTTTTAAACTTAATATGTCAATCCGCTAATTGGATGATGTAGATTATGTTGCTACCATTGAAAATATCTAAAACACTTCTTAATTAGAAGTTATGAAGAAGTGGTTTAACTCGCAATGTGGTCGCGGCTTATTTCGGCGAACTTTATGTTAAAAGCAGAAACCTAACCTCAATGTTCTCTTCGATACTGTTTTGATAATGACTGATACTGTCTGCTACTGGCTCAATATTGTGCACATTATCATGGGTGACATTTAATTTTAATAATACATAAGCACTCTTAAAACTAACTAACAATTACATTGATCAAGATTATTATTTCTGGTTGTGTCATTTCACTCACCTACCTTGTTTAAATACTTCACGTGACCTGTGCACTTCGTGTATGGTGCATAGTAAATTGCGAACACATGTGCGACACTGATTTAATGACACAATAAATAATGAACAAGCATCTTTGAAAACACATAATAACATTTCCAAGAATTTAATATGAGTTAGCAGAATTTTATATGCTAGTATCGCAACCTACCCGTTACTAACTTTGACAGATTTAAAAGCACAAAGGCATTTTAAATTGCGATGTGAACACACATAACATGGAAATACAGTACACACACTGACTCTACTTTAACACTTGGCAAAATAATCATAATTATTACGAACCAAATATACTCTGTAACTTACATAACGCATCTATGCACACCACTGATGTGGTCGAGGTCCTAAATGAACAAATGATTGAAGTATCTGTTTGAATTGGAGTTGTAATTCGGGGCACGTGGGAGTTGAATGACGTTGACGAGAGGAACGGACTTGGATAGGTAAGGATGGAACATGTCACTAGATATCAGCAGCATCTTAAGGCGGTCACTGTCGCGTACAGATCATTGCTGATTGTGAAACAGCAAGTATAGCTTGTCGCAGCCCAACAAAACGCAATGCATAATGACAAAAAACATAGCATTATTGTTGAACCAGCTTAACAATTCCCACGAATGCATCCACAGTATATATGAATACACTAAACTAACGTGGTCCACATCCCCTTGGCCAAAGTCTGTTCACCACACCGTAATCTGACTTCTGCAGCAGTCACCTCTTTACCACAAGTGGTCGGTTTGTCGCCGAAGCCAACATCCCATATTGGTGCATGAGTGCGCATAGTGCAGTGTGGTCCAGTGTAGTGTTTTGTGTGTATTTTATTTTGCAAGTAAATGTGCTAGTTTAGAATCAGTGAGAACATAATATTTATTTATCACCCATGCGAAATAGTGATGATGTAATATTGTTGGCTACAAGCTCCAAGTAAAGGTAACGGGGAAAACATTTAAAGAGTTCTGTGAAAATTCCATGTGTGGGCACCAGTGCTAGAGGGCACGAGACTAGGTTGGGATCATGATGGCCGACGATACATTTGGCCTTTCTGGTAGTCGTACCACTAATAGATGTGATGGGGCAAACGAATGGTTACCATACTTACTACCCAAGTTGGTGATGATATTTGCAGAGCGACATCCAATAGGGCCTCTTCTAGTGGGGGCTGTTGGCCACCCTCTCATATGCCAATACTGATGCATAAGTGGTACATGTCATGTTCAGGCACGTAATTCTTATGTCCTAAACTTGTAAATAATATTATCACTGTTAGCCCTATAATGGGAAACATTAATAATATAAGACACAACATGACATAAGCACTGGAGTAAAATATCATGGATCATAACATAACACTACAACCAAAACAAAGGCATGTGTGCTGAATCGCACGGGCGATAGTAAAGCATATACTTACTGACTTTAATAATAACAGATAATAACATTACCATCAAATATAAACATAGCAATGAAATATAAACACTCAGTATTAAACAATAGCAAGTGCAGTGGATCGCTGACATAACGAAGCATTCACTGAATTATATAATATGAAAGAGATTTACCCTGAATAAAAATAAAACAAAACATGAACACTTTTCACTGAACAGCACCGCACTAGACACATTTGTGTATACACTTGGGACAGTTGCATCGGCTACAATGTCTACAAGAGGCACAGAGATGCTTGGGTGACATTCAGAAGGCAACGTGGGTGAACTGGTTTAAGGCTGGGGGGCACAGTCAACGTCAAAATCTTTGTTTTGGTTAGTGCTTGTTACATTTATTCAGGGTTCTGTTGTGTGCTAATGTATATGTCATATATTGTGATAGTATGTTATGTCCCCTATACCTTTGTATGCACGAAAGTACAGACAACTAGTCACGTTATTTAAAGTGCCATGTGTTATTTTTAGTTCTTGTAGTTTCAGTTGAGTGTTAATGTTTATGTGTTCCAAAATAATATGTGCTTCATTCGCTATTACGAACTCATGTGCAGTCCATTCCCCACTTGAAGCGACTTTCTCGGAGCCCTGCTAAATATCTACTTGCAGGCTCGTTCCGTATCCTTCCACCAAATGTAAACAAATATTGCCATGTGACTGCCATTTAGCATCTGTCGTAATCAATGTTTGCATGGTTAGATCTGTTTATGAACTTTCGCCACATTTAAAGATTAACGTTAAAAGGCGACTTTTACTTTTATAACTGTCAAATGTGTTGTTAACTACTGACAGCTTTTCAAAGAATTCTGTTATATTCCAAAAACAATTCCTTGTGAATATTCACCAAACCTTCCTGCTTGTCCCAATGAAAAAAAAATTATAATGTGATTGATTATACATGTCTGTTATACATGTTGATGCTGTTAAAGTACTTCTACTACCTTGAATCACACAAACACTTGCAAAGACAAATAAAATATCTTACATTTTAAAACAATAATTTCTTACCATGTGGCTCTGTTGTCCGTGCTGTCATGCTGCTTGTAACCCGTAACCTATAATGTATGGTTTTTTTCTGAGCACGTGTGGCTCTTACTTTGTGTGCAATATCTCACATTTACTGGTATCTGCAATTTATGCATATCTCTTTTTTCTTTGCACTGTGTCACTTCTCTGGGAAAACACTTCAATTTTAATTTGCCCCAATTTAGTCTATGTTAATGTTGAGAACGGACACATACGTTTCTGCGTCGTCATGTTGACCTCTGTACTCGTCCCGATTGGCCATTGCGGCTATTTTCTCTTTCCCTTATAAATTTTCCTAAAAATACAAATGCATTATTAAGACATTTTCGCTTTCCTGTGTTTTAAAAACATGATACTATGAATGACATTACACGTTGATGTGTTTGCTGTAAGTAAAATGTTATGTGATGCTTTTGTTTGCATCCTGAATGTTAACACACTATAAGGGAAAAAACATAACACAATAATTTCCTAATTTTTTTGGCATGTATGTGGTGTTCGGTGAACTTAACTGCATTATACGGAACATACAAAACATAGTCAACTATAACTGTTATGGGGTTCTACAAACTAACTAGGTTTGTCAAATTTTGTAACTGAAAATATGGAAGATTGGCAAATTTCAGTTGTAAAAAAAGTGAGATTTCCTGAAAATAAGGGACACTTCAAAAACTGTTCAAAGATAATAGTTACATCTATGATTAATCATATTATAGGCTTGATATGCTTGAATTCACAAACTCATGATGGCTCTTACGAAATAGAAAAATTCTTTACAAGAATATTTGAAATTAGCCACAACTTTCAACTCCGCTTTCATGAGATCAACTGAGACTTGTTTCACGACAAAATATTTATAAAGCCAAGGGTAACAGAGGTTTCATAAAATAAATATGATTTATTAACTGCAGTTGAAACATGTTGAGTGCATTCGTAGCTTCGTCCAAGTGCAATGAAAATCTCTCTTATACAATGATGGCAATATGTCATGTGTTTATTTGTTTTCACTGGTCGCAACAATACGTACTACTCTTCCCATTTCGTTAAATACGAGCACATGTATCGCACCTATGTCTTGTTTTGAATTGCTTCCATTATGTACAATAAACAGAAACTATAAAATCATATGCACCTACTACCTCACATACAGTATTAAAAGCATAATTTCCTAATCACGAAAACACATTATTGAAGTAAACATCAAAATGAAATTTGTTTTCAACTGGAAACACGCATCTCCTTATCGATTAATGTCCAATGGGCATTGTCCGCAGATGAAAGAGTAACTAAAATTTATATTTAAAAAATTTAAATAATCATGGGAGATAATCAAACAAATACGGGAGACGGGAGATTTGACTATAACAAGGCCAAAATACGTGAGAAACAGGGATATACTGGTGATCTGGCACCTCTAAAACTAACACAACTGCCAAATGTAATCATAATTCCCCTCTTATTTACTAAATATTATCAGTGTACTTTTCGCACAAACACTTATATTGTAGCATAACAATAATAAAAACAATTCAAACATCTTTTATATTAGTCTTTTAAAGAAAATGCACATTTTACTGAAAACACAACATAGACAATAAACATAATCAACACACTCATGTGGTTGCTGCGGCGTACACATTATATCTGATGTCAATACTATTTTAAAATTTTAAATGGCCATGAATGACAACAATTAGACAACATGATACAACACTGCACTGCATTTGTCGAAGTTGTGATGTGTCGAAAGGAGTGAAGAAGGGGTGAGCCTCGCACCCGAAACAACGTAGTACAGTACTCCTTTTCTTGTGAGGTGACCGCGGTGCTCAGGACACTTCCAAATTTTTCATGTTTATCATTTGTAATTTAGGTAAAATAACCTAATTTCTTGGAACACATGGTCGCTTGTTAGCCCGTAGTCGGCTCACCTCTCATTCTGGTCCTTATTTTACACGACTGGGGCGTAAGTTTCACTTGAATAACTATTTAGGCCTACAGCCATTTTGCAGCTTTAGAGCCTTCCATGCTTAAATGTCGGTTTTTAATGTAAGTGCCCTCTGACACAATATGTTTAAATTAAACTATGTGACTGAAATTCCAGCATACTTAATTTATTCCAGTGGCGTCTCTGCTGTTTCACTGAGATATTCCTTTTTCACTTAAAAACTATGTTAGTAACTTATGGTATTGGGAGGCCAGAACAGCCCATCGGAAGTGTATTGGCATCTGGGGGAGGCCAACAGCCCCCACTAGACAAGGCATGATTCGGGACTATACCACAACAGAGACCATCGTAATTTTAATGGCAAGTATTTTAACCACTTGGCATGCCATTATCTTTCTTCTGGATGGTGTGACTACACGGAAGACCACATTTAGCCGTATGCCACACAACCCGAACATCTTCTCGTTTTCATTGGAGCTGATGCCTTGAACCAGATTTATGATGAAAATCTTATTTTCCCTTAATTATGTCCCCTGGTGTCCAACTAGTCTGCCCACATAACACTGTTACTTTCGGAAATATGCACCTCTGAACTCACATGACCCGGCTTGTATGCATTGTCATCCATTAATATTAGTTTTCGTTCGTCGCCAAATAAATCAGCCATAGATACTAATTTTAAGGCGTGTTTACATGCCAAAGTCACATTTCACAAAGAAAGAATATCGCAAATTTAAAGGAAAAACTAATGTGTCCATATAGCACACACAAGGCTATTCAATTTAAACAAAAGTTATATCTCTCCAATCTGGCAGGTTCACTGGTAAGCCATCTTTTAAAGCACTCGCAGACGACTCTAACAGCGTGTTGTATTCGATTTTAGAGTATGTTTAAAGTTTTATCACAACTTTTAAAAACTCCTATAGTCGTCAGAACATTATTTCGTAGCATATTTTCAAGGCAAATATATAGGGAACGGGATGCAAATTAGCCAAAAAGTGTATATAATATTTTCATTTGAATGTAAGAAACTCATAATTTTACATTTTTAAAGAAGAAATTTATATTTGGTCACCTGAGACATACACACGCTTTATATATAATATCATTAAGGACAAAAAGGGTTGTATGTTAATTTATGTCGATTTTAATACTCTTCAACAACAAATGATAAAATGTTTTATGTGTTACTGTCATCTGTGCTATCCAGGTGCAGATGTGTACAATGCTTTTGTATCGCTATGTCGGGGTGACCCTCTGTTTCAGTATTATACATGCACATGTAGAGCAGGGGTATAGCCGCTGTATGTTTATTTGAATTGCCCGACAGACACTTGACCTCTCTCCAATATTCCACCCTCCCTGCACACAGTACCACACAGCTCACGCTACAAAACATATAACAAGTAATAGGTGGAAGCCTTAAGTGCCCAGGAGTAACATTCACCTGTATGATCATCGTATGAATATAATTAAATTAAAAATGTCTGATAGAATCAACAAACATAACCTTCTAACTACTAAAACGCAAGTAAAAGGACTCTTATATTAATTATACCCTCTAGATTTAATATTAAAGACAACAAACAAAACACTGACAAAGATGCTAAATAAACATAAGTAGGTACTACAAGACCGGAAGAAATTTACCCTTGGGCCAAAGATAATTATTTCAGGACACTATTAGCAACACTTCCACTTCGTTCGATAATATTTATTAAAATAATATTTCAAACATATTACAATATATAATCTAACATATTTTGGTGGCTTTTCAATAATGATCTGTAATTTAGATGGGTTACCTTATTATGAGAAAATAGTACATCTTCTTTATTTAAAAGTGTATAAAAGTTCTTGATTGAATTACTATGAAAATTACTCAGAATAAACCACATATAGCCTGGCATATAGCATGCCAAACACATTAATGAAGTTCGTGGGAAATGCTCATTTTGTGTTATGGGAATTATTTCACTTAATTCTTGAAATTTTAGTTCGTAGTAATAAACATAGCATATTTAAAAACGAATTAAATTCTGTTTGGCAAATGGGTGAAACAATAATACTCTCAGACAAATTGCTTCGCAAGAGGATAGTTAAATTTAATTTGCACACTGATCTGACTAATGTTTGATCATAAAAATCCTTTTCAAATAGATCAGTATTAATTTCAACCACTAATTCCAAATAGAAGTTAGTTCCACATCGACGAAATGTAGCTAAATAGTTGGCTTATACCTCACCATCGGAAATGGAATCTTACGGCCGGTCCTTATAGATAATGAACCGCATCATCCTTCTGGGCGTCTGTAAATCCCCTCCAAAAATTAATTATGTTCCCATCGAATCTTTTCAGTACATTGACTGTCTTCAATGGTACATGGAAAAAAGATGCTTACATAATCTACATAAGGTTAAAATTTCACCTAACAATTCCATTGCCCTGGGTTACGGATCACCAACTCCAGTTCTGAAGCTGACATGAATCGTCAGCGCCAGCCTGTTCTTCCTGCTGCCAGCAGATTTGCCCAAGCAACCTAAGACCATGTCCTACATTAGTGCCATAGCCAACATTTTGAGCATTAATAATAGTGCATCAGTGCAGTGTAATCGAAGTGTATATGTTTGTTTATTTTTGAAATGGCATCTTTAATATTGGTTGTTCTGTTTCAAAATTGATGCAGTGCATTCGCCACGTGTACAATGCAGCGACCACATTTCTTGCCTTGTTTGTTTACATCTTTGAAGGGTACCATTTATGTGTGTTCTTCATGTAATAATGTGTTCATAAAGTGTTCAGATGTCTGCATAAGATGAGAGTTCCATGCTCGTAAGCCGTGTACATGGAACATTCATGCATAATGCCAGGGTAAGGACCTGTATTACTATCTCTAAATAAAGGTAATGCATAGCTATTCCATAGATAAGCTATTTGATGGTAACCTGTATTATGGTCATTCCATTAGCTAAGTTATCCTTTAGATAAGTAATCCAAGGTTTTGGTTCGTTACTGTGTATGTTGGCAATAAAAGTCACTATATTTGTGGTATTATGGCTTATGTTCGGTTATCAGTATTGAGTGCGAAGTGTGTTGTGCATTATATATATATATAGAACAAATGTAAACAACATTTACATCATCATTCATTAACAAATATAAATCTATTGAAAATACTTTTGTTTTTGCAAATTAAAACCATAATAACTATTGGGCTGAACATTGATCTTTACATTGTAAAAAAAATAATGTTACTCCACAATATATATTGGCTTTACTTGTTAGCATTGCACCATGGAAAAGTGATTAGTTATATAAGGTCAACTCCCAGCAGCCCATCTGAACACATGTTACTAGCGCTCGGTGACGGCGGTGTGAACTTCATGCACAGAGGCGAGAACTTTGATTTCAAATTGCCAACTTGCACTCAAATTTATGATAAAATTTAAGTTTATTTAATTACTGTAAGCAGTGCAAAATCTGTGTGTGTACGTCTTAAACACACTACTTAAATGTGTGATGAATATATTTTAATGATATAATGCTTGTAATTAAATAATATATTTACATATGTTTAATTTATTTTCATTTGCAGGAATGACTCATTTATATTATTTAAAAATACATGTAATATATACCTTGGGTAATCAACTCAGTTGGACATATTGGGACATAATTTACTTAATGAAAGACATTTAGTTTTGTTTTGGTGATTACATATTTTCAGGTTAATTTTTATTCAAACAGGATCCCTAATGGAAATACTGTGTTTTTGGGTGTGTTCATGTGACTGGATTGTAAAACACAGATTTATGAGTAATGTTTTAATTTGCGTATTGGTGAGAAGTGTGGCTTAGGCTGACGCCTTGCACAGATCATCCCTACATCATTTGCACGCTGCAGCAAGAGACCATAACTGGCAAGAAGCAGGCTCTACGCAGAGCGCCTCAGCATGAAGTGTTGGTGATGTGTGCCAAGTAGTGTAGGGCAGTGCTGGGTAGAGTAGGGCAAGCCCATTTATCAGAGGTGGGGGGCAGTTCAGTTTAACATTGTGTGTGTGTGTGTGTGTTCAGCCAGCCACCGAATCCGCATGGTGGAGTCATATGAAAGTAGCACCAAATTGTGTGGAAAACACAATATATTTATTTGGGTTTTCACACAATACGCAAGCTTATTGCAAGACTGAGAAAGACGTACACATTATAGTCAGTTTTGATGCATACCCATTTTTACTAGTGTTCTTTTTGTTTATTTGTTTACATTTAATGTTTGTCACCTTCACCTCATCCATTAACGTGTATTAAGGGTTTAGTGTGTCTTGCAGTTAATTGAATTTATTATGTGCCTCCTGCCTGTGTTTGACCCAAACTACGTTTGATGTAATTGTGTATGAGAAAGTAGTGCCGTCTGGCATGCGGGCCTGCCAATGCCGGTTCTCATGGCCTCGCGACAAGTAAGTCAGCGCTCGACAACTGTAGGGGTGAGTTGAGTCGTCAAGTCTTTCACTCTGCGTGCCCAGGTGAAATTCAATGTTTGCTACCAATCATATTAACTGCAATAAACTGTAATATTCTGGAAACTTTTACATTTTAACCACATGGGACTTCATCCCTCTTCTCCCGGTTGGTTCAGCATTGCCACCAGGAGCTTAATTCCCAAGTATCTATTGTGTAGCCCATGTGGTATTTTTGTCTGTATTACCGCTACTGACTGGTGAAGTTTGGTGCCAGATGTAAAGTTACTTTCACTGAAAAGTGTGTAGAGTCATGACGAATAAATAACGTCACTGGAACAGTGCCTGTTTGATTCCGGCTATGCCTTTGTATGCATAAGGGCACGGGACCCTTATTTCCCGCCAATTCTTGAAGTGTTTATTTTATGTGTCGATTCCAAGAGTGTTCTGTATGCAATGTTTTTAGGCCAACGTATTTTATCCAGGCGGTATGTGGTCCGCCCTAAGAGTCCACGAAGATTCCCATAGGGTGTTTTTATTAATTAATCTACAAGGAGCAGGAAATACAGGCATTGGTCGTCGCCGGCATGACCCAGGGCTTCAACAAGAGTCAACTCTCCAATTTCAATACCGTCTCTGGCGATGGCATTTACAAATGAATCCCTGTTAGGCCTAATGAAATGTTGCTAGCATCACTACAATTTCCTATTGAACCTTCAATTTATGCATTAGGCTAACGATCAAGATATCTACTACACACACCTGATATTAACATAGGCACATATAGGTCACTCAAATCACCCTCTTTTTCAGAATTTAACTACTCTCATTAGTGTCCAAATTCTGTACAATTAATTTTTGCAACATTGCCGTCTTCATTCCTTGTTTTTCACAGCCCAATATTCTATTCCTCTTAGAATGTAATTTTCAGGTAAGTGACACCAAGTGCGGTGTCTCCAAGACATGGAGAAATGAAAAGTAGTGTTTTAGTGGAAAATGAGTTAAATAGGTTAGGTATTACCCGGCGCCAGGCATCACCAGAGGCGGTGCCGAAGTTGGAGAGCTGTGTCTTATTTATGCTCTAGGTCGTGCCGCCGATGACCAATGCCTTCCTCTCATGCACCTTGTAGAATGATTAATAAAATAATTACATAAATCTTTGTGGACCCTTTGGGCGGACCTCACACCACCTGAAGTAGATACATTATCTTGAAAATATTGCAGTACAGAACACTCTTCGAATAAACACGTAAAATATACACTTTATAAATGGCAGGAAATGAGGGTTCCGTGCCGTTACGCACATAAAGGTGTAGACTAAAATTAAACGCACACAGTTCAAGTGCTGTTATTTATTTTTCCATGACTCTATACACTCTCAATGAAAGCAAGTTATTTTTGGCACCGAATTTAACAGGTCGGTCACTGTAAAACAGACAATGGCCACGTGGGCTACACAATGGTTACGTGAAAAGTAATCTCCCAGTGGCGATGCAAACCAACCAGGTAAATTGGTGCTGTCAAGGGTGGTTAAACATAAAAAGGTTCCGGGATATTAAAGTCTATTGCAATTAGGATGATCAGTAGCAAAGATTGAATACTACCTGGGCACACGCGATGTGAGACACGATGGCATGACTCACCTCTCCAGTTGTCGAGCATTGACTGACTTGGCACGAGGATGCGTGTGCCAGTGGTGGCAGGCTGACGGTGGCGGATCTGCGCATCACACGGCACTACTTTCTGATACACAATACCATGAAACTTACTTTGGGTCAAACACAAGTGTAGGAGGCACACAATAAATTCAAATATACTGTAAGATATAAAATAAACCTTTAATACATGTTTATGATTGAGGTGGGGGTAACACAAACGAAATGTAATTAAACAACAAACAGAGAGAATACTAATGAAAAAAGGTTCGCATCAATAATGGATTAATTTACACATCCTTTTCAGTCTCACTATAAGCTTGCATATTGCGTAAACCCTTCAAGTAATTATATTGCATTTTCCACACAATTTGGCACTACTTACGTATCCCTCCACCATGCAAAGTTTGTGCCTGACTAAACACACACACACACACAATGTTACACTAAACTGCCCCCCTCGACACTGCTTCATCAGGCTTGTCCTACTCTATCCTGCACTGCCCTGCATTACTTGGTACAAATCACCAACACTATATTCCATTCCCTATTGAAAGCAATTTATGAAAATCAACCTTTGAAAATACATTCTAGGCATAACATCCCACCTGTTTTTTCAATAAGCTGTGTTCCTCAAATATATAATACTGCGGTTATCATTAGAGTACTGTATTTTTGAAAAAAGTGAACTCTTACCTTAATATCTTCTACAACTTTTAATATTTCTTTCTTTTTTAAATATGAATTAACGTGTTGGCAACGACCAGCGAGAAATAGTTCACAGTTAAAATATCATTTTAACCTCGTTTGTTAGTACACTATTTGTAAATTAAAAGGTGCGTTCCGAAAGATTTAAATATCTAAGTAAACCCAATTGCAACATATTTCATTTTTACAGTTTAAAATAACAGCGGAAAATATTGTGAGTAGGCTGTAATGGTATGGTATTGTTTTATCGAGCGAGAAAGCAATTGAAAAACTGTCTGCTGGCGAGGTTTGTCGCACTCTTTCTCTTTCTTTGTCTCTTTCACACTCGGTAAATTTAACTTTTCTAATATATCAATTAATATTACATATTTTCAATTGTAGCATTATGCAAATTTATTACAGCAAAAAAATTAATTTAGAATTTGTAATTTACAACTGGAAAGATATTTTAATGTTTGAATACGTATTTTAATATATTTAGATATGATGGCGGGGCAGTTACCTAGTGAAGTTGGCAGACATGGCGAGCCATGACATAGTGTGTCGCTTTTTGTCAAACGAAACATAAATTATTGTTACTCGGAAATATTCTTCACAGTAATACATCACATTTGTAGACGTTGTGTTTTTTAAAACTACCGAGGCAAGTTACAATATTGTAATAAATCTGTTTTTCCATGGCAGTTATAAATATACTGTGATGTGTGTTTCGTTAATCACTGGGTCTGTGAAATGGCGTGCCTGTGTGCAAATGATTTCAAATATTTGAGTATCACTATTTATATATTTTAAAAGTGAACTGTTTTTATGAAGAAGTTATTTATTTATATCAAAGTCTGTTTATTTATCACAATGTTGTACCGTTGCCCTAAGGGGTTTGAAACACAGTCTTGAAACATAATTTGCCATTATCCCAGAAGAAAAATACTAAGCCCAGCCCGATAAATTTCAATCCTAATACACAGTAAGTAGCAATACATAAAAATATGAGCGTAATAAAAGTTACAGCAGGCTTGGTTGTGTGCATGTTCACAGCTATCTTTTAAAATTTATATGACAAAAATTAGCAACACGAGTTGCGTGCTTGAATTTAATGTGCCTTTTTCACTGGTTGTTCCTTCGTTTTAATATTTATTCGAACTGAGGGCATCCTTTTAGAGAAATGACCTAACATATCAATAACAAAAGGATAATTACAATTAGTACAGCCCTTTACCTCGCAGTTGTAACAGTGTTAAACACAGTCGCTGCAAAATATTAACATCCATTACATGTATTGAGCTACATTGTGGAAAACAAATATGGTAATGTAAAATAACCGTAAGAACTGTCTTCAATTCAGTCATTTTTAAAACGTCATAAAGCTGACCTAAATAATGCTAGAGGGCTAAACTGTGAATATTCATATGGCATGGTTTTTGGAATATGACAGAATTCTTGGAAAAGCTGTAAACAGTAAACAACACATTTGACAGGTATAAAAGTAGAAGTCTCATTTCAATATTTATATTTAGATGTAGCGAAAGTATACAGACATATGTACACACACAATGGCATGTAAACATTGATTTTGACAGATGCTATGGCAGTCACATGGCAATATTTGTTTACATATGGCGGAAGAATATGAAACGGGCCTGCAAGTAGATATTTAGCAGGGCTCCGAGAAAGTTGCTTCCAATAGGGAATGGACTATGCACACAGATGCACTCTGCATAGATTGCACGTATTGTTGGTGCAGACACCCCGTTGCAGCGGGCAAATGGTCTAGGGAGGAAACATGGACAGCATCATAAGATCATTCAAATGGTCTACTCTTTCCCTATATAAAACAATAACAAACATGTCTGGGCTGCTTGTGTTTGCAGTGAACCATCAGTAGGTCTAGGTTAATTATATCCAACATAGCTGTGTTAAAACACCCTGACCACAGTATTAATGTGTTGAGAACCATGCAGTGAAACCCATTTGTTTAATAAAACACGGATTAGGCTTATATCAATATCACAGGTGGAACAGAAGGGAAGATACAAGTGTTGTGTGTGATCTAGGTCTTTTATTGCAAGAACAATTAGGGTTATATCAGCATCGTGACAGATATAGTAGGGTAGGGTAAAATTAACACAAGAATCTGATCCTAAAATTGAGCTGTAGTAATATAAGGCTGTTCACAGTCAAATGAGTACTTTTTGCGAGGCCGTATAGTTATTTTTTAATTCAGCCATTTTATATTCGTTAACAAAATTGTAAAATAAATATTGCCATGTAAGTAATAAACAAAGTGTGTACATTACACGGCACTGGGGAGATAATTTCTCAGGCTAAAGTAAATTCCATTTTTGACCGTTGTTCCAAATGAAAGGGTTTCCAAAACTGCTGTTTTACATCAACATTATATATATATATATATATATATATAATATATATATATATATATATATATATATATATATATATATATATATACACATACATATACACACACACACACTAAACCCACTCATGTAAGCTTAAATAACGATATCTTATACATGAAATATCGAAGCATACATAAACTTTACACTACACCTATTTTTCAGATCTAGTGACGTTAAAGCAAGCCTGTTAATACTTTTCGTTTCAACACTTCTGAAATCGTTGGACGAGTGGTTATCGCAAACAAAATAATTGTTGTTACTTTCTAGCTTGTCCAATCCAACCAAAGTGTTATTCGCCACTCTCTTCATCCACCCACGAAATAAACTGATGTGTGCCACGTGCCCCAGCCCTAGACGGTTCAACTCTGGAGGAGCAATGCTCCAAGCCAACTGACCACCACCATCCGCACCGTGTACAGCCAGTGTGATGTGCACACGGTTCGGTTTGATTAAATAGCCGTGCTATAGAAAATGCATATTTAGTTTGTTTACATCTGTTTCCGTGGCCCTGTAGTGCTTGTTTATAAATTGTTTTATTTATATCTATTTTAAGAAGTGTTAAATATGTTTACATAATTTCCAAGCCATTTTTCAGATTTAATATTATTTCTCATGTGACCACTTGGTCATATCACACCACACCATTTGCACTAGTGTGATTTATGTGCGACCACGTGTTCCATATGTGTGTATTGTGTATATCACCCATGCGCAAAGTGCCTATGTATTATTATTTAATTTAAAAGGTTTTGTTGCGTTTTTTCGGGAACTGTGTTTTTTTTGGAATCAAGCATATTGACATGCGCAACTCACCCAAACATAAACAAACCACACAGCCACATGGTAAGACTTCATGCACATGGAATATTCGTATTTACTTTTGAGTGCCCTATTCTTGCGTGTGTTTGTTTTATTTTCATGCTTTTAATATATTTCGTAAAGTGGACAGTTCTAACCAGCACCAATACTGGACAGCCAGTATTTCGTGTTGTGTCGGCTGCAAGTCATTGGATACAATACCATAACGTAAGAGACACGTGGTAAACTGTGGCAAAAATATTAAGTGTTCTTTTTAATTTGTTTTCTTTTTAAAGTGCTATTTCACTATATTAATAAACTGCAAATGAATGTAGAGGAATCCTGGCAAGTGCAGGGCCGTGCACCGAAGAAACGTAAGGCACCAAGTTGAGGTTATGGTGCCTTATGCATTATGGTTAAGTATATGTTTTCATATATTTTTATTTTTGCTCATTATTCAATACTGATTTGTCGTGTAACGTTTTAATATTCATTTAGGGCCACATTCATCCACTAAATTTAATTTGTTATATATTTTTCTCGTAATTTGTGATCACGTGATACGGTGCGGGAGTTTTTGCCAGGAAGGTGGCAGCCCGCCGCCATGTTTCAGTAGTCTCCTCTTGGGTACCATGTGGTATAGTTGTGCCGAGTGCCCTCCCTGGACACTTCTCTGCTTTGATATTAATAATGCAGCTTAAAATAGTTTTAAATTAATTAATTGTAACCTCTTGTATATTTCTAACCTGAGGAGTGCACCATACCACAACCCGGTCCATTTGTAGATGGCTGGAACGTGATTACAACTTAAATTCATGTAGACATTCCCCCCCCCCCCCACAATCGTTTTTCTTCATGTGTGTGTACTCCACTCAAACTGTGTATGTCTACGATCACCTCTTGATCACATAACTCGTTTGAATATTTTCACAAGGCGTAAGGCGGCCTATAACAGCCCGGGAATGAGCACTGTCTATGGGAATAACAATTATAATTCCCACTAGACGAGGCATTGGATATGGATATTGGGATAACTGTTACAACTTCTGCAACTACAAGATTGAGACATCGGACATTAAAGGAGAACCCTGTTCTGGCCGTCGACCACATGCCCGAATTGAACTCGTGCTCTCTACTGAGATGCTGGAGCCCCCTGGACAACATGATGATAATTTTTGTATCCGTTCATGATAACCGATCTTCCTCCTTGATGGTCGAGCCTAAGATCAAGAGACACATCAAGTGGAATTTTTAAATGACACCATTGTCTCGCGATGTCAAAACATTTCTAAATAATCTGGGAATCTGTTTCTTACTGTTCCTATCACAATAAACACTCCCAGGCATAGCCACATTTTGCGCCAAAACACAATCAAAACAAACATGGCTACTGATCTGAAAACTTTGGCAAGATTTTTCTCACACTAAGAATGCAACACTAGCTTTATGTGCTGTAGGCGCGAACAAGAACACAGTTCCAGCTTAATCTATTGAGATTTTCCCCATGATTGAGTTTTACCCCCCTGATGGCAGTCTCCAACCAATATTTGTAGGATTTTAGCTGTCTATTTTTAGTGATTTATGCAGTTCTAAATTTCGTGGCCAGAGAGCAGTGCCGTCAGTTGCGTCCCGATGTATTTTCTTTTTTCGGCAACAGATAGCTTCACACGATTAGAAGAACCTCTGTCCGAATAATGTTCATGTCAACCTGCATAAGTTGTATCTGAATCTCTGATGTTAATGTTACTATTCTCTTGGTTTATCGTTGGCCCATGGTAGAGCAGGAAAATTTCATTTGATGAATAATAATCCTGTATGTACTTATTTGGTGTAAACTGTTAACATTTATACAAGTGTGGTAATGGACATGTAACAGTATGTTACTAATCTCTATTTTTAACTTGGCTTTATTTAAATATGGCGACTGTCAATATAAGTACCTGTAAGTATTCCTCAGTGTACTGTTCGAGATTTCGATGCAGCCAGAGTAGAAATGGGAAAACTGGTGACTTTGGTGTAATGGCAATGCCTGTACCCATAGATTAAATATGAGGTAGACAGCTTATTCGTCTTCTGTGCATGTACCCAACTGTTAAAGTCACATGATCAAAAGTGATGAACGTGTTTGTTTACAAAATAATGTTTAACTATACATACATCTCAAATCATTTGTTTACAAATCAGTTTTCTGACCTAAAATCCAAATCATGCTGACTTCGGTAGATGTGTGGCAGAAAAGCAGTTCAATGTTGGGAAATGGAGATTGGTTGTGTGCAGCCAGTGAGATAGGTCTACTTCATCTTTGGTAATTCTTAAGAATAGGGGCTTTTCTGGGAAAAAGATCTCGGGAAATGGTATAATTCCACACTGATAATTACACTGAACTCGAAATTATTAGTGGCATCAATATTTGACCAATAGAAACCCCAAAAACGATAGTGGGGATGGCTATGGTGATCGGGGAAGTTGTGGGGTAATATGGGTGAAAAATATGTAAAAAATGTAATAGTATTTCTTAGTTGTATTGGTAACATTGTTAATTTAGGTAATGTTCAGTTCAATCTTTGTGCATTTAAACATGTTTTCATGAGACTGTATTACAGTAATATTACAAATAGTACAAAAATATGTTAAATTGCAAAACATGCATTATATCTCCGTGCAAATAGGCTATACATGACAATCATTTATGGGGAAACTCCAAGCTTCGCTGATGTTTGATGCTTCGCGTCACCACCTTCAAACAATTGCCAGTACCTTGAATCACTGATTTGGGTATTTACTCCCTCTGCTGCACGGGGTCTCTGGCTTGGTGCATAATGTTTGGTTATACTTGTACAGTACTTGAAAATCATTTGTGGAAAAACTCTACTCTTCGCTGATACATGAAGCTCTGCGTCACCACCTAAAAAAAAAAAAAAAAAAAAAAAAAAATTGCTGGTACGCCTTGAATTACTGTTTTAGGGATTTACTCCCCTGTTTGTGCTGGGACTCTGTCTCGGTGCATAATGTATGGCTACGCTTGTACAGTTTTTTTTGCAGTTTAACATATTTTCGTCTATAAATATTACATTATGTACATATTTTTCACTCATTTTATGCCACAGTTTCACTTATCTTCATAACCCTCCCTACTGTCGTTTTTGGGGTTTCTATTGGTCAAATGTTGAGGTACCTAGTAAGTTTGTGTTCTGTGTAGTTAGTGGAGTGGAATTATGCGATTATACCACTTTCCAAGATTTTTTATACTAAAAATATTAATTAAATTTAGTTAATACTCGCCAAATCACTCACCATTCATATGGAATATATGAATATGCACACCACAACGTCAGTCCATTTATCCACACTACACAGACATACTAATCACCTCATATATATATAATTTACCTCTTTCCTTGCTATAATAGCATAGAAACACTCGTTAATTTCACACAATCATTAGATTTTACACTTCAAACAACATGAATTGCAATAAAACACGTGTTTAATCTCTCATTAATCTGAAACCTCTGACAGGACAGATGCAAACCAACGTCACTGTTGCGTAAAAAAATTATGGAATTGGTGATCAGATTAGGATGTATCGGAAATTTGTTGGTACTACTGGTGACATGCATATTCATAGTCATATAGAATTGTATTGTAATCCATAATAAATGGTACTAACCATAATTAATGTTCATTTATTATTATTTTCTTTTTTTGATTTTGATTTTAGTTATATGTATAATATAATTTATTTCGAGAACATACCGTCTATTTATAAAGAGTATCTACAGTTATAAAATGAGAAAACAAAAATATTATCATTAAATGTATGTATCTATACACATACCCCTAACATCCGCTTGCACCAGCAAGGAAAGCAGTGATACACATTGAATAGATCTACTGTTATTCTGGACGTCCAGTGATACATGATGACATAGTGATACACTGTCATAATGATATACGTTAATGATGTAATACAAGGAACATTTTGAGTGAATTTTTTGGATCCAATTTGAACTGGTTTGTTATGATTGCATAACATCTGTAAGTAGATTAACATTTGTTGGTGTTACATGTATTTTGGGATGTAACAAATGTTTCTATTTAGCCAATAAGTTTAGTATTTTTCAGTTGTGCAATTAATTTACAGTTATGTAGTGTTTGGCTTATTGTAATCAGTGGATTAGTTTAATATTTATGAATTTTTGAAGTTGGGAGGTGTGATTGGACATAACATCAAAGTGGTCGTCATGCTGCAACGCCTTTCCTAATATTACAATTAATCTAACCATATCGACTATCTGCATAAAAATTATCATGTCCTCAAAACTAACACACAGACTAGTATGAAACTAAATGTGGACATTCTACAACCACATGAAACCAGTTAGAACTGGATCCAATATTCCATTACATATTAAACTTGTATTATGTTCCATGCATCAATAATCACGTCAATGTATCACAATATCGCATGTGTCACTAGATGTCCAGCATACCACAATTAATCATACATCACTATTTACCTTGCTGCTTAATGTGTCTGTTTGGGGAATGGATGCTAATTATTTTTATTACATTATCTTAAATTTACATTTCTTCTTTTATATAAATACGAAACATTATGTAATATAAGCGGACATCATTTGAAGAAAATAATAAATGTAATAGCATAATACTAAATAATATAAACTTAAGAAAAATATAGAAATTACTGTATACTAGAGTTACAAACTTTATTACGAATTTTAACACAATACTACGTTTCAAACTTTATTAAGGATTGTAATACAATTCTTGGTGACCAATATGCATGTCACCCATAGTATCAACTAACTTCCGATACATCCTAATTTTATCATCGATTTCTATCTTCATCTTTTTAGATTATGTTAATCTACATATAGACATTATGCAATTATACCAAACCAGTTCGAACTGGATCCAAATTATTCACTCGACATACTCCTTGTGTTACGTCATTAATGTGTATATTTTTGACAATGTATCACTATGACATCTCTTATCACTGGACGTCCAGAACAATAGTATTCAATTTGAATCACTGCTTCCCTTGCCGGTGCTCGCGGCTGTTAGGTAGGGGTATATGAATAGGTACATACACATTTTTTTTCCTTTCTCCTCCTATAACAATAGGATAGCTACCCATTAAATAATAACGAATATTCCAATCCCGAGTTGCTCTGCAGCACAAAGATGCTTTATGTTTTGTTGATGAGTAAGCACTGAATAAAGCCAAGCTACATAATAGTCCTTTGTTTATAATTTTTGGTTACAGCCCCCAAAATTTCATAACTGGTGGAAGCATGACTGCCAGTGGATTAACCATAGCTGTCTTGTGTTTCACTTGATGCAGTGTAGTTGTCAAAACTGCACGAAAAAAGCTGACGTGTGTAAAGGTGGACTCTCAACTATCTGTTGCACCTGTCAGGCAGTCAAGTGATCTTCAATGAATTGCAGGGTAACGTTTTTCTATCCGTCATATATATATATATATATATATATATATATATATATATATATATATATATATATATATATATATATATATATATCAAGCCTACTGAAGACATTCTGTAGACACAAATACACAGTTCGAAATAAAATTCGAGGTGCTAGATATGTGTTTATTGATATTTGTGGTAAATTCAGGAATTTAAAACGTAAACAATTCAGTATATATTTTAATCACCAAAAAAAATTATTTCTCCAAAATGTTTCTCTCTTGAAAATGAATTTTTTAGGAATATAAATTTGTGAACAATTAATTTTGTTGCTAATTTAATGATAATAGCTTCAAATAGCAGTAAGTTAATATGTTGCGAGGTTAATCTTAATATCTATAAGATATTACTGCTTATAGAGCTAATAAAAGCCACAATGTTAAATAAGTAACTGTAGTAGAGCTATTTTTAATTAATCTTGCGTTAATAAACCACAGATAAGTTGAGATTTTGCTGTCCAAAAAAATGTTTGGTTATGTTCATTCCCAATTTTTTTTTGCAGAAATTTAAGTTTGGTGACAGCGCCATTGTCAAGAATTTATTGAATAAATGCAGTCAGTTATGTGTCTGACAAATGAAATACTGTTTAGCATTCCATTATCTAACTTATATTTGATTAACATTTGTCCTTTGTAACTTGCAACATCTAAGTCTGTGCCCAGTAACATGATTCTGTTACAACTGATTGCCCTTGTTTCAAATGATAATATTTATGCCTTAAGTACTTTTTTTAAATATGGCATAGTAATATGAATAAGCAACTATTATATTACATTCAGCAAAACAACACGTTTTAACACTATGAGACTACAACTGCAGTTAATTCCCGCATGTCCAAGTTATGTAAATTTGAATTTCCTGAGTATTTATCAGCACAAGTTGCTAGGAGCGCTGTTGTAGCGTGTCTTGCATGTTGACAATGTTAAAACATCTGTTTCCCATATTGTCCCCCTACCATATTTGGTGGCACTCCATACCTGGAGAAAACATGCTCAACAAGGGCATCTGTTACTGTGCCTGCCTCTTGGTTTGGCACTGGTATGACTGCGGGCCACTTTGTGAAATAGTCTTGTACTACCAGAAGGTATCTATTTCACCTCAGTGATTGGTAGGGGTCTGAGTATGTTAACTGCCATCCTCTCGAATGGGGCCCCAACATTGTACTTCTGGAGGGGACCACGTCCCTTAACCCTCATACCCTTCCTCACAGTACATGCATCACACAGACAGCACCACTTCTCAACATCCTGCCGACAATGCAACCAATAGAATCTCATTTGGACTCTGTCACTGGTCTTATTTACATCGAAGTGACCACCTGCTGCTGTGTTGTGCAGTTCTCTTACCACTTCTGTGATTCGGCACTCTGGTAGGACCAATTAATGACTCTGTCTCCCATTGTTACTTTCCCAATTCCTGTAAAGCACACCATTATTTATAACAAGGGAACTCCACTGTGCCCAGTATGCCTTGACTGTCATGCCTAGGCTAAATATCTCCTCCCATCTCGGTCGATGCTCGGTTTCCTTCCACTCCAATATTGGACGCAAGGTGGGGTCACTTAGCTGATCTTTTCTTATGTCCTTTTCGTCCCACTTATATGACCCATCACCAGATACAGGGCCTTGAATTCTTGTCCTCCTTGCTTTCCACGATACACCAACTTTCTCCTCCTGGCATTTACAATGACGACAGAATGGTTCACATGCTCTCCTGGAGAGTGCATCTGCATTGCTGTGAAGGCATCCAGACCTGTGGTGTATTTCAAAGTCATATTCTTGCAGGTGCTGTATCCACTGAGCTATTTGACCATCAGCATTCTTGAAATTTAGTAGCCAGTGTAATGAAGCATGATCAGTTCTTGGGATGAAGTGTCTGCCATAAAGATATGGATGAAAATGTGCAATTGCCTTCACCACTGATAAAAACTCCCAGCGTGTCACACAGTAGTTCCTCTTGGGCTTGTGTAGCACCTTACTGAAGTATTCCAATGGCCGTTCTTTTCCATCCTGGATCTGAGATAACACAGCCCCGATTCCAACATCACTAGCATAAGTATTCAGAATAAATTCACCCTCTCTACTCGGGAAGCCCAGTACTGTGGAAGAGATCAGAATTTCCTTTAGTCTATTCGCACTCTGGAGTACAACAAAATTTTCTTTTTGCCTCAGTCAATTCATATAAAGATTTGGCGATAGTGGCGAACCCAGGTGGCACAAATCGACAGTAACAAGCACATAAGCCCAGAAAACTTTGAATTTCAGTTTTATCCTTTGGTAGAGACCTGTCTCTTATTGCTCTGGTCTTCTCAGGGTCTCTTTCAATCCCATGGGCTGATACAACATGGCCCAAGAGATTAATTTCCTTTTTGGAAAAGGTGGCATTTCTTGGGAACCAATTTCAGATTGGCCAGTCACTTTCTGAAACACAGAATCTAAGCGTGCCAGGTTCTCTTCAAAAGTTCTTCCTGTGACCATAATGTTGTCTAGGTACACGTGACAAATATCTGAGGGCAGAACTTTCTCCATTAGTCATTTGAAGGTGGCAGGGGCATTGCATAGCCCAAAGAACATAACCTTTAATTGCCAGGTTCCTTTCCCTTGGACACAAAAGGCAGTCTTTTCCTTGTCTTCCTGAGCCATCTCGCACTGTCTAGAGTAGAAAACCACTGTGAACCTGCTAGGCTATTCAGGGTGTCGTCTATTCTAGGGAGTGGGTAAGAATCTTTCTTGGTCACATTATTAAGTTGGCGGTAATCAACACAAAATCTAATAGAGCCATCTTTCTTTTTAACAAGCACAATGGGAGAAGACCATGGACTGACTGATGGCTCCATCACATCTAAATCCCTCATCTCTTTCAGCATACCATCGACGACTTCATATGAAGCTAGCGGTAGTTGGCTTGGTGGCTACTTTATGGGTCTGGCATCCCTTGTGTCGATGTGATGGCATACAACATTAGTTCTGCCAAGATCATTGGGTTTGCAGGAGAAAGCACCTCTATTTCTCTGTAACAATTCTGAAACTGCCCTCTCCTGTCGCCATTTGAGGTTTTCTTTTGTTCTTGTCAGCAGTTCCCCCAGAGCATCTGGAAGAGGACATTCAGTAGGTTGGGACAGTGAAACTTCTGGAACATTTGGAAGTACCTGTGAGACCTGCTTGAAAAACCCTGTTGTGGCCCCCTCTTCAAGGCGGATAGCACGGTCAGACAAATTAATCATCCTTACAGGCAAACTATCCGATTTTGAAGAAATCAATGTCCTGGCTATAATGACTCCATTGGGTAAAATGCCACCTTCCTGGCTGGTTCGATTATGCCCAATCACCTGACAAATTTTCCCTGGCATCTGCCTGGAATAACAACTTTGCTAGAAGCAGGGAGCACAGTTAACTGTTTACACAAAAATGGGCAGCTCACTGGCGAAGATAAATCTCGTGTTGACACTACCAACTCTGTATTACCTACACGTAATACCCCCAGTCAAGTATCAATACAGCATCCCAGCTTACGTAAACATCAAGACCCAAAATGCATTCGTCCTCTATTTCTGCTATGTATATATCATTCTCTATTTCAAGGTTACCGAGCTGTAAGAGTACCCTTCTCTTGCCTTTGACTGGTGTGGTCTCGCCCATTACTGTTGTTAATTAGCAGTGATCCATTTTCGTATCAGATGATCGCTGGAGGGAAGGCCCAAGAATGTCATGTCTTACCACTGTCATAGTCGCTCCTGTGTCAATGACCATCTGACAAGAAACATCATCTAGGCTCCCTTCCACCAATATGGCATTGAAGTCTTATTTCATTGACTGCACCTGCAAAAGCATTGTAGCCTTCCCTCCAGCAATCACCGACCTTTGTCCCACAAGACTAGTGTTTATAAGTTTCCTGAAGACATTGCACTCTCACCTGTCTCTTGGCGCCTGCTACCTGGCAGTTGCTGCTGAGGACAGTTGGCTCTCAGGTGCCCCGGCTGTCCACACATCCCACATTCCGGCCATTTGGGTGGGAGATGGCGAGTCGTCGTAGTGCGAACCTTGGAGGCGATGTCCCTTACTGTCTGCAAGTCCTTCAACATTCCTTTGATGCTGTTGTCCTCCCCTTCATCAAGCATCACTGCCCACACTGGACGTCGTGGCACTAATGACTGCCGTGCTGACTCCGCTTCCAGTGCTCGGGCCAAGGCATCCTGCATGGTGTGAGGTGCAGCTTGTCGCACATCGGTGTCAGTGATAGTGTCGACGAAGAGGTTGATGACGATGACATCTCGTGCCTCTTCCGAGCATCCCTCCAGAGACAGGTGCAACAGCCTCACAATGTCCTCCACACCAGTGTGGAGTATTCTAGACGATGTCGTTCCGGCAGCTACTGCAGTATGCTCAACGCTGATACTCTCAGTACAGCCGCCAAGTAGTACGCCCGCTGCTCTTCAGTTCAGCCATTCAGAGTGGCAATGATCTTGAACTGGTGCTGGTACTCGCGCCAAGGTGTCTGTTTATCATAGGAGGCTGGTTTAATTGTGACACCTTTATCCACTCCTGGCTGGGGCATACCCACACTGCGAAACTGCGGCGCCTCCCCTGTGATGACTACACTGGCGGCGATCTCTGCCTTCTCTGTGGTGACCAAACTCGGCTCCTCTTCCGCCCCTGCATGTTGTCTCCCCTGTTGCTGCAAGAACTCTTGCCATATGTTCTTGAGGACGCTCACCTCCTGTTTTACTCCCTGCTCAACACCGTCCACCTTACCCTCGACACTGTCTATTCTCTCGCTCACACTGTCAATCTTTTGGTCCACACAGTTTATTTATTGTTTACTAACTCGCTGACACCTTCTATCTTTCTGTCCACTTTCTCATTCATGCTGTCTATTTTTCGACCTACATTTTCGTTTACACTGTCTCTGACATTGTCTATTTTCTTATCTACAAGTTCACTAACACTACTAATTTGGGTATTCACATTATCTACAACACTATTTATTCTACTATTGACATTAGGTATCTATTTTGTTATTTATGTGGCCACTTAAACTTTTGTTTAAACAGCAGCGTGCTTCCATGTCTGCTGACATTTTTCTAGTTAGCATTCAAAATGTTATAAATAATATCTTGGCTTATTGCTCTAATACTGTGATATTTATGAATACTAATTAAAATTATTTTATTTCATTTTTATTGAATGCCCCTATCCCACTTCTGACACCAGTGTTACAATTTCTCTCTCTAGAAATTAAGTGGACTATACCAAGTTCGTTAAGGGATGGAGGTCTTAATTAAAGAAAAGAATTAATTATAATTTCCTTATTTTATTTATAATAACTACAGCAATATTCTCTGAACTCAAAATCTCACAAATTGATACCTCTTACTGTTCACAACTAATTACTCTAATTTCATACACTTTATAATTACTACAAAGAAATCAATGATATTAAATAATTAAGGACAGTCCCAATAGACAGTGTATCAACCTATTCAAATATTCTATAAAATATGTGTCCAAATTGACAGTTAGAATATTTACAATAAAATCCGTATTACACTTCCATTCAGTCCCACCTCAGTTAAGTCCATGCCCCGCCAGTTGCAATGATCTAGAGTCCTCCAAGTGCCCTCATGCTCAGTAGGCTTCACTTGGTTTCACACCCTTTCGTCCATTCACACCACGAACACCTCGCCCGCCGTCATTCACAACTCACTTCTCTCGCGCACATTCGCCAGGCGGCCTCTGTCAAAGACTGCCGGCCGCTGGGTTGTGGCAGTATATATAGTGCCTTAGACTGCCACCTAGAATCTTCCCCAACACCCATGATGCGTCGCGGAGGGCCAAGGCGCAAGCCAGTCTCACCAGAACATTCTTGCGTCGTCACCAGACCCGTCGAAACCTCCAGCAGGGGAGAGGGGCTGTGATGCATGCAAAGCTCCGAGCAGTGTGACAACCCGACTGCCTGTCCATTATTCACAAGTTTCCCAGAAAGAGGTGGTCAGGATGCAAGCCCAGGGGAGGGGTGAGGTGAGTCCACTGCCACAGTGCCGGCAGCAGCGCGTAACAATACATACAAATATACAACATTTCTATTTGGTGGTGTACAAGTGTTCAAGTTTCCAGAATGATTAGTAACTAGCAAAGGTAAACAGACACCAAACAATTCTTACATCCTCCACAAGGCCTTGGCATCAGGCGCCTAACATATAGCAGTGTGAATGGTGAATCCAGTATGCATGTCTTACCTCAAATAGTAAGTAGGTAGAGTACCAACCTAAATTGCAGAGTGATTATTGAACATATCAGACATTATCTAGAGTAGCAAAGACATTGGTTAATGAAAATTACCTTATTTATAATTCTCCAGCATTTGTCAAACAAATCTTGATCACCAGTATATCCAACTCAAGTGCATTAAATTAAAACCAGTACACCTAAGTTTCAGAACACTCCTATGAAAAGTATTATCATCAGTTAGAGTAACCTTACCAATCAATCTACAAAGATTACAACCAGATGACTTTTTGTAATCCCATTTACTATATCTCAAAACAAAACACATGGAAATAGCACACAAGAAACCTTTCAAATTTCAATGGTTGACACATAACAGAAAACAAGATTAAACAGTGATAGTAGTATTGCAACTCACAGATCTTCAACCAGCAAAAATTCAACATTAAGAGAAATCACATAGGCAATAGATAATTTTAACAAACATAATATGAGTCACAACACTCCAACAAGAAACAAGACAAAATCATTAAACAGAACATAGGCACAAATCACATAGACACTAGCATCATCAAATAAGAAACATGGGCACAAATCAAATGAGACACATGGGTACAAATCGAACATAGTGCATAGTAAATCAAAAGAATTATTGCAGAAATAAACATATCAAGTTTTCACTATAAGAAGTACCCTGAGAACACTATTACGAACATTACAGAACTAGGACACTGCTCTGAATAGACAACAAAACTTCCATTACAGTGAATATTTTTGATGTAGGATAGTGAGCTTTGCAACAAAGAATTAAGAGAAAAATTACAATTCATCTTAAGCGCAAGTTAAAGCTCTCTTACATTAGCAGGGACGAGAATCTAAATCTCTACGGCTTAGCCAGAAAATTGAGTTACCAATAAGGATTTGTGGGTGTTACTAAAAAAATTAAGCACTCAAAATATTTTTCGTTTGACTTCATGTTTGATGCAACATTAAATTGTCCTATTTCTTAAAAAAAACCATTGTAAATTCATTTTAGCCCGCTTAGATGCAGTTCATACATAAAACGAACTCACTTTTCTAGGTCACCGATATGTGACCTCTCCGGCATTATACATTCACCATGAACACAAACATCCTGCTGGTACTAATGTACCAGTCCCAAGCAGGAGACGACGTCCTTGGCGTAGGCACTCATTTCATACATCATTTTAAGCATCTTGGTCTAGCCTGTGAGCTGCTAACAGCAGGAAATCATAGGACTCCTACTTAAATATACTTAGGAATCACATCTTAACTAAAATCTGTGCCTCTTCCGGGCACTTTTCTTGCTGAAACCTCGGATCTAAAATATCTGACGTCTGTGCTGTTTCATGGCTGCCAGAGGAAGAAGAGTGAATTCGGGGCTCACAAATTCACGCCAAGCGCAGTTGCAGAAACCCCAAATCTCATTGTTATCAGATCAACTGAGATTGGCTGACAACAATGAAATTTAAATTCGTTCCTTCCCCGACTCAGCACAAACAGCGTGCTTTCCAAAATCATAAGTAAACAAAACAATACGTACAACAGGTCACTGAAAAATGCTGATCTCATGGAGGCAATTAAAATATCCAAAAATAATAAAAGTGGCAATTGCAGTTTTTAATCACCAGAGGTTATAGAGTTCATAAACACGTGTGAGATAATTTCAATAATTAATGTTGTGGTAAAATAAATGGTTATGTTCATATCTATACAAAAAAAATCACATGTCACTAAAGCAAAAAAAAAAATCTCCGTTCAGTTCAGGGAAAAGAAAATAAACATTCAGAATAAATATAATGATTTGCCACAGGTCTCCAGCATAAATAAACACTTATATGTCATAACAAACATGCTTAACCTTTTTATGTGGATGTGTAGTGACGAATCACTACAAGTGATACATGATGACATAGTGATACGTTAATTATGTAATACAAGGAACATGTTGAGTTAATAATTTGTATCCAGTTAAACCTTTTCCAAATGACATTAGGACTATATGTACAAAATAAAGTATTTGTACGTTAGTAATGGGCACTAATGTAAAGTCCATAGCTTGTATCGCAAGAAATATTGATGGACTGAATAAAATGTTATCCCTACTGGTTTGATATCTTGCAGTTTTAGTATTTAGAATAGTTCCTGTAGAACCTAAGAACACCCAAAAATGCCCTTAACTGGCGGACGTTGCGAGTGGTGGGGAAACTGGGTAATAGCCTGTAGCTTATCAAGATCCGTACGGATACCCTCATGTGACAGCATGTGCCCTAAAAATGGAAGCTCCGATCTACAAAATAATGACATGGATTTTCACAGTCACACTAGCATGTATCTTTTCTAAGACAGTGTAAACGTGCTGTGCGTGGTCCTTGAAATTTGTAGATGTGATGAGAATGTAGTCTACATAGGCTGTTGCAAATACCCTGCATTCTTCACCCAACATTGCGTCAAGGCACCTGGTGAACTACGCCACCGCATTACTCAGTCCAAACGACATAACTGTAAACATAGTGTTGATTTTTGAATAAAAATGCAGTATATTGCGGAGTCTTACGATAAAGGCACTTGCCAGTAGGCATAAGTTATATAAAGTGTTATAAGGTATGTTACCCCTTGGTATAACCTCAAAACATCCCTTGTCTGTATCTGATATTCCCTGCCCTTAACAGTCTAAGATCAAGGGTTTCACTAGCCCCTTCACGATCAGAACATTAGCTAATTTTCTTGAGCCAAGTCTATCAGTGGTCAGAACAGTCTGTTAATTTACCACCAGGCTGGCTGTGGAAGTTACCCTAATAATCTTTAGTCTAGAGACTGGAAGAATGGGAAGCCTGCAACCGCTGCTTTCAATTTCCGTGACCAACTCTTCATTCGCGCAGCTAATCTTGGCGTCGCTATCTAGTAATGTAGCCACTAAAATATCACATATTTTCAAATTAATTTCTAAGCATAAATATGCCTTGGATCTCAGCAGATATTCGTCACTCTCTCTGAGCAGAAATTCACGTTCCATTTCGTTCATAAGTAACATAAGCAGTGTTACATGGTTACCCTTAAAATCTGTTAAAGTAGAAGCATCATTTTCAAATTTAGTTTCGCTGTGTGCAACATTATTTACCACTACAGGTGTCCCCGCTAAGTCTGCTTGGGCTAGCATCATGAGACGTGTTACGCCAACCTCCTTTAGTTTAATGCAGGCATAGCAATTGAAACGTCACCTGCCCCTTCAGATAGGGTTACATTATTCCCAGAAGATGGTGGAAATAAAAACGCACAAGGATTTATCCCTTCTTTTCTCTGGAAATATCCCATGGGCTGTTTCTGAATATTTTAGGCTGTATATAAAAATGGTCAACCAGAGGTTGAGGAGGTAAGTTTACAGTAGGCATGGGCTGCCATGGCGGTCAATTGCTTGGTTCTCTAGAATCTGCAGCCCTGGTATTCGAGTCTCACATGACTTATTTTAACCAGAAAGGGGTATGGATGGACAGAACAATATTGAACAATATTCAAAACCTGGTTCGACCATCACTTTGTGCCATAGGTTTACAGGAGAAAGCAATGATGCTGCTGCTAGATAATGCATTCTCTCATCCAGCTGCAGATGTCCTCAAATCTGATGATGGTCAAATATTCATGAAATGTGTATTTACCACCTAATGCCATAGCTTTAATAAAACCTGTGGATCAAGGCCTCATTGCAACAATATGATGACTGTTCAGGGGCAGCCTTCTACAGAAGTACATTGACGAAGGCACAAAAAATTCTGGAAGCATTTGACGTTGTTAGATGCAATTTATGAATTGTCAGAGGCCTGGCACATGTTAAAACTAACAACACTGAGTAAGTCCTGGAAAAATTTTTCCTGATGTTGAGGTTAAGGACTGCCTTGGATTTGAAGATGACAAATTCTCAGTGGCAAATTTACCTGCTACTCTACAGGTTATAGCAGGATGTGAAAATGTTGAAAGTAATGCCATTACAAAGTGGTATGAAGTAGACAGAACAGAGCCAGTTTACGAAGTGCTGTGTGACACTGACTTTGTAAAACATGTTCAGGGAGAGGTGGAAACTAATGACAGTGATGAAGATAAAGCTCTTATTCTGAAAAGTTCACCTCACATGCTGCTTCTGTGGAATGGACTGATAACCTGCTTGATTAGGCCTACCTAGAACAATAAGATGACACACTCTCATCTGAAAAGCTGATTTTACTAAAAAATCAGAAGTTGAATAATAAAAAGGGAAGCAGCTGCAATGAAACAGAGGACAATCCCAGATTTTTTTTAAGTAATATGTTTTGTCTAGTAAACTGTTTATAAATTTGTTTTACTTTCTTTTATCTTTATAGTGTTAAATTATGGCTATGTATTTTATAAACACAACATTATTTATGTTAAGCTCATAATTTTAATTTAGTGTGTTATGTTTAGTGATACTGTATACAGCATTATTAATTTGTAAGATAAATGCAATGACTAAATTTATGGGAAAACATGATTTAAATAGCTTATATGCTGACAGATTAGTTATTCACAACACAGAATCTTGTTTAAGTTTCATAAATGGAGAGATGAAAGGTTAGAGTTTTGTTGTTACTATCCCTAATCATCTTGTTTTTATTCTCACATTTCAATACACATCTCATTCACAAAAGTCCCATGATGAGAGGGTAAGGGATGACACAGCTTCTGCAACCTGAACAATTTTTGACAAGATTGCAAGGAGTGTGGGAAAGGGTGAATGAAGAGATTTGGGCGGCTCTTAACAGTGAGATCTTGAGCAGATGAAGGTGAAGCGGTGCAGCGAGGTGAGTATGGAGCAGCACTGGAATGAAGGGGTGGAGGAAATGGGAGATCCCAGAGTAAACTTGCCGACCAGCTGTATCATCTGGTATGATTCCCATATGCGAAATTCTGGGAGCAACCCCACTAGGAATTGAACCAGATTCACCTAGGTGGGAGGTGAATAGTCTTAACCTATACTACCATGGCCCCTGATGGGAAAGGAAGTAGCAGCACCATGACTGAACAAAAACTGACAGCTTTATGAAGGTTGTAAGGTGAAGGGATGGCCATGTGTGTTTGTGCAACATTGTGCATAGTTGCCAGTTCTCACTGTCATTTCTATGATGTATACAATATATTTTGTAGTGTCGTACAACAAAGTTCAAAGCTTGCAACATAAAAGATGTTTTGATGAAAAAAAACATTCTAACACATGTGGATTGTCCATAATTTTGGATGAGCCACGACATTCATCTCCAAGATTACTGCTAATAATGAGCAGTTGACTGTATAAATGTTTTCAGTAACATCCAAAAACTTTTTTTGGGAGACCAGAACAGATTCTAAAATGTTGGTGCACTTAATTATAATGATGGAGTATTTGTGTTTATAGTCTTGTGCAAAGTTGTATCATAAATGTTTTTATTTGCAGCCAGAATGGTCAGGTTTTGCATGGAGATATGACCCCCTGCAGGCCGGTAGCATTGATGGAACTGATAATGAACCTCATGATAAGGCTATCATTCGAGCTCTAGAAGCAACGTATATTACAGGCAGGAATATTGGAGGGAACCCAGCAAACACAATTTTTGTGGCAAGGTTTGCAAAAGAAACCACAAGCAGTTCTCTGAGAGAGGTACCTATGTTTTTTTTATACATTTGCAATAAACCAATTGTGTGACTGATGTTTAAATAATAATTCTACAATATTTTAGCCAAACCCATCTCTGTCTAAGCTGCAGTTTAGCAGAGATCGATGGTTGTCAGAAGAAGATGTAAATTAGCAGTGCCTACTGTTGCAAATAGAACTGTGAAACTGATATTACCTGAAATCCCAGAGTTCATTCTAGTTGTCTGTATTTTGTAATGTGTATTATATTCAAGTATTTTGTAATGTTATCATAGCCAATGTGTTATTTTATTTAGTAACAAAGGAAAATTAGTAGTTTGGTAGGAGGTTTTTTCTAAGAGTTCTACACAGATGGAATGTGATTGTACACAGTGTCAAAAAACCAGTACTGAAGAAGACAAAAATGCACCTTCCGAGTAAGTACATTTTAGTTACTAGAAGCAATAGTGCATCCATTTCTGTAAGAATATCACATATCTATTTTTCAAGAATTTAGCTAGCAGAAAACACCAACCTGTGAATTCTCCATAATAGTGTATGTTATGCTGTAACAAGGTGGTGGCAATCAGTGGATGAAAGTATTTTTGTGGCTCCGACCTTTGTCGCAAACCAAACAGTATTCCCAGTTATATAAAACCCAGTAAACAACAGTTATTACAACACTCTACAATAGTACAAGTTAAAACGGGGGAGCCACTTGTATTACTGTTAATCAATTAAGCAGAAGCCACGTTATTAATGAATAGCTAATGTCTCTGAAACTATTGGAATTTTGTCACCTTAGTCTTGATGGCCGAAGGCTGCTTGCAGTCACGTCTCGGTATCGGGGTCTCCTCGGCACGCCCCTGCGGCTGCTGGCTGACATCAGGCCCCGTTTCAAGTCTCCTCCAGTATATATTGTTTTGCATAGTTTGTAAACTAGGATGCTGTTTTTCAAACGTCACTCAGCTTGTTACCTCACCCTGATTGCAGCGGTGTGTCATGTTCTCGTGTGTCAGGTGTCTGCTCTAGCCAGTGTTGTGGGCACGGCTTGCCCGAACCACAGCATTACCCTCCTTTTCCAAAAAAATAAAGAGCTGTCCCCAGCTCTAGGAACGGCCTATTGGACTGTATCCATCTTGCCAAGGAAAACTCGCGTCTGCATCATGACAGCGGGAATAAGGACGGTTGACGTATCTTTACTACGGAGAGGTGTTTGGGGTAGGACAGAATGCGACGCAAGGATAGTTGGGTGAAGGAGCTGATGTGCCTTCTTTCTTGCATGGAAAGCTTTGTAATTAGAGCGAGTTGTCTGCTGAGCGTGAATGAGTGTGGTCATGGCCCTGAACTTGCCTTTGTTTTCTTGCGTGTGTGTTTCCTCTCGGTAGACGCAGCTAATGCAAACGAATTAGCGGACTCGAAACCTGGCAGTCTGCTTGAAGTTCTAGCCTACCTAACTGTGGTTTTGGAATTAATAAAATATTATTCAAAGTGAATGTTTTTCATTAAGTGACAATATTTATATTAGGCTTTACTTTTAGAAATTTAAAACTTGAATATCTCCACCCGTTACAAAATGTATTGATAAATCAGCTTTACTTTTGCACCATGCATTTTAACATTTTTATTGATAAAAATTTATTTTAACATGGTAATTTCCTTTCCTGTTCCCTATTTTATGCTACACCAATAAAATATTCCCAACATTTTATTTTGTGATTTTTAAACCACAGATATTTGCAACACTACAATTCAGCAAATTAATCAAAGAAGTTAATTTGAACATACTTTTCATGAAAACAGTATACAGCATTTTTTTATTCATTTCCACACAGCCATTTGTGTTTTATCATACATGTCAGAATTAAATTTTCTTCTATTTGTCTGCTGCCTACCCGATGAAATCTGATTTATTATTTAAGTCTGGAATAGGTCGTCCTTTGCTTTTAATTTCATTTTTCTCCTCTAGTTGTCATTGGGAAAAAGAAATACGTAGCTTGTAAACCTGCCAGATTTGTTCTGTACATGTTAAATTAATTAAAATACATATAGTGAAAATAGCATAGCTACAATCTTCTAAATGTGTCACTTCACACCTGAAGTAATCACCAGTTTGATTATAGCAAAGCAATGTAAATGCACACACCAGTTGCCCATCCCATGGCTGCCGGTAAGGGCTGGCAGTCCATGTGCGTGTAAAGAGTGAGACACACCCCTTTCACGGCTCTTAGCATTCCACATCCCTGCCATCAGCGTGTGCATGGGCTAGCAAGGCCAAACTGGCTGCCTTTGTTGCAGCCCAGTCATGCCACCCAGCTTGGCGCTGTACAAGCTACATAAACACGCCTTTCTCAGTCGAGGGGATCGACCTACAATTCTTGACAGAGTAAAAAGTTCAAAGCAATCATAATGGTTCTTTTAAATTGAGAGCACCTGCGACATTAAAAATTGTTTACTGTAACTCACAAATAATTGGGAGGGGGGTGGGGGTTGCAGCCCTATAGCAGAAACTGCCACTGACATCTACTTTAGGTTGGAGAAAAGGAATTCAATTCTCCATGGAGTGCAGCACAGTCGGACCCTGATTCTATAAGGCGTTATTGTTCCTGAGAATGGCCTTGCAAATTTTTTGGTTGCAGATTTGGACCCCCAAATATCCAAAAAAAATTGTGGTTAAAAGTGCATTTTTTGTGTTAAATCAGCTTTCTATTTCTGCTATGCAAAAATACCAGGGTTTATAAAATAAATATAAATTCATTTCAATAGACAGATTTCTTCAAAATAAAAGTATTATTCCCCAGAATGCTATATACCTACAAGCTCCACTTGTCCAAAAAAAAAAAAAAAAGTAAACACAGAGCACCTAGTCACTTAGCGAGTACAAAGTCAATTTTCAGTACCTTCTTGCAGAAAAATTAGCAGTTTTATTACAGAGGGAGAAATTAATTTCAATATTTAGATGTCTTTAGAATAAGATAAATACCCCAGAAAATTATATACAACTGCTCATTGATACAAAAAAATATATTTAAACACAGCACAGCAGAACTGTTTAGCAGGTTACAACTCCCACTGTACTGGGAAATTCTACTTGGTGTTTAGCAACATCGGCTTTAAATTTGACTCAGTTTGACACCTCCATGTTTAAGATGTGCATATGGGTCATTTTCATCAAATAGTGGAATCTTCAGAAAGACATTAATTTTTTTTTGTTTCTAGATATCTATGAAGGTATTTTTTAATGATTAGAGGAGACCATCAGGAAAACAATAAATTGACTTTCCAAACATCAAGTACTAAAAAACTATTAAAATGTATATATAAAGAATAAAATATGTTAGGCCGGTGACAAATGTAGTTAGACTGGTAACAAATGTAGTTAGACCAGCGACGAATGTAGTTAGACCGGTGACAAATTCAATTAAACCAGTGACAAATGTAGTTTAAGTTATCAGTAGTTATACAGAAATCACATCAGTAACAGTGGTTTGTTACATATGGTTATAAAAAGCATCAGAATGGTGGCACAGCTATTAAAACTAATCATACCTAATAATATATTTTAACATCCAATAAAGTTAATGGCTGGGAGTAGCTATTGTTTCTAGTTTTCATTATAGAGATAATAAAATACTACTTAAAAATTAAAATCTCAGCATTTACTTTATCTATTGAGTTTTGTAAAGAATTTTGTACTAAACGTTAGAACATAGTGTTAAGAATTTCCCACAGAGGTATTGGTATCTCTAAGTGTCCGCTGGGCAATAAATTGGGAACAGACACAACAGTGATAATTGTTTCACTGTCATAATCAAGCAGATCTTTCTTTGGCCATGAATATTTGTTTACATGGGGATTTATTTGATTTGGACAAAATACACTTGATCTAATGGAGATGGATTTTACAATCCCTGGGTAAAAATATCCTGCATACTTCACCCCTACCCATTTGCCAATGAAACTATTGTCTATTATCACGTTTTCAAAAAAAGCACTTTTGTTGCACTTTGGTGGGTCTCCATCTGGTGCACACACAGGAAAGCCTTGGTCTGTTGCGCACACTGGAAGGTCTTTGTCTGTTGCACATGCTGGGGGGTATGTTGCCATATCATCAATAATTTCCAGGTGTGCTTCTGAATGATCGTCAGATGCATGGAGTTCTTCCACAGCAGAAAGTAAATTCTTTCAAGTCATAACACTTGCATATATGGGGATGGTTACAAAAACACGAAAGATCACAATACAGTAATAATCCCATTGATAATGCAATGACTTGGTGAATCAGAGTTGTTTTTGGAACAGGTTTGAGTTGTGGCATGATTTGATACTCAGAATCTACCTGATCATAAGGTATAAAGAATGTTTTCATTTTTGTATCACTTTCAGACGACAATTTTTCATAGTCTTTCTGTAGTTGGTAAATCAGTACCATGTTTCAGTATGGCATCTGCTCGCCTCTTAATAGCTACTCCATCAGGCGCACCTTGGCCGTGACCAGCTTCCCAAAAGTTCCACGTAGCAGATTTGAAACCTACCTTGAAAACTTCTTCATAGAAGATAGAAATTGCCTTTTTGCCGATTCTGGGTAGCAGGATTAAACCCATGAAAAAATGTAGATGATTAATTTCAGGATACTCTAATAGCAGAAGTTCCAAAATTGGTGTAGGATGCTGCCAGATAGCTTGTGGACCATACTGTGAGTTGGGTGACATTGTACAAAACGATATTGTATCATAGTCTTTGAAATATATCACTCCTGTATGAAGACTAGCTTGATCTTGTGAAGCACCAAAATGAGCTGCCTGGGTCTGTGAAGCATAACCAAGCTTGTAATTTTTGGAAAAGTCAACATGAATTATACACTCATCAGATTGAAGATTATTTCTGAGCTTCAGAAATTGCAGATGTTGGCTTGAAATATTGAACTGATGTTTAGTGTACTTCACAGCTTGTTCTTGAAATGTTTGAACAAATTTTGGCATAGAAAGTGTTAGTGGCTCTTCAACTGAATAGATTACTTTTAGTGTAGACAAGGTTCCATCTTTTACATTCAACTTCTTTCGTTCTTCACTTTGTCAAATCCATTGATCTACTTCAATTGTGTTATCTGGATAAGTAACGTTCATGGGAATTTGCTTGTCCTTACACGTTGATCAGGTATTGTAGTTGCAGCCCATCTTTTATTCTTCACAAATAGTAATGCACATTGACTGTAATTCTGTGAATTTAAGCTGATTGCTTTTTCTCAAGACCATATGAAAATTTTCACACAGCTTGCACATACATGTGTCATGATCCTTATCAGTTGGTTTGACAACCCAGAAAGGTTGAAACGGAGTAAATGTTGGTTATGAAATTTTAAGATTTGGGTTCTCCAAGCAAAATTTTTTGTGTAATATGGTAATTGTATCGTTTAGCAGACGTTTCTGTTTTTTTTTTGTGGGTGACTGTTAACTTCTTCCCACTGGACATATATCTGTTGTCTTCTCTTAAGAAGAATGATGTCAGTTTCCTCTTGATTGGATTTTCTTTGCCATTCTTGGACATAACTGGTTTCTTGTAGAGTACTTTTTGGCACCCGTAACTGTTAGCTCAATCAACTCTTTTTTCATTTTATACTTTTTCAGGATTCTTGCAGCTGTTGTAATATGTTGAAAACAGACTTTCTTGCATGATTTTTTTTTACTTGCATACACTTTTCTTACATTGTCTACTATAGCCTGGTTAAAAACAAGTTGTCAAACTACATTTTTTGGTAGCATATTTGTTACTGGGCCTAGTTGTTTACTCACAATCGTGTTTGGTGATTCCCCTACGTATCCCTTTTTTTGTTCCTTCAGAAGTTTTGCATTTCACTTTTTTAGTTTTTCAATGATTCTCTCCATTTCTTAATTGTTCCTGCAGTTATTTATTTCTTCTGTAGCATGATGCACAATCTTTTTTTATATGGTTTCTTCCAGATAACTTTTGCTTGCTGCTGGAATTATTCACACAACTATCTTGTGGCTGGGTCAAGTCTTCTCTCACATTTTGCAAATCACTATTTTTTTTCTTATCCCTATATTTTACCTGTCTCAGTCTTCGGTTGTTTCTAATTGCTTTTGCAGCTCTTCTCCCATAGTCTTTGATTGATTTTACTTTGCCACTTTCTTTCTTTTTCTTATACCTTGTTTGTCTTCTTGCTAAATACTGTGCTAATTTGGCTGGATCTGAATCCACTCTCTTTTTATGTTCTTGCTGCAGTTTTCTGTTTTCTTTGTGAGTTTTTTTTCTTGTCCATCCTAAAATTAAAAAAAAATGTAAAAATTTAAATAATTTTTTATACATCATACATCTAGTACAATTTGTCTCTTTGTATTACATATTTTTATACATGACAAACACTAGTGAAAAGTGTCTTAGAGGTGGATTAATGCCATTGGTACACGGTGGAGGTGATCAAAGATTGGAGACATGTTAATTTTAATACCTTTATAGCTCTTACAGTTAAAACGTGTATACTCAATCCATTTTAAGGTGGCAGCAGATATTTAAACATTATCAATGAGTTAGTCAAAGCTATTAGCTGGGTAGCTGCTTCACATTGTGACTGCACTAGCAAATAGTTACAGTAATATTTTTCAATGTTTTATGTGAAAAATATGTGCTACAAATTTTTAGCTGCCTTCTTATATCCCTTGCAATATAACAGTATTCTTTTCGCAGGCAGGACTATTTTTGTATGTTTGGTAATGTTGTACTGGTTATGATTGTATTTTTGGTACTAAATGCGACGAGTAACCAATAGCGTAAGAAGTAGGAATTTGTGGGCTAGGGAGAACAACCAATAACTTACAAGCTTGCTAAACTGGCAGCGTAATACAATTTGCCACCTTGGACTGGACAGAGTATAGGATGTCATGAATTTAGTTTCAGGCGCAGTCATAAGAAAATCTCTGGAGTTTGAGATGGTATGGACAGTGCCATATTATGTCCATTACAGAATATGGGTTATTGTTGCAGCATAATGAAACACAAATTAATGCATTTCTTTCTGGAGTACACTAAATATTAGGATATTCTCGGTAGCATAATCCATGAAAATTAATTAATAAAAAATTTTAAATACATGTGATGGAAATTTAAATAATTTAATAAATGTAATGAGTACCTTTACAGTAATTTTAAACATAAAAATGTAGTATGTACCAATGGCCTTAAAATTCTTAGCAATGGAAAGACCTGAAACTGGCCTCGAATACTGGACGCAAGTTGGAATTTTGTTAGTTTTTTTTGTGTTTAACTCACAAATTGTCTTGAACAGCATCATATGGCAAGATACTGTATATTTTTTAATATACTGAAGTAAATATTGTAGCAGCAGATATTTTATATAACTTATTTCTAGGGCAGGAATGTACTACTGGACATCTTTAGCTATTGTACATTTGCAATTAATACCAGTAACTTGGATGCCTTGTACTTGACAATTTTTTTAGAATAAGTCTTTCTTTCATTCAGCTACAAAATTATTAATGAAATATTAACATTTTTGCCCATTAACTGTAATACACAATTTAATTTTTCAGATACATCAGTTGTCACTGGACTAATATATTATGTCACTGGTCTAACAATCTATTGTTAGACCAGTGACATTTATCACTTTCACATTGATGAACACTAATGTAAAGGCAGTGAGAGGAGAATCATCAAGTTTTTAAATAAAGGAAAAGTAACTAAAGTCCATTTCCCATTGGAAGCAACTTTCTCGGAGCCCTGCTAAATATCTACTTGCAGGCCCGTTTCATATTCTTCCGCCATATGTAAACAAATATTGCCATGTGACTGCCATAGCATCTGTCAAAATCAATGTTTACATGCCATTGTGTGTGTACATATGTCTGTATACTTTCGCTAAATATAAATATTGAAATGAGACTTCTACTTTTATACCTGTCAAATGTGTTGTTTACTGTTTACAGCTTTTCAAAGAATTCTGTCATATTCCAAAAACCATTCCATATGAATATTCACAGTTTAGCCCTCTAACATTATTTAGGTCAGCTTTATGACGTTTTAAAAATGACTGAATTGAAGACAGTGCGTACGGTTATTTTACATTAACATATTTGTTTTCCACAATGTAGCTCAATACATGTAATGGATGTTAATATTTTGCCGCGACTGTATTTAACACTGTTACAACTGCGAGGTAAAGGGCTGTACTAATTGTAATTATCCTTTTGTTATTGATATGTTAGGTCATTTCTCTAAAAGGACGCCCTCAGTTTGAATAAATATTAAAACGAAGGAACAACCAGTGAAAAAGGCACATTAAATTCAAGCACGCAACTCGTGTTGCTCATTTTTGTCATACAAACTTCAAAAGATAGCGGTGAATATGCACACAACCAAGCCTGCTGTAACTTTTATTACGCTCATATTTTTATGTATTGCTACTTACTGTTTATTAGGATTGAAATTTATCGGGCTGGGCTTAGTATTTTTCTTCTGGGATAATGGCAAATTATGTTTCAAAACTGTGTTTCAAACCCCTTAGGGCAAAGATACAATGTTGTGATAAATAAACGACGTGGGTGTAAATAAATAACTTCTTCATAAAAACAGTTCACATTTAAAACTTATAAATAGTGCTAATCAAATATTTGAAATCACGCATACACACACAGGCCCAGCGTATTGACCATGATGCACACAGGCACACCATTTCACATACGCAATGATCAACGAATCACACGTCAGAGTATATTTATTACTGCAGTGGAATCACAGATTTATCACAACATCGTAACTTGCCTAGGTAGGTTTAAAAAACACAACGTCTACAAACGTGATGTATTAATTTGAAGTATTTTTCGGAGTAAGAATAATTTACGTTTCTTTGGACAAAACGCAACACGCCATGTCATGGCTCGCCACGTCTGCCAACTGCACTAGGTAACTGCCCCGCCATCATATCTAAATATATTAAAATACGTATTCAAACATAAAAATCTCTTTCCAGTTGTAAATTACAAATTCAAATACTTATTTTGCTGTAATAAGTATGAAATATGTTAGAATTGAAAACATGTATAATTTCATTGCTGACTGGCGAAGTGAAATTTCCCGAGTCTGAAAGAGACTAAGAAAGAGTGCGACAAACCTCGCCAGCAGACAGTTTTTCAATTGCTTTCTCGCTCAATAAAACAATACCGTACCATTACGGCCTACTCACAATATTTTCCGCTGTTACTTTAAACTGTAAAAATAAGACATGTTGCCATCGAAGCTACTTAAATATTTAAATAGGCACCGTTTAATTTACAAATAGTATACTAAAATACGAGGTTAAAATAATATTTTAACTGTGAACTATTTCTTATCGGTCATTGCCAACACGTCACTGCACTCGCTGTTAATTCATATTAAAAAAAGAAATAAATATTACAAGTTGTAGAAGATATTAAGGTAAATGTTCATTTATTCAATAATACAGTACTCTAAATTTAACCACAGTGTTATATATTTGTGGAATTCAGGTTATTGAAAAAACAGGTTGACATATTATGCCTAGAGTATTTTTTCAAAGGTTGATTTTCATAAGTCGCTTCCAATAGGGAATGGACTATACACATGTTTTTCCATAAACAAATACTGAAAATTATTTTTACACTAAAAATTAAAACTGTTAGACCAGTGACTATAATAAATGTACTCACCTAAAAAGAAGAGATCTACCATCCACTAAAATCACAATAGCTACACTTCACAGCCAACAACAGCCATTTTGGACAGAAAAAAGCATGGGCAACAAAAGGCTTGGTAAACAAAAGCTGTTAAATTTCTTAAATTTCTCTTCAGCTAGTAATATATATATATATATAGACACACACACACACACACACACACACACAAGAGAGAGAGAGAGAGAGAGAGAGAGAGAGAGAGAGAGAGAGAGAGAGAGAGAGAGAGAGAGAGAGAGAGAGAGAGAGAGAGAGAGAGAGAGAGAGAGAGAGAGAGAGAGAGAGAGAGAGAGAGAGAGAGAGAGAGAGAGAGAGAGAGAGAGAGAGAGAGAGAGAGAGAGAGAGAGAGAGAGAGAGAGAGAGTGTGTGTGTGAGAGTGTGTGAGAGTGTGTGTGTGTGAGTGTGAGTGTGTGTGTGTGTGTGTGTTAGGACAGTGACACAACAGCTCCAGGACAACATCAAATTAATTTTATAATAATGAATGTACCAAAAAACCTAGCAATGCCTTTAAATAAATAACTTAGATGCTTCAATTTACATGTTTTAATTTTCACCTTTATTATGTAATGTAAAACTAGGATTACACAAATATTTCAAAATTATATTTTTTTTTGTAGACAAAATGGCCACCATAGAGAAAATGTGTATGAAAAAAATTGTAAATTAATTTTATGCCACATGTCAAGCCTGCTATGCAAATACCATTTGGCACTTTACTTTAAAATACAAAAATTATATTTGCATTTGTTTGAAATAAATGATCATCATGATAATTGGTCTAAACAGCTGAGACTGAGAATTCCACCTGCCTTTGAAAGCTACCCATATACTGATATGCAGAAGGGGAGGGAAGGGATTTTACAAGCTTTTGTAGACTATTTTCTGTTTCATAAACTGTAAATACACACAATTGGAACTACACACGTATCTTGTTTGAATGTGTCGTCAATAACTCAAAAGCACACTTTCCAATCAAACTTAACATGTTCAAAGTTAATTTCTGAAATAACTTCAGACACAATTGTGTTGCTAAAAACACCAGTTTCAATTCACTAGTGCAGTACAAATAAATAGATATTAAACATCTGAGAGATAACTTAGTGAATTAATGAAATACTGAAGCCTTTAAATAAAATATATTTATTGACTATTATTCCGAGTGAAGTCGCATATGAACTAAAGCTTCATAAGGAAATATTTTTCCATAATGAAACTGCATTAACAATTTGTAGTGTCCTTGTTCATCACTTTTGATTGTTGATGGCCTACTCACGCCATGTTTATTGGATTACGATTATATCTTATGTACTCCTGTATAGCACACCCATTTTTACATAAATAAAGATAAAGAAACTGAGGGTTCCCACTATACACTGGGGAAAAAAAATTAGAAGTGAGCAGTTTTGAAGTCCTAGTTACTTTTTTCTTTCAATCTATTTTTATCCTTCAACCACTTTCTAAAATAAATATTGCCATGTAAGTAATAAACACAGTGTGTATATTGCACTGTACTGTGAATCATTTGACAGGTCAATGACCTTGCTCACATGCTAGCGACAGTAAATTTTAAAGAATTTCTGGTGCGTTAAATTTTTTTTCATTGTATGATGCATCATATAAGGGTATAGTCTATACAACCTGAATTGTTTTTAAATGTTGCAGTTGTAGTAGTAATAAATAAGACTTTGACCACTAAATATTGTACTACACAGATTAAGCCCCTCACAGATTTTGTCATGACTGATGATCCGATAAGGCCTTTTGCGGGCCCTTCTCTGTAGTTCGCAGGTAATTTTTGTGTTTTCGTATTGTTACCTTTAAGGTATTTTCAGGTGATCTGTGCCTTTTGCCTACAGTGTTTATGTGGGTCTAAACCCGACCATGTGATGTTTGGGTAGTAAGAAGTGGAGTAAATACAGCAGTACAGTATACAGAAAGTTTGTAAGGGGAGAGAAAATAAGTACAAGAATAATAAGAGTTTATCGAGACTTGAGAAAAAAAAGTGTGTGTGTGTATATATATATGTGTGTGTGTGTACTTTAGTAAAATGTGGTGTTGTCAAGAACACTTAAAGTATCAGTGTGGATGGAGTATGTATTTTTATCTGTGCTTGTTTTCATTCAGTGCTAAATGGATTGCAACATGTTTTAAATTTAGTTGTATTATGTTGTAGAAAGTATCATTTAGGAAACCGTTCTAATATATTCTTTTTTATCATTACTTAAAATATAATATGATCATAAAAAAAGAAAGTTGTTGCTTTTGTGAAAAATGAGATACACAAAATCTCACTATGTAATTGTAAATTATTGCACTGAATATCAATGAAAGAGAAGAGAATAAAATCGTTAATGTGAGAGTGTAAACAATTGTGCTGAGTAAATAAGCTATAAGAATTGTTGTTTTACTTAAAAAGTTTTTTTTTTTTTTTTTACAATTGGGGTTTAGTTCTTGTACTTCAAACAAAGTACCGAACAGGAAGAGTTGTATAGGAGCAATGCATACTAAGGAGTTAGTTTTTTTCCTCAGATGTTAAAAAGTTTAAATTTCAATTAAAAACAAATTAATTTTGAAAGTCTGCTGGAAGTTTTGAAAATTAATAGAAGAAAACTATCCCATGATGTATTCAGAATCTTGCGTTACAGAAAAATGTTTTATTTTCTTAAGATCATTCATTTCTCAAAATTAATTAGCCTAACTTAATGGTCTGTTCAAAATTAGGCAGTGTTAATACTCTAAAAAAATTAGTAAAATTGTATGAGAAAACATGATGTCAGGGTGTACCAGCTCTTCAGTAGGTTATGAGCTGTAGTTTCAACAACATTACATGTACATATTCTAAATGATACATTAGTTCAAAATTGCAGGGGTAGAGTTAGTTAGTATTCTTAAGGGGGGGGGGGGGGGGACCGGATCATCTCTATATTGGAATAAATCTACTTTACACTCAAATCTCAATTTGAGAAACATTTATGGTTTGCGAATATTGTTCATACGACTGAATTGTCTGTACAAACTGATAATTTTTACAAAACTTGCTTCCAAAGAGCACATTTTTGTAAATTGGGTGTGCAAAGTCATGTCCACACATCTCAGATGAAAAATCAAGCATTTTTATTAGTAAAATGTAAATTTATCTATTAGGGTGCTGTTTTCTGAGGAAAGTGACACCTCTGTTCTGCAGAAACTATCACTGAGCAAGCAAAATTAATGGAAAACCAGATTGTGTAGCATTGTCTATAGGCCTATGTTCATCTTTCCTGTAGGGAAATAAAACATTTTATGTAATTTTTATTACAGTACAAAGCATATAGCATGAATACATTTATTAGGGTAATGTATTCTGAGTGAAATAACCCAGTTGTGCGGAAACAGCTACTGAGTAATACAAAATTATAGGCTGTTCACAGTAAAATGAGCACTTTTGAAAGCTCTGTTTTAGATCTACTTGTATGCATGTTGTGTATTCTTCCGCCTTATGTAAGATTAATATTGTCATGGGCCTCGTTACTTTATTCATTCATCGGTCAAATGAAACAAGTTTTTAGAAAAGTAAATATTTTTGAATCTGTACATATTTACATTACGATGCTTAAAAAAAAAAACAGAAAGCAAAATTAATAATTTAACTTCTCACAAATGTTTACCAACATTTTTATTAGTTGACTTAGGATGTGGAATTACTTTCCTTCCGTCATTACCAACTTCCCTGGGCGCATGTCACTCAGAGCGCCCGTTAAAATAAATGCAAACAGGGGCAGTGACTTTTTTCTAAGGTTGATTTCAAAAGTGCTCACTTTATCGTGAACAGCCTTTAAGAAAAAACTTGACAGCAGTGTAGTGATGAGAACCATGTTAAAATTTTCTCAGAGAAATAAGATGTTTCACCATTAATGAAACAATATTTCAACAGTTACACATCTTCACTTCAAATCTATACTCCGTCAGTCTAAGATATGTTAACACGCAATGCGAAAACATTAGAAAAAACAGCAATGCTGCATCACCTCTAATACGTCTGTAGCAAAGGCTGTTTTGGAAATATACTGTTACTAAAAAAAAAAGTGTATTTATTAAAAATATTTTTTTTTTAAATTGGTTTAGCTTGGAACATCATTTCTATATAAAAAAAAAGCAGGTTTAATGGATAGTACTGAACATGGGCGGCAGAACCAGTGGGTCAGGGGGGGTCATATGATCCCCTAATAATCTGCTGTAAGGGTCACTTTCTCAGAAGAAATTAATAAACACACATTGAAATTATGACGTCCGTTGTCAAATTAATACTGTATGTAAAGATAAATTTGAGTATTATTTTCAAATATGCTTCTAGTGGAATGGAGCAGTATTTCTAGAATTTGTATGATCATATATTTGTTTATAAACTATGTCAGTTATGAAGTTAAAAAAAAGTGTATATGTATTAAAAAAGGTGTATGTGTATTATGTAAGTTTTGAGTAAGCCACAATAAGTTAGTATGAATTTTTCTGCAATATCGTGATACTTGCCAGTGTTAATTTTAATATAAAATACTTCTGTTTTTAAGTCTTGGCCACTGCCCCCGTAACGACAAACACATTCCGCCATTTCTGGTACTGAACAACAGGCAGGGGAAAAGAAGTGGATAGAGTCTGATTTATTTTTCTTTGTCACTTAATCTCATTCCAACATTTGACTTCTGTTTTTGAATTTGCAGTTTTCAGGTTTACCATTTGTTCTTTACTCTAATTGCACACCACTCATTACATCCCCAGTGAACTCTTCACAGTTTGGGTAAAGCCTTGGCTTCCTGCAACTTACAAACTAAAAAATGCAACCACAACATGCACAGGTCCTGTGGTTGAAGGTGTTGAAACCCAGCAAAGTAGGATCCCACTGCTGCATGGTGGTCTGGCATGATTATAAGCAGGTAGTAGCACATTCAGGCCAAAGTGGCTGACCATTACTAGCCATCGCCACAACTAATCCATGTACATACATATTACATCAAGGCCAGTGGGAGGCAAGAGGTAATACTGCCAAGTGTGGCCAGTATTTCCCTTCTCTAGGACTGGTACAGTCTGTGAGTAGGACAGCATTGGTAAACTATCATCACAGTTGCTTGTTCTTTTCAGTAATATTCAGACTTTGTATATTTGCATTGTGGATGTGACTGGGAAATGTTGCCACTCAGACTGTAGGGTGCATCCTGTTAGCTGTGTCAGAGCTCACTTTGAGATCAGTAGTAAAGATATTTGGTAGACTAGGGCTAGCTGTTCAGGGCATGACTTAACTGTGATTCTGTAACCTGTTGAAAAAACTATGTGGTAATAAAACTGGCTTATTCATGGAAATTAATGCTAAGGAACGTAATTTGTCAGTGTTGTGTTTGCCTGACGCAGATGCATTAGATCTGTAGCCTGCTGTGGCAATTCCTGGGTCCTTACTTAACTTGTGGCTCTTGAGAAAATGTATCCAGCCACTTCATATCTAAGGATTCCTTACTAGGGTTTGGTAGATGTTGCAAGAAGTCCGTTGGTCACTGAAATAGTTAACAATTTCAGCTGCTGGTGTATGGTGCATGTCCACCCGAAATGATAACATGTTTAATCACATTTCTTTGCCATTTCCTGCCTAACTGGGTAGGAGCAAGGCCCAAGGTTGTTTTTGGGCATGGGACCTTAGAGGTCTACAGCAGAAATTTCATGTTAAGGTAGAGGGCACACTGAATCATTTATTTTGAAATCCCAAGCCCTACAATTTTTATTGGAAACTATCAGCATCACTTGGTAATTCAATAGTTAAATAGCTTATTCAAAAGTTATTCAGTTGCATGTAAATAAAGCAGTTTCATTACTGATTTCACTCAAAACAAGTTATATCTTAAAATCCTAATCTGACGTAAGCAAAAGATGCAATGAAATGTTAACAAACACTCTTCTCACCAAAAATCAATGAAAACCAGCTGGCTCAACATCAAAAAAAATGCAATTTGAAGTAAGTGGTTACCCAACAAACCCATAACCACTAGTGGAAGACTAAGTTCCAGTACCCTAAATGGCAGAAATATTCAACTAGCTCAAAGGGCATAAATGAACAGTAAACAATTTTGAAACAACTGCCTTGTAGGGCCATTACTGTCACCGTTTTCAATTCCAGCCACAGTGTTGTAGTGGTTAGAGTACTTGCTGCCCACCATGGCAAACTGGGTTCTATTCCAGGCAGGATCTCCCCCAGATTTTCACGTGTGGGAATCATGCTGGACGATGCTGCTGGTTGCCAGGTTTTGCTTGGGAATCATCTGTTTCCCCTGCGCTTGCATTTCAGCACTGCTCCATACTCACCTTGCTTCACCCTCATTGGCTCTTAAGACCATGATGTTCAGAGCTGCCCAAATCTTTTACCTCACTCACTCACTCACCAATTCCAGTTACCAATGGACCAGGCAGATTACTCTCCCTAGAGCAAGGGTTTGTCAGACAGACTGTCACAGGGGAATGTAGGATGCTAAAGGCTGTTCATGATAAAGTGAGCACTTTTAGAAATGAACCTTAGAAAGAAGTCACTGCCCCTTCCTGCATATATTTTAACAGACGCACTGGGAACATGTGCCTGGTAAAGTTGGTAAGGATGGAGGGAAAGTAGTTCTAGATCTTAACGTTGAATAAAAAGTGTTAGGTAAACATTTATAATAACTTTAATTATTTATTTCGCATTCTGTTTTTTTTTTTTCCTAATGCATCAAAATGTATAAATGAGCAGATTTTTTAAAATTTTCTTTTACTAATTTCATATTTCACTTGAATGACGCATGAATAAAGTGATGAGGCCCATGTCAATGTTAATTTTACGTAAAGCGGATGAATACATCATGTGCATTCAAGTAGATCTTAAGCAGGGCATTCAAAAGTACTCACATTACTGTAAACAGCCTATATGAGAGGTGACAGATGCCAGACTTCTATCCATGGCCAATTATCCTTTTTAAAAGTAGGCTTATTACTTTCCTATGTGTCTTAGCTTCTCCTGCAGTACTTTAACCCCACTGAACATCCAAACATGTTCACTACGATTCACCAGCAAACAATTGAAACAAAACAGTGCATTTCTTCATGTTGGAATAGTGTATGAAATTGTGAAATCCTTGCATTTAAGTACTGCTGCTTTAATCACCTTATAGCTTTATGGCTATATGATTGAACTATTATTTAATTATGGTCTTACTGATGCTAAATTTTTAAGCTTTAGTTTTGACTCAATTTTAACTTTTTTTTGTAATACTCGTTGCATTAACCAACATTTATGATTTTACACAATGTGACACAAATCAACCAAGCTCCAGAATTTTGTTGACAGTGGCATTAATTATTTATGCATGAACTAGTCAGAACCGTAATAAAAATTAAGAGTTATTCAGAATATTATTTACCTTGTTAAAAAATGCTTTTGAAGTTCTAGCACTGTCGCACACCAGGGGAACTGTATTGTATGGGACCTGAGGGTTGGCATGTGACTAGTTGAAAAGTTATGGCCTCACATTCCTCCCTTAGCACCGCGGGACCATTGTTACAGCACTCTCCCTTCACTCACTCCACCCACATTAGGGTAGAGAGTTTTCTTTCACCACTTAACATTTTCAAAAAATAATTTCTCCTGCTACCTATCTCATAAATATAAACTTGGTTATCATCTCCATGTTCATGTTCTTAGTTGCTGAATTATGAGATTTTTTTTGCCACAGCTGCACCCCACCACTGATCATGCATGTACACGAAACTGCTCTGGAATGGAAAATGTTACACAAAATATCTACCTATTAAAAAGAAAAAAATGGTCACACATACATATACACTTTTTGACAACATTGGTTATTGTAACTGCGAGTATAATGCTGGAGCAGTCTTGCACAATCTGTAGTCATAAGGTGGCTGTGCACAATATATCTAAACAACAGTTTTTCACTATACCTTCTTATTTAAAACTGTACTATGTGTAAAACTGTGGTAGTTTTTTGTAACAAAAGTTTGCATAGAAGTAAATGTTGGACATGGATAAATTATATAGAAAAACTGTGCTGTTATATTATGATATACTTTGTTTTACCTACAGGTTTTTTTAGAATTTGGACCCATTCGAAGGTGTACTGTTGTGCGAGACCTGGTGACAGGGTATTCCAAATGCTATGGTTTCATTGAGTATGAACAATCCTCCTCAGCTTCAAAAGCATACAGGAAAGCCAATAAAATGATTATTGATGGGAAGAAGATTTTTGTTGATTTTGAATGTGAGAGACTATTAGAAGGATGGAAGCCACGTAGATTAGGTGAGTAGTTTTGAAGCATTGCTATGATGGCCATTTAAAATTATTGTCCACCATTTCATAAAGAATTAATAGAAAATAATTAAGTCATTTCCTCAATACACCATAAACTAGTTTTTTTTTTTTTTTTTTACTAGAAGGGGCTCACTGTAAACTATTAAATTGAGGTATAAACTGTACATTTCCTTTTGAATGATCTGTGTTCCATAAAACAGCTTATAACAAGTATTATAGTGGAATAAGTGAAGGGAAGTGGGCTGGGCAGGGTGCACATTGTCTTCCCTAAATTTAATAAAAGTTACCAGAACGAGATTAAATGGCCATTCAAACTGGTTTTGTTCAGTGAAATGCATTAATATATTGTATTTCTAACACTTACATACATCTCCACTTCTGGTTTATACTTTTATTGTCTTTTATGCGGCAATGTAATTTAGGTTTTGGTAATACCAAAATAAAATTTATAAGATAAGGAAAAATGCCTTACAAGGGATGCCAAAAGGCTGGGCTCCTTGCTCCTAAGGAGAAGCCAAAAGATGTTGACCCCTCCTGCTTAGCTAGGTGCCGAAAGGTGCTACCCTATCCCACCTAGGGAGGTGCCGAAAGGCATTGCGCCGTCCCACCTAGAGAGGTGCAGAAAGGCGTTGTCCCCTTCCGCCTAGGGAGGTGACAAAAGGTGTTGGCCACTCCCACCTAGACAGGTGCTGAAAGGTGTTTGCCCTTCCCACCTAGGCAGGTGCTGAAAGGTGTTTGCCCTTCCCACCTAGGCAGGTGCTGAAAGGTGTTTGCCCTTCCCACCTAGGCAGGTGCTGAAAGGTGTTTGCCCTTCCCACCTAGGCAGGTGCTGAAAGGCGTTACCTCCTCCCACCTAAGCAGGTGTAGAAAAGCGTTGCTCTCTCCCACCTAGGGGGTGCCAAAAGGCATTGCCCCCTCCCATGTAGAGAGGTGCCGAAAGGCATTGCCCTTCCCACCTGGGGTGGTACCAAAAGATGTTGCCCCCTCCCACCTAGGGTGGTACCAAAAGACGTTGCCCCCTCCTACCTAGAGGTGCCGAAAGGCATTGCCCCCTCCCGCCTAGGGAGGTGTCGAAAGGGTTTCACTCCCACCTAGGGTGGTGCCAAAAGGCAGCCCCTCCCACCCAGGCAGGTGCCGAAACGTGTTGGCCACTTCCACCTGGAGAGGTGCTGAAATGTGTTACCCCCTCCCGCCTGGGGAGGTGCCGAAAGGCATTACCCCCTCCTGTGTTAAACATATATTTCGCAGCAGCATGCATATGTTTGTTATAGTCTATTAATGGTAAAGTGAGTACTTTTGAAAGCCCTCTCATTTGGAATGATAGTCAGTAAATATATTTTATTTTAGCATTAGACGTTACCTTCCAAGTGCGGAGGAATATACACACTGTGTTTATTACTTACATGTTAATATTAATTTAAAAAGATTGCTAAAGGATAAACATTAGCTGAAAGAAAATAATAACTAGGGCTTCAAAAGTGGTCACTTTATCGTGAACAGCCTATACAAGACAAATTTACGCGTTGCAGTAGAATTATTAAATTTCTTTGTGCAGGTGGTGGCTTTGGAGGAAAGAAAGAGTCTGGACAGCTTCGATTTGGAGGAAGAGATAGGCCATTCAAAAAACCCATTGCTGTTCTGAAGTCAAGTATTTCCATGTCAAGTAGCAATGAATTGACTACCAAATGAATCAAAGAATCATTGTGCTCAGTTGAAGTATTACTGCTGTAATTTAAATACTGTACTATTTATTTACTGCATACTTATTTAATACTTGCTTACTTGGCTTTTCTGTTAATGTACAATTATGTTAAAAACTATTTCTGTAGCTCTTAATGCCCATTATCACTAATCATGGAATGACTTGGCAGTTTAAGAACCAGCTCAGTATTCCAGGAGATAATATGTTTTCACATGTGTCTGCACAGCCGTGCAAAGATAGCTCAATACCATCCTTTTTTTATAATGAAACACTGTGCCTACATTGGATTTTTTGAATGCATTTGGAATGGTTGAAACAAAAGATGTAGTTTTAATTATAAGTAAAAAACTTTTGCAAAAATAAACTAAACTTGAAAATATTTCACACAAAGTATATAAGTTGCTACTGTACAAATTAATCTTTGAAAATTCTGTCAGAACTGCTGGCTAGAGTTACAATAAAGTATTACTTATTCATCAATGAATTTTCCTAAAATACACTGCATGGTCAAAAGTTATTGGATGCTCCTTTGCTACCAGTGAAATTTCCCCATAAAATGCTATATAAAGGGCAACCACAGACCCAGGATGTGTAAACAAAACAAGAAAAATTTGAGGGAAGTTACAATAAATATATGAATGGAGTGGCCCTATACTTATAAATAATTGTGTATATGAATCTGAACTTGATTAGCACATTTATGAATGATGCGCATTCCTCTTTCTTTTCTGGGTGATAGAGGTTAAGACGCTGACCACCCTCTCTGGTTCGTCGGAAGAGAGGGTAGTCAAACCCCACAGTGAGGCGAATTGAGATTGTTTCCCCATCCAGGGAGCTTGATCTTTCTCACTACCAGGGTTGCCAACAGGCGGGGATGCCAGCAGTCCCGGGGGATATGAGTGGTAAACAAAAGGAAAAAAAAAAGGTATTTAAATGAGGGTGATGGTTGTTGTGGCTGGAGATATAGGGGCTATTTGCAGAGGCCTCGTCGGTCAGCATGTGGAAATATAGTGACAAGGGAGGGGTTGGCATGAGGTATGGGGACTACCTCAAGCGGGAGTCGAACCTGGATTATTTTCCCGAAGCCAACATTATTAAGCAAGAACTTGATAGGTCCTTCTCCGGGACTACCTTGGTTGGGGTAATGCTTACTACTGGTGGCAAAGTCTCAGATTGGGTAGGGTGTGTCCTCTCCGGGTGGTATTCCAGCCAACAAGCACCTAATAAATAGTTGTACGGGGATTCTTGTTTGGGTGGTAGGAGGGGCGAGTTTGGCAAGTGTTTTGAACTCTGGTTCCTTCGGTGGGAGTTCTTCCTGGTTTGTGGTTGCAACACTAAGTTCAACAGTAACTTGTTGTTGTAAGGCACGCCGTTCTCGACGCCTTATGCGGCTCTTAATGCCACCTTGTTTACTGTGTATTGGTACAGACATCTACCTTTCTGTGGATGTACAGTCCTGGGGGTGTGACTTTGGCAGTCACATCCAAGGCCCTGACGTACAGTCATGCGGTCCGGTATTAGGACTATGTTGAGGGTAGATGAGGGAACACCGGAAACCCAGGAGCAGCGGTATGTCCTTTTGGACTCAAAACATTTGCAAGCTCCGTCTCCTGTGGAGTTTGGTGCGCCTCACGGCTAGTCCTCAACAGGATGTTTTATTGCACAAGTTCCACTTCTACCACAATTAACAAAAACAATGATCAGGAGTCTAATGCTAAAATGACAGTAGGCAAAAAAAGTCAATTCACATAATATTTATTACGGCAAAGGTAAATGGGAAAGTCCCGGCTGACTTTTACAAAATTAATAACTAGCTGAAATATGAATTCAAATAGATAACGCACTGGAAACAGGTGAAGGTGAGCCTGGAAAATAATTAATAATAATAAAAATGCAAAATATTATTCTACGCAATTCACAATGTATCCTCAGCAATGGTATTGTCCAGGAGGGCGTTAGTATCACGACGACCTGCTACAGTGGGAGTCAAGGAAGTTGACTGCTCTTGCAGTCAGCTGGTTTGGACGAGCCTTCACAAACTGCTAGTTTGATGTGGGAGCTGCCTTCACAAGCTGCTGGGCAGGAGTTCAAAGCCATTTGTAGGCTGAGGAGAGGAGATTGGTCTTTGCAGACCAGAGAGTGCTCACTGATATCTGCGGCTGGTGAGCTCGGCGTCTCTGCTGGAGCGTGTTAATGTACTTCCTTATATATGAAAAAATCCCTTGGTCAGCGATCTTCCGGGGGTGCGGGTAAAGTAGCCTTCCAGCGCAGCTGTAGGTTTATCAGTGTTATGGCGGCGTCGCTCATTTCTTATCTCCCCGCATGGAGGCGACAACAAATTAAAACATTTCTTTCTGAGGCTGGCGGGATGTGACGTCACAAGGTTGCAGGGGTGCTGCCATTTCGTGGGTTTGCTGGAACTTTTTCCACAGCTAAATGTAGGGTAGTGGTTCGTCAAAAATATTTTATTTCTTTACAGGGGTGGCACTTGCAGGATTTTGGGCAGGTCGTTCATTCCATTATTAAATGCGTTAATCACTGTTACGTATGTGGCTGTCGAATGTGTGGAGTCTCCTTGCTCGATACGTGAAACTACTTTGCCACTGGTACTGATTTGCCCCAAGCTATCCTTGGCTCGAGATACGCAGTATGTCGGCATGTGTCAATCGGCCACCTCCTGAAGCGACATAGACCCATATCTGACGAAACCACTATTGCTTCAGGTGTGGGAGGTAGTTGCCTCAATCATGATACGGCCTGTTGTTTCTCTAGCGTGCGCCTCTTTGTGTTCGCAAAGCTAGTCTCGGAGTTCAGCGTGCCCGTCTCTGGGTCACGCGACATCTGTTTACTATCAGTGGTTGTTAACGCCTCTTCCTCTTCGCCTCTCTCCCTTTCTCTTGGTTGTGTAGCGGTCGGTTGTCAGTGCATGGTGCCATCTGCTTCTCAGCACTGCCATCCCGGTGCGTTTCTCTTGCAGCCAAGGAGGAGAGTTTGGAAAAGGAAATTGCGGGAACAAGTAGTTTCTATATCGAACCTAGACCTTCCTAGTTCAAGGGCAGTTTACATATCAAGTGAAAAGAAAATTATTTAAACAGCGGGTTGTACAATAAGTGGAATAAAAAGTGTAGTTGACAGATGAAAAAAAAAAAGTATTTAATCCCACTCGCAGAGGATTAGTAGTAGGGAAGGTTTACCGTGGTCCCTGCGTGACGAATTTAACTAGTCTGGTATCCAACCAGTGTCGTCGTACAGTAAATCAGTTACGTGTGGAAAAGTGCAAGCTTTAAGAAAAAAAAAATCTTGACATCCTACACTACTCCGGGCTTTTTCCCATACAGAAAAAGAGATAGAACACAAGAGGTACTCTTTCAAAAGAAACTCATAACACAATACACTCAAGGTTAAGTAGTTACATACTATTTGTATGAGAAATCTTAAGGTTAGGTTTGCAGCAATTGGCTGTACATAGCCACTCTTATTCTAGGTTATACATTTTCTCGATTTGCTTAACAGGGTTAGCATATGTTACTACTTCTTACAAGCTAGGGTATACCTGAATGATATTGCTCGTAGTCACTGAGCTTTTAATACAGGGTTACGTAATCATCTTGGCACTGGCTTCAATTACTCTGTGTAAGGGGTTTTCACTAGCTTGAAAGGTTTACGTGATTGAGGGAGTAATACACTCCCTTAAGCAAAACACAATAATGAGGGTTACATGAAACATTTATCTCTCTGGACTTTGTTATGTACATGGGAGGAGGTTTTCTTTACCTTGGGCTATCAGGCCGAAACTACAATATCTTAATAATTTACCCCCATTTGAGGTTATGTGCGGGGTTACGAAAGTTTTTCTTATTTCCTAATATTTAAATCTAACAGTTACACTGTGTGAGTTTGCTCTCAACTTATTACTACTGGGTCTGTGTATCAATCATAACAATTTTACGCATGTTGGTAGCCCTACTGGCTAGGGGTGAGAATAGACTTCTTGTGACTTTAGCGTATAGGGTTATCTGACTCGCGCAAAGTGAATAAATTCTCTTTTGCGATACTGACGGCGGTACAAGTTACATTTACAAGAATAGACCTGTCAGGGTTTACACAATTCCCACATCCTAACATCATCAAACTAACTTATACAGGAGTTTTGTTACAGTTGCACTTTCTCATTCAATTCACAGCTAAAGTCTGATTATTACAGGGTTTTCCTCCTTAAGGAAAATTATGCCTACATTTCTACTTTCTGGATTACACATTTAAGTGCAAATGTGAATTTCAACACCTACAAAACATCCAACAGGGATTGTGTTACTCTTAGATGGGATTTCACCTTAGTGAAAAATACTTTTACGTTATTTGATGTAACAAGAATACAAAAAAAGGGGTTTGTTAGGCACTTGACCTTTACACAAAATACATTTTGCAATTCTCCAAGTTTACAGGGTAGTGTCACTTTCGCGCTAGTTTCACTAACACTTTGAAAATTGAAATTTTAAGACAGTTGAGAATTTCCTGGGTGGTGGTTACAGCGTGCTCAGCGAGCTCTCACCTCATACTCTTACTCAAATTTACAGGGGGTTCATTAAACAAGGTCACCCAGTTGCATTGCGAGGAATGGAGAGGGTTTCGTTGTTCATGTTCACGGACCAGCTGGTAGGCTTTGACTACGCGATCACATTTCCTAACAGTGCTCACGGGATTCAGTGGCGTTACGTTAATTGTGTCGTACTAATTGTCAACATAGCAACAACCAAAATTTTCAATCTCTTATTAAATGCTTACATTATGTGATCACTTGAGGGCTATTTTTGGGGTAATGCAAAAATCAACTTTTTAGTCTGCTTACTGGTTTGATTCTAAGTTATTTTTCCTCCGGCAAACAAAACTTTCTGGTTAGCAATCTAGGGTTCAAAATCTTCTAGTGCAAAAATAAATTTTGTTATTTTTTTACTTTTCTGGTGTCCATTGATAGGAGGTCAGTTACGTTAATTGGGACACACTTTAATATGTGGGACCTGGGATCCTATCAGTGTGTTTTTTTTTTTTTTTAATTCTTAATCGTAGAAAGCAAGTTACATGATTACATAGAAATTTACTCATGGTGGTGGTGCAGGTACTTGCATCGCACTGCCTATCCTAACTGGCTAGGATTTTGGTTATGAGGTGTTGCATTGACATCTAGCCTTTTCTATCTACTAAATTATCTAACGAGCTCTTGCACTCTCATTTGAATTAAGTTCAGGCATTTCTATCTTTATCACTCCCTACTAGGTTGTTATCTAAGGGGAGTTACTGGCGAGGGAGGCACGATAGTCCGATGGCATCTGTCTGTAGCGTCTGGTGATGTGGTACGTGCACCTGGCACGTAATGGGATCACCTGTGACTTAGACCCTGTCTTAGGTGACGGCATGGGCACTTGTAGCGTCTGCTTCAGGTGTGGCCCTCGTGGCAGTGGGCTGTTGTCTTGCGGCAGCTGCGCGGATGACCGGTGCATGGTACTCACTTAGTATGTCCGTTCCCAATGGTGGAGGGATATCGCGGATGGCCGTAGCGCACATGGGCGGCCGGTAAATTGTGTTTACTGACTTTGCGACCCAGGCGTAGGTTTTCTCCCTCCTCTCTAGCCTTTCTTGGTAAGTCATCGGTGTCGGTCGCCAAGTTGACCATTGCTGACGAGGACTGCAGTAGGCTTCCTTGCTTGACTTGTCCATTTTCTCAATTCTTACCAGGAAGGAAGTAGTATGGGTAGGATAGCAGAGGGTGCAACCCAGTATCCCTATTCTGGAGGGGCTCCGCCGTTTTAGGGGGAGGGGTTGCCGGGACATCCTGGTGGAAGCAGGTATGCAGCCACGTCCAGGGAGAGAAGGTAGAGGAGACTTGCGCATCATGTGCGGGTGATGTCTCTTGCGATTGCTGGCAATTGCCAGGGAAGGGGCAAGAAGGGGGACGAGAGGGATTTGCAGCCCAACTGCCGTGCTCTCTGGAGTGGTTGAAGGGGGGAGGGAGCATACCTTCACTAGCGTATCCTAGCAGGTTGGCTCATGGGCGATGAGCGATCTACTGGATCATGCCATGATGGCTCTGGTTGGACACGAGATGGTTTCTGGCGAGATATGAACTGTGAATTGTTACTGGAGCTATTTGGTTAATGGGTTCTGGTGGGGGAGAACTTCATAAGAAAATTCTCCTGGGGGTATGCACGTAGGATAGGGGAGGGGGGCTCTCTATCCTCCCAGAGTCCTGTGAGAGCGATCTACTGTTGCGGGGTGGAGGGGGACGCTTCGTCCACCTCGGAGGTGTCTGGGATTCGGCTCCCGCATGGGATCACATTCCTCACTGGTGATTTACCACCTTATCCCAATAAGGGCATTCAGGAGGGCTGACATTGTGGTCTATTTTAAGGTAGGTTTTTAGGGTAGTGTATGGATGGGCATACCTCTGTGAAAATCCTGCCTGCGGCTATCCTGGCCTTGATTGGGGGGGGGGGGGGTGAAATCTTGGGTACAATGTCCAACACAAGTTGTACCGGGGGTGAGGTGTTCATGTTGCGTTGTTGTTGGGCCTGAGTAGGGATTCTGACCCTCGCTGTGTGGGGAATTAGTGCGGGGTCGGTCCAAATGCTTAACAGCCAGACTGGGGCCGGGGAAGGAGTAGCCAGAATTGGGCTACCTTCCCAGTCGATGACCAGGCACTTGTTTTCACCTAGAGTGGTACGTAGTTGCCAGCAGTTCGCGACTACACGTTGTTGTTCCCGCAGCCAGGGCTGTCTCAATATCAGGGGATCTCCCAGATAAGGGGCCACTAGGAAGGGGACTCTAATGTTGCAATTGTATACCTGCAGGTCAAGGGTAATTTACCCCGACAAACATAGGCGGGCAAGGGGTGGGAGCAATGAGGAGAGGTGGAGGTGGGGCATGGCCTTCTGGCGCCCGGAGGGTGGAAGGGTTCTCCTTTCCGGAGCTTGCCGGGCCGTGCAGTTCCTGCAGTGCTGTTCAGGCTGTGGCATTGGCGGTCCTGGGTTAGATATTACACTGGTACGTGCGTAAATTGGACAGAAGTTTAAGGGCATCCCATTGGTCGGGTTGCGGTTTATCTCAGCGTTACTGTTCCCATGGAGGGGAACACGTGCGTCAAGGTCGCGAGGCTGTGCTTTTGGTTGGTGGGGAGGAGAACTGCGGGTCTCCTGGGGCCGCTGCTTCGGGCAGTCCTGGTTGAGGTGCCACTCCGGGCAATACCAGCAGCGTGGCAAGGGGGCGGTGGGGTTCAACAAGGTCGCGTCATGCCCTGCAGGTGGTCTGGGGAAGGGGGCTCAGCCGGTGGCCTTGGCACGAGTCATGTGTTCCTTCCCGGGGAGGAGGCATTAATTCATTTCCAGCTCCCTTGCTCTGTCCTAGCTCCTCGACCATGTGTGGTCTCGGGTTTAACAACAGTTTCTGCAGCGAGAGCAGGAGGGTGTGGGTGATACACTTGACGCGTTGCCCTTTGGCCTTATGAACAACTCTACTTCCTTGTTGTTATGCTGCACGTGGGAACTGTAGATGTGTGATGAGATCTGAAGGAATCTCGTTGCCGGAAAAATGTGATACAAGCTGAGCTTTAAGATGGGGCCATCCCTCCACAAACTCGCCATATTTTTCCCACCGTTTCCTGGTGGGCCCGCTGAGTTGGTGGTGAGATCGGCTAGCCCACTGTTTACGGGGACTGAACTGTAAATTTCTCCTTGTCTTTGTATGGTTTCCCGTAAAATTTGGGCATGGTTATTTCGCAGGGTGGTTCTGGAATGACCGGGCTATGCCGGTGGATCGAGTTGTGTGGTTTGTTTGACTGTTCCCTTCGACAGACCTCACACTGATATACCTGGCCCAGGTTGTGTACTCGCTCGTCCACCCAGCCTATGCAAGTGTGGTGAAAGTCACTGTTACATAACATGCAATGGACAATGTATCTCCCTTGTCCCTCACATTCGGGCCATTGACATACCCGGATATTTTCTTGCCTACGCGCCTGACAATGGTATTCCAAACTGTCCGTGTATTGGGGTGTATCTTCCCACCCTGTGCACATGTAGTGATAGTCTAGGTGGCAGTAACTGCATCTGATTAGAAGAATGCCAATGCCTGTGTACCAGGGGATGGGGCAATGCGTATTGCTTACCCCAGCTGCATTTATCGTAGCTAGCATGCTGCGTGCTTCCGTTTGAATCACTTCTGAGTCTGACATGGCTATTTATTAGCTGGGCGTCACGGGGTGTTTTAACTCGACTCCCCGAAATCGTGGGCTGGTTCCTCTACAAGGAGTCGTCGAGGGTAGGGGGGAGGGTGACTGGCTAGATTCTACCTTCCAAGTTTCAGCTATATACAATGTTTGGTCCCATGTTGGGCGCCAATTGACGTGTGCTGCTCTAGGTTTTCTGGGTGATAGATGTTAAGATGCTGGCCACCCTCCCTGGTTTGTCGGAAGAAAGAGGAGTCAAACCTCAGAGTTAGGCAAATTGAGATAGTTTCCCGCCCAGGGAGCTCAATCTTTCTTACTACCAAGGTTGCCAACAGGCGGGATGCCAGCGGTCCCCGGGGGAGGCAAGTGGTAAACAAAAGAAAAGGGTATTTAAATGAGGGTGATGGTGGCGATGGATGATCTGGCCGGAGATATAGGGGCTATCCGCACAGACCTCACCGGTCGGCATGTGGGAATACAGTTGGCAAGAGGTTTGGGGACGACATTAGGCGGGAGTCAAACCTGGATGATTTTCCTCAAAGCCAACTTTATTAAGCAAGAATTTGATAGGTCCTTCCAACTACCTTGGTTGGGGTAACGCTTGCTACCAGTGGCAAAGTCTCAGATTAGGTAGTGTGTCCCCTCCGGGTCGTATTCCGGCCAACAAGCTCCTAATAAAGAGTCATACGAGGATTCTTGTGTGGGAGGGTCGAGTTTGGCCGGGGTGTGAACTCTGGTTCCATCGGTGGGAGTTGTACTTGGTTCGTGGTTGCAACACCAAGTTCAATAGTAACTTGATGTTGTAAGGCACGCCGTTCTCGGTACCTTATGCAACTCTTGATGCCACCTTGTTTACTGTGTATTTGTACAGATGTCTACCTTTCTGTGGATGTACAGTCCTGGGGGTGTGAGTTTGGCAGTCACACCCAAGACCCTGACGTACAGTTATGCTGTCTGGTATTAGGACTACGTTGAGGGTAGATGAGGGAACACCGGAAACCCAGGAGCAGCGGGATGTCCTTTTGGACTCAAAACATTTGCAAGCTCCGTCTTCTGTGGAGTTTGGTGCGCCTCACGGCTAGTCCTAAACAGGATGTTTTATTGCACAAGTTCCACTTCTACCAGAATTAACAAAAACAATGATTAGGGAAATAAATTTTGAACACGCATTTGTTTTGCTTGTGTCTCACTGCATTTAGTTATATTTATGTAATTTACCACTTCTGAAATGACCTCTTTTTCATTTAATCACGAACTCGTTCTTTGTAGCAAAAAAGAAATTAAATAATAATAATAGACATCTCAGACTACACATAGTGTATTTAAAAAAAAAAAAAAACCCACACTAAAAAAATATGGGAATGCAGTACACATGTTTATTAAATATGTACTGTAGAATTTTATTTGATGTTTTGCAATCAATATTAAATGTTTTCGACGGCAGGCATGATGATAACTACTAGCTAGAAGCAGTGTTGCCATATTTTCGAGATATCAATTCGCGATGCGACATTGCCAACAACTTTCAAAAATTTTCGCTTGAATATTTTTTCATAAAAATTATGAATGGATTATGTATAAAATTGTAACACTAATAAATATTTGCGGAAAATTAGAAAAAGGCAACGCAAAATTAAGATAACACTATTCACAGCACTTTATCAATCACAGTATTCAAGACGTACATGAGAAAATAATTTCTCTGCTGTATAAGAGAAAGATATCTTATGTAGTTCGCATGCCCAATGCATTACCACAAGTGCAGATTGATAGATGCCATTTTGTGTAACATGTTGCCATGGTTTTGCTTTCGCAAATCACATTACCAGCTGTGGAATAGTGATAGTATGATGAACATTCGTAAACAATGCACATAATTCAAATTTTCTTTCACAAATGTTTTGTAGGCGAGAAATTAAGTCGAAGTTTACTCTGTGTGTATGCAATCGTGATTTGGTAATATTTACAGGAATACAAAAATTTGATGCGGCCTTTACTTGAAATATTGATTATTCTTAATTTTTCATCAAAAACTTCTGGTGTGGCCTATACACGCACACGGCCTATATACGCCAAACTATGGTAATTTATTTCAATAGACATGCGTCTTTTGAATAAACTGATAAAATATAAGGACCTATTCGACACCTTTTGTTGTCTAATAATTGGTAGGTAAGTACCGAGCCGAGTGCAGTGTAACTTACAACAGGGGAAATCAGAGGACATGGATTTGGATAGTTAAATAGACAGTAAAGAAATCAATTATAATCACCTTATTTATTTTTGTCTCAAAATCACAGATTTGTCGGGCACTGTACCAATACTTGTTAGAAATTTCCTGTTGCTACCCATCCCAGTATTTAATGGCAAGTCAGAAGACAATGTTAGAGTATTTTTTTTAGATCGAACAGGCTGCTAATGCTTGTAATTGGTCAGAAAGTGAGCAACTAGCATTTTTTAAGCTCAGACTAGCAGGCAAAGCATTAGATTTTGCTCTTGTTGACAGCGCTTGCCAAGAGGCCGAAACTTATGAGGAGCTTAAAAATCATCTGTTAGAACATTTTGGCAGGAAACACACCACTTGTTTTTATTGGGAACAGCTGAGTCGCCTTAAAATATTGGACATTGAGTCTGTCGAGAAATTCGCAGACAGGATATGCAAAATTAATGCTAACACGTATGAACTAGGTTCCAACAAGCTAAATGAGGCGATCAAGCATGACCAGTGGGCTCTTGATGCTTCCTTGAATTGTTTGAAGGGTGAAGTAGGCAAGTTTACACGTATTTTGCACCAACAAACTTTTAAAAGAGGCCCTAGAATCTGCAATAAACATAGTCGAAGCTGACAAGTGTCCTGGTAAAGAGCAAGACACCTCGGTTAAGTCTTCTGGTAAGTCAGTGTTTGCAGTTGAGGGTAACGGAGACAAAGGTTTCTTTTGTCACAAGGTAAAGGATTGCCGCAAGAGGGCAAAAGCACGTTTCGGTTGTGGCCAGGTAGGGCATTTAGTATGAGTGTCCTGAAGAGGGCAAACAGAACAAGGTATCAGATGCTCTTGTTGACAAGAATGGTAAGTTAAACAGCCCCAAGACTGGACTAGCCATGAGCCACAGTCCCATGTAAAGTGCATACCTGCAACAGTGTCCGGAGATGACGTAAATGATTTGACAGAAAGTTGTTAATAAATACTGGTGCTCAAGCATCACTGATGTGGCAACATGTTGTTGGAGACTTAGCTTCACAGTGTCTCCAAGAACTAAAATTTGTTGTGTCTGGTCTTTTGGGCCACAAGTTAAAGAATTTGGGAGAAATTGTTGTAAGCATACAGTTAGGTAACACTGCCTATGAAATGTGTGTAAAAGTTGTACAGAATAACTGCACCCGTTGCAATGGAATAATTGGGCAAGATTTTCTGAAACAATACTGAGCACATGTAAATGTAGCAAAACAGAGCCTGCAACTGGGAAATAAATTGTACTCCCTAGGCCAGTGCACTGATGAGCTGACCTCACGAGTAAAGGACTGCGGCATGGAATTGCAAGACCAAGCCTCTCCAGTTAAGATTACTCTGTCCCCAGTACATTTAGTAGCTGCCAAGAAAATACCGCAAGGTAGAGGAAAAATAGTCCACATTATGGTTTCTCACCCAAGTGTTTATGTGGAAACTAACTGCACTATACTAGTAGAACCTGCTTGTGAATGTGATGTGTTAAATAATCAGCACTGTTATGATGCTAGAAGTGTCACTGCACTTATGTGACAATGAGTCGAGCTGAGATTCAAATTCCTCGGGTCACCCAGATAGCAGTGTTGGAGCTGCTGGAGAAAGGACACGTTCTTTCTTGTCCTTGCGATGTAGACGAGTCTGTCGTCAGTGAAAACATGAATCAGTCATGAAGCTTGCAAGACATAAAGTTGTGTGGTCGAGTTGTTACAGATGATTCTGAGTTAGATCTAACATGTAAATTAACTAATTTGTCAGAAGATACATATAAGATACAGTCGACTCTCAATTATCCGTGATAATGGAGGGGCGATTGCCGCGGATAAATAAAAATCGCGGATGATCCGCATACTAAGAGAAAAATACAGTTTTTCCAACACTAAGTTTCGTATGGTCGTAACTGAATACTGGGTGTTTCAGTGTGAAACCTAGCCTATCTTTGACATAATACAGTGGAAACCGGGAATTCCGTAGCCTGGTATACCATGGGGCAATTTATGTCTCCCGGCTTGAATAAATAAATAAGTGGAAAGTGTGTGGTCAGGTAAGCCTGTGGTCTGTCGGCAGGTGGTCGTGAGTCAGCAACACTGATGAATGAAGCGGAAGGAGCAGGCGCGCGTTCTCTTGCCTTTCAGCGCTGAGATAAAATTCACTGATTCATTACAGCCAATATTGTATGTTTTTCCGTATATGCAATTAAAATGTGTTCTTATAGTACCATATTGGCGAGTAAGGCTGTGTGTGTGTGTATAGGCTACGTCAGAAATTTTTAATGAATAATTCGGGATAATTAATATTTCAAGTAGACCGCACTAAATTTGTATATTCCCGTAAACATTGCCAGGCCTCATCATGATAGAGCAGAGGCCAACATGCAGCATTAATTACATAGAAATTCAACATATTGACGTGAATTGCATCAATCAGCATGTGTTCCCAATACCGGGCCACTGTTACGAATTGAACCGGCCCTGTAATGACTGCAGTGGCGGCAGCTGTCTGGCCGCCGCCCGCCAGAATAATCTTGTAGTGACCAACCGACAGCTGCCCAGCCCCGAGGATCTAGGCATGAGTGACAACAGCAAGCTGCCGCATCATTCTCCTACTGGGTATAGCTCTATGTCATCATTCTCCTACTGGGTATAGCTCTATGTAATCATTATAATTATGATGTATACACTTTGATTATAATGCATATATACCGGCTATGCGGTATGTGTTCCTATTTTCGAGAAAAAAAAACCTGAAATCTGACGTCACTCTGTTGCTAGGCAACAGGTCCCCCCCCCCCCCCCGAGAGGGGAAACGACGATGTGCAAAGTGAACTGCATGTCGCCCGTGTCACACACACACACACACACACCTCCCACACTGTACAGTGCATGCGGCATACAGCTGGCTGTTTCTGCGTGTGGAAAACTGTGTTTAATGTAGGAAACAAGTTTTGCCTTTAATTTTCCCAGTTCGTCAAAAAAATATTGGGCTTGTTTCACACACACTAAGCCCGACACTGGCGTTACCGGGGCACCTTTCTAGTTAAACCACTCCAGCATAGCCTTATCTAGTTCCATGTACTTTGATAGTTTCATAGTTTTCTTATTCGCCAATGCACTGCTTGCAAACTCAATAAGTTTGGATTTATTGTTTCGTATATCCCAAATTGTTCTTTCTCCCACTCCACACATAAATGAAAGCTGTTTTATTACACTTCCTCCTTCAAGTTTATTAATAATTTCCAGCTTCTGCTGTAAATATAAAACCACACATTTACGTTTTGCAGACATTTTTCGGCTGAAAATGAGCAAAAACAAAACCGAAGGTAACTACTGACTGGCGAGATAAAACTGACACTGACCGTGGGAATGCAATACGCGGGAGGAATACGGTGGTCGCGCCGAGTTCCGGCTATACATGGCAAGTGGCAGCTAGGCTAGCGAGTTGTGTGGTGTTGTCAGCTTGCTGTCTTGCGACGTAACTAAGCTCATCGCGCCATCTGGAACACATTTTGACGTGCATTTGCATAGATAAACAAACATATTTCATTCCACAGTTATTTTCAGTGAGTACCTGTTACGAATTTCATTAGTTAAGGTGGGTGTTTTATTAAATAACTTTGTTCTGGCAGTGTTTGATTTAATTTGCAGATTTTATTTTTATCTTTCTGAATATGCCGCGGTTAAGCTGTAAAGCGGATAATCGAGAGTCTACTGTACATACAGGAGATCACAAGCCTATCTCTAAGAAACCATACCATGTGCTCTTTCATTAGCAAAAGCTAGTACACAACATGGTAAAAGAACAGCTACAGTCAGGATTCATTGTGCCAGAAGAGCCAAGTGACCCTCCTTGGTCCTGTTATTGTCAGACAGAAATGTGAAAATGGAGATATCAAAAATCATTCTTGTGTGGACTACCGCCTTTTCAATGCAATTACTACTCCTGACATCTATCCATTGCCTAATATAGTAGAGTATAGATAATTAGGGCCAGTGCAAAATTTTCCCAGTTGATGTTACCAGTGGGTATATCATCAGATAGTTCATCTTAACAACCAAGCTAAAACTTTGTTCATCACTACTACAGGTCCTGCCACTTTTCAGAAGCCCATGGACAATGTGTTAAGAGGCGTGACTTCTACTCAATGCATGGTTTACATTGATGATGTCATAATATTCAGTAGAGAACAGCATGTAGAATGTCTTAGATCAGTTTGTGACGTGTTAGAGAAGGCTAATTTGGTTTTTATTCTTAGAGAAATGCCATTTTGCCATAAGTGAAGTCTGTTACCTTGGGCATGTCATTGGTTGCTCAGGAGTAAGTCCAGACCCATAATTGATTGGAACAGTTCAACTTTACCGGAGTCTCACAAATGTTAAGGGAATACAAAGTTTTCTTGGTTCATGCAATTATTACCACAGTTTTATAAACAGTTACGCTACCATTGCACGACCACTGACCTGTTTACTTAAAAAGAGTATAAAATTTGTGTGGACACATATAGGTGTGAACAGTTTTTTATTGTCTTGAAAAAAAGCACTAACGACCCCATGCAAGTTAGTTTGCTGTTGGAAGGGGCAAGATTTGGTGGTGACATTTTAAGGCAAATTTCATTTTTAAAACTACCTAATTTCAGTGTTATGGGTTTTCTTATGAAAGTCTTCGAAATTGAAATGTCATAACTAGAATTTTGCATTGTTAGAGCCAATATTGTACTGTGTTATTTTAATGCAAATTTTATTATTAAAAATTGTTCATAATTTATTCTTATTTGCATATTTCCATTAAAATTTTATAATGTTTATACAATTGCATAAATAAGAGAGAACAATCTATTTGAACAAAGGTAATGCAGAGCATTACCATAGGTTAAAAAATTACTTTTTAATTATTTTGTGTCTTTGTAACTTGTATGTTGAAGTTCCTAAACAGTGTGGATTTTTGTTACAGTCTTACAGGAATGGCTTGGATATGGTTTTATAGAGGAAAAAACATCCAATACTAAAAATAAAATAATTTAAATATTTTGCTTTTACAATTTTGCTATTCTCATTAAACAATCATTTCTCATCTACTGCTGTTATTCACACAGCCTGAAGACAACAGTTTAAATTTATTATTTTTTCCTTCCTATCATCTGAAAACTTAAATTATTCTTATCATCACACAGTTTTTGATACAGATTGTTTGCTAGGGTTTCACAGATAAAATAGTATATTTTGGCTTAATTTAATTAATTTTGTGTTTTAACCGAAGAAATTTCAGTATTACATGGTGTATAATGTGCATTTTGGTGTTTGGCAGTGTATTAACATGTATTTAGGTGATATTTCGGTTTTATCGCTATTCACCATATAATCTTGGCTCTAGCTATTGGTAATGTCTTGTCTCAAGTTGTGAATGGCAAAGAGCATCCAGTTGCTTATGCCTCAAGACAGTTGAACAAAGCTGAAACAAACTATTCAGTAACTGAAAAAGAGCCCTTAACGGTTGTGTGGAGTGTAAAACATTTTCACTGTTGTTTGGTGGGGAATGAATTTACAATAGTGACAGATCATGTTGCACTGAAGTGAATGTTGCATCTGAAGGATCCTAGTTGTAGCTTGATGCATTGGTCCTTACAACTGAACGAATATAAAGCATGGGAATGCAGAATGCATGAGTAGACAAGTACTTTTGATAGAAGATAGTGCAGAAGAAAATGAGTGCAGAGCAACAAAATGACGAGGAGTGTCAACTTTTCTAACAGTAACTTTTCGTTGAACAAGATGGTCTTCTGTTTAGGGAAACTTGTTTGGGCGTAAGACTGGTTGTCTCTAGATCTCAGCAGGTCGAAATTTTAAGGGAATGCCATGATTCTGTGTAGGCTGGTCACCGAGGTAAAAAAAAGCTACAAATCATAAGGTGGTTGATGGATATTGGTGGAAAATTTGTAAACAATCAGTAGACCTCTATGTGCAACACTCTCTCTTGTAACCACCGAACTACTCGAGGGAAATCTCGAGCTACTCTAGTTGAGCTGCCAGAAACAGAACTGCCTTTTCAGAGATTAGGTCTATACATTATAGGGCCTATGCCAAAAACTGCAAGTGGTAACAGATACATCTTGACAATCATTGATCACTTCTCAAGATATCTGGTTATGAAGCCTCTCCCTGAGGAAACGGCTGAAACCACAGCTTGAACTGTTGTGTTTGATTGGCTATTGAAATTTGGTGTACCAGGTTCAATTATCACCCACCAGGGAATAAATTTTGTGTCAGAGCTCATGACACAGTTGTGTCAGCTGTTGCAAGTAAAAAGGTTGAGAACAACCCCAAGTCATCCACAAGAAAATGATGGGAGAATCGAGCACGTTAATTGGACGATTGCCAAGATGATCAGCCATTATGTAAGCAGCTGACATAATGATTAGGATGTGTACTTACCTTAAGTTTGTGTAGCATACAATAGTCAAGTTCATACCAGTACCCCGAGTCCCTATGAAGTAGTGCATGGCATGATGATGTCCACTCCTTATGAACACCTGACTGTACCACCTGCAGTTGACAACAGCCATGTTGTTGAGTTAGCAAGAAAATTGCACAATGTGTGGAAATCGATGAAGCAACAGAACTATGCCACATTCTTACAGCAAGCGGCACAGTGCAATAAGAAGGCAGTCAACGGGCAGTATAAGGTTGGTGATTTTGTGTACCTGAGCAATCCAGTGTTGAAGAAGAATCAAGTTAAGTTCCAGCAAGTATGGAAAGGACTGTATCCAGTAATCCGTGTGTTCTCCAATCATCCTTAAGCTTCAGTGCCCTTCCTGGCAGTTATCTTCCACATGAATTGAGTGAAGCAGTTCACGGGTCCAGCTACACTACCTGCCTCTGCAACTATCAAGATTATCCTCGCGGGAGACCACCTCCAGCTTCGCCTTCAGTCAAGAAGAAGCCAGGACCTCCAGCTACGATGCCTCCAGATCCTGCCTCAGCATGCACCTATAGAAAGCAGCAAAAGTTTCCTCCTCCCCTACAATCTGTGCCATTCATCAGTGAAAATGCAACATGTTTGTGTTTTTGTGTTGTGTAATATATTGTTTTGTGTTCTAGCTACAGAAATAAGAAATGGAGCCATTGAATGTAGTTATTGTGTTTAAGCGTAAAAGTGATATCAGACAGTGAGTACATAGTTGTAGTTAATTTTAATATTTGTGCTTTGTCTGAAGAATGTCACTTGTTAGGAAATGTTGGCTGTAGTGTACAATGCACATAAAAATGAATCATATCTTCATGAAGATAACAGTACTGATGGTAGTAATTTTGATCTTGGCATTGGCGCTATTTAGTAGCGCATGCAATAATTGTAAAATTGAAGTAGAGAGCTTTACATACCTATTGCCTGATCATGAAGTTAATGCTAGATGTAAACGAGGGCTATTTGATATAGGTGGTAAAGTCATTAAAGTATGTTCGGTACTGCAACTTCTGCAGGTTTAGAAACCCTAAATAGGTGTCTTGAAAATGTGGATTGAAAGTCAGAGTATTGCTTTAGATGTAGTAAAAAATGTAATCTTGCTGAGGAATTTAGAAAATATAATTGTAGATAATACTAAGTTAGTTTGAAAGGTTGCCACGGATTATGAAGCCTGGTATAAAAACATAAGTAAAAATTTACCACTTAATACAACACATGTTTATAAGTAACTTACGGATAGATTTGCAAGGAATTTTACTGCGAGCTAGTGAAGCTCTTACGAATACTCGTTTTGAATGTAGTATGAATCTCCGTCAGGCAATTGAAAGCAGTGTTAATCATAAGCTCATTAGTGTGCTCATCAAACCCAGTATGATTTTAGATATTTTGAAAGTGATACGCAATAGTACTAGTTGAAACTGAAAATCTACATGTGTATTATGGTTTGTCACAGCTCAAGCAGTAGTTCAGGATTTATTAAGGCTTGTAATTGAGGTACCACTTGGAAATAAAATTACTCATGTTGAATTGTATGAGCTACACACTTACCCAGCATTTGTTCCAAATTTGATGCAACATGGAGAATTCATAACGCATTACTTTTTGTTAAGTTGCAACAGGAATTATTATAGACTTGGAAATTTGCAAATCACATGGTGTAACAGCATGCAAAACATAGTTTAGAGTGTATGATGGGAGTAAACCATCTTGTGAAACCTCATTATTTCGTGGAAAAAATGTGAGCAATTTGTGTTCCTCAAATGTTGTCAAGTTGACAAAGCCATTTTTAAAGAGAGCTCACCGTATCTGGTTGTTTTCAGTAATGAATCCCATAGATGTTACTTTTGTGTGTCTAAGTACAAAGCTTACCTTGCCTCCTGTAACCAAAACAATATCTGGTAATGGGATGATTGAAAATGCTTCTCATTGTGATCTGATTCCTAATGGTTCAAAGCGCTTGCTACAGCAACCGCTGTAATGCATCTGAAGGTGAGTTTTCCTGTTTTGCACATTTCTGAATTTCAATCCTGAGCAAGTATTTGGCTGGTTGCAGACTAATCTAACTTTAGATAAACCCATGTCAGAAACTGATGAGTACCTACAGAAACATGAGTGCAGTGTACCATGTAATCAGATCATGCACCTCATAGATAAGCCATAAATTAGTTAAATTCCTGTTATTAGCATTGTTAATTCTTGTGTATTGTATATTTGTATTAGTGTAGGTGTGATACTTGTAGTAGTTATGAAGTGTTACTTTGCCAAATCCATGAAAAACAGTATAGCAGACACAAAAGAAGTACCGGCCTCTGATAATGTTGTATAGTCCTGTATCTGTTCTGTCACTTGTATTTTTCGTGTATCCATTTTAAGTTTTTGTGCTTAGCGAGTGCCGCTGCGGTGCTCCACTCTTCAGAGAAGAGGGTCATTGTAAGATAACGTACGTTGCACAGAGTATATTTAAGTTATGAGGCACCGCGTATAGCGTGCCAGTGCCAGGAAGTGAAACACGATGCAGTGTGCCAGCATTCTCGCAGTAGGCAGGCACACCATACCACTGGTGAGCCGTTAGTCAGTTCTGTAGAGTTGGAGCTGGACTGTTGCGTCTTTGTACATTACGTATGCTGGCCAAAGTTGGGTTTGATGCCCCCGGTGCTGCATGATGCCCAGCAACACTCGGTTTAGTTGAATGATGTGTACTTGTGTGGGCAAATAAAATTAAGTGGCGTAGCACTGACATGTACATTGTTATTGTACTGTAAATTAATTCCTCATGTCCCTATGGCCATTGGGACTTCAGGGCCATTGGGACTTCGGCGATCATTAAGTGGTAGCACCCCATTCCCTTGTGGATGTGGCAACTATACTGAAGAACCCTTACACTTAAATGCAATTTACAAAATCTCTGCGGCCAAAGCTTCTGGATATCTGCAGTACATTCCCATTATAGTGAGATGTCACGGTTCCAGGTTCAATCCTCGCTACAGCAGTGTCCTCACTGTTTCCGAATTAGACCAATTTTGATCCCCAGTAGGCATACTACGTAAAAATATCCTGTTACATGATACTTCATTGTGTAAAATTGAGTGGAAAATCTGACAGCACCACATAAGTATAGCTGCTCAGCCTGCAATCGGTTGCCCGGCCTGAGTGGCTTTTTCCACTATCGCTCACTCAGTCTCTGAAGCACTGCCCTGCAAGCGATAACTCACCCGTCACAGCTATGCACGACCGTGTCAAACCAAATCCTGCATTTACTGGCATAATTCTCTAACCTTTTTTCTTACAGGATTTGAGTGCAAGAAAAATTAGGGTGCGTGAATTATGCAGGAGATCGCCAAGATACATGTATGTAAACATTAAAATGAGCTTTACTGTAAGTAATTTCTCGCCAACCACTGGGAATAAGTTTTTTTTTAAAATACAGCACTTTATTTACTGATAATATATATGAATATACATATTCAAAATTAACTCGCTAGTGTGCTGGGGCTAGCAGCGACAACCTGGCAGTGTACATGTAGCTGGGCGAGTGCCTGGATCCTCTGCAGCATGGTGGCTTGCAGACAGCGACAGCGCTTGGTCCTAGATCCTCGGGTGGGGTATCAGTTTTTTGCTACAAGATTGCTCTGGTAGGCGGTGGCCGGCCGCCTCCCGCCACTGCTGTCGCTACAGGTCCAATTCACTTCGTAACAGCTGCCCGGTATTGGGAAAACACGACTTGCACATTAAACTCGGAAACAGTGCATTTTCGGCCTGCTCTCTATTGCCGTGTTCCTCTGCATACACAATTACCAGAAGTTTAAATGCAGCAGTTTGATTGGTATATTTACCCATTATGCATTTGCACTAAAAAAAATTAATACAAAATAAACTCTATTCCCTCCATATTATAAAAACACCTGCATCCAAATAAACTCTGCAACTGATTTTGTTTACCTGTTGCAGTGCGAGTGTGGCAGCCAGAAATTGATAATGGGACTAGCGACCTGACGCGATTGAACAAACATGTGCTGTGCAGGCTCATTAGCATTACGTGCCTTGTTGAAAGAAACATGCTGTGTGAAATATGAAAGGAAAAGTCCCCCCCCCCCCCCCCCTAATTCAGATGCATGAATAATGCCAGTAAATATGGCAGCCACTGGAAAATTATACGTTTTCAACTAACAAAACCTGCATGATGCGAGATTTACTCAAAACCAGTAAAAATTCAAGAAAACTTGCTCAAAATGGTTTAAAATTATGTTATAGCACAGCAATAAAATGTAGTAGTAGCTGTTTTTTTTTTTTGCTTTTCTTTAATTGGTATGCCACAGTGTGGGAAAAAAAAAACCCAGCAAAAATCTAATATATAGCTGTATTCAATTCCAGCTCTCGCTTGGACTGTTATGTTTAAATATAATTTGTTTTCATTTAACAATAATGTTTGACCGACATACGCCAAGTTGTTTGAAACCAAACAGTTGACAGCACAATGACCGTGAACGACTACGGAAAAGCAGAACTGGTTCATGAAAACGAGGTCAAGGTAGACACGGCAGAATTCTATTTATAGAACAATACGCTTGGTTTGCGATAGAAGGGGGTTAGGTGGCAAGGCGGAAGAATGTGACACATGAGAGCAGCACAAGGTACTTACGGCAACGAGTGGCCAGGCCACTGCAAGCCTGCTTCACACAATCTCACCGTACATGTTTCAACTTGTAAAATTACAATTTTTGAAGGAATTTTTTGACGGTTCCTCAAAAAGACCCTGTTACAACAGTGTTCTCGCAGTTGCCTTACTTGCTACAACAGGATTCTACTGTACTTACTGCTAGGAGAAAATAAAGTTACGTATCAGATTACATGAATAATACAAATACCTTTAGTGTAGTACTTGTGTCAGTAATAAAATAACTTTAACATGCAAAACAAACAAATGAAAATTTATGCAAATTTTTTATAGAGGCGATGTCCATAAAATAGCACTATCTAATTACAGAGGGTAGGCTCGCAAAATAAAATAAATATCTTTCCATTCCAATAAACAAACAGTTCAGACGTGAAAATAATAAGCAAAACAAACTTTATAAACTGTACTGTTACAACAGTGTGTAGGACTTTATATTATTTAAACAGTATATGAGAATGTCAGCTATGAAATGTTTGCTTTCTGTTATCTGCATATACTTACCTAAAATTGTATCTTCATAGAGTTAAAATAATATTGTTAGTTATTGGTAATCAGATGTTTACTCTGTAAGAAATATTAGAATATTTACTTGCGCATAGCATGCTCCCCCCCCCCCCAAATAAAGAAAAAAAATTTGTGGGGCACGTGCTATACATTAAAAAAAAATTAAGGTAGAGTGGTAGTCGTAAACTGTCCGCAGATGTTTAGAGGGTATTGTAGCCAAACAGTCTATCATCTCTTGCTGTTATATCATCATTCCTCTCTCTGCTCTCTCAGCACTACCTAATGACCACTGCTGATAACACCAACCCACTATATATTTTTTTTTCTCCTACTTATCCACATCCCTGTTCCAACTGTTTCATGGCGCAATACATGGGCAATAAACATGTAATAATTAGGGACCCCAGAAATTGGTGAACCACGAAATACAGCAAAATTGGACGTTATTTCATAGTTTTCACTAAATCTACCAATTTTTTTTTTTCAAAATGGAAAATTTTGCACAAAAAAGATGTTAACACAAATTCATTTACAATTGATTGTCTACAATCGGTTGTGAGTTGACAATTTATTGCGTGTCTACAATCAATTGTACTGCCAACACAGCAATTTGCTGCTCTTCGTAATATTTTGTAGTGATTATTTTTGTGCCGAGATGCTGAAAATAGCTACTATTTTTTTTATCGCCAACACGTAATGAAGCATGTTTCTACAGTTTCGACATTATGAATAAAATAATGATGTACAAGTTCGTTACATGCATGCCAACTGAGTTGTGAAAAAGTACTCGACTGTACTAGTTTTTGAGGTCAGGTGGAAACAAAGATATGAAATGTATTTCATTTTCATATCGAATTTAAGTTTGTTGGTTTCAGGAAATGTATACAGTGTTGATTTTATTGAATGATTCTGCAAATAAATTATTTAATGCTAGTGACGAACAAACATGATTTTAGTGATGTAAACTTGCAAGGATTACAATAGAAAAACGTGTGTTCAAGAGGTGTGTGTGATGTATATATAGTGTTTTTTTTTTTTTTTCATTTAAGTTAAAATTATTTAAATGTTATTTTGAAACAAGTAATATTTTTCATTGTTCCATCAAAACAATATGCAACCCACAAGAACCTCTAAAAAAAAAAAAAATGGCAGTCACACCAAAGATGTTTTAAACTAAAGGTGCCCCCCCCCCCCCCCCCAGCTGTTTCCTTCTTTCCCTCAAAATAAAATTAACAGAACACTAACAAATTACAAAAATAAAATTGGTTGGAGTGCCAACCTAGCTATAGCATCCTACATTAATTACTGGATGGAAGTTAGCTAACATTAGACTTTCAGTGCCTGCTATGACAGGGAACATGAGGAAAGATGACACTGCAAGTGTGCTTTGGACTCGTATTTGTATACAAACATTTGTTTCTTCAGAGAAAAACAGCTATGGTGGAAGGATATATCTATAACTCACAATTTACCCCACGTCATAAATTAATGTTTTCTTCTTAAATTAATGGATTGTACTACTACTGCTGTTTCTTGAATTGAATAATTACTCTTCTATTCGTTATTCAGACACTGATCATTAATTTTCTTTCAAAACATTCTAATTTACCAAATTTTTTTTAAAATTTTCAGATACAAATTTAGTTTATTTTAAATGTGACTGCAAAGGAATTCATTATTGATTTTATTTTTGAAACACGTTACACAAAAATTTAGCATCGCTTTCATTTTAAACACTACAACCGACACTGCTTTAATTTTTAAATAGTGAAATTTAAGACCATTTTTAAATACAGACGGTTAACATCGGTTTTATGTTCAAACATCAAAATCAGGCGTTCTATTTGACCATTTTCTGGGGTCCCTAGCGATAATGAATGCCGGAAATTCACATGCTTCTTACACACTGCGATGTTTAAGCTGTCGGTGATAAAATAGTGTGTGTAGGTAGTAGCCCCTCCCCTGCCCCCTTATAAGAATGGGTATTGTCAGGAGTGGAGAAGGATAAAAAAAGGGGGAGGGGGGCACGGTTTTTGAGAGAAGGGTAGTGTCACATTCCAGTACAGCAAAAAATAGACAGCTTGTCAGTGAGCAAAAAAAGAAAAGGAGAAGCCAGCGTAAAAGAAGCAAAAAGAATAATAGAATCCTGTGTAACAGCGCGGGGGGGGGGGTGGGGGAAGCCGCACAGTTAACGTTTTTATTTTAACGACCGTAGTTTACCGTGATCGTACAGCATGCCACGAGTTATTTAATTAAAGTATTTTCCCAAACATATCAGAATCATCACCACACATTAATGTAAAGATAGAATAATTTGTTACATATTTACTAACAAAATGCCACAAATTGTTAGTGCAATTTTTTCCTGTGGGACTTGTTGCAAAAATCATGGCATGTGACACGCACACACAAAAATTAAAAGCAAGAATCACAAAGAAAACTGAAATGGGAGCTACCCTCCGATTTCCTCTTTGCCGTGCACCTGCGCAGAGGATTGGGGAGGGAAGCAGTAGACACAGTTGTTGCCTAGATGAATCGTATAGTAGTAATTTTTTAGGGGGGGGAGATGTAAGGTTTGTTGTAGCCTAGACAAAGATTTTTTTTTGGATCCCAGACTAGGATTTTTTTTATTTGAAAACGAGGGTCTCAAGCCAAAAGCCCATGCAAACAAATAATGTAGAGATGAAACCTGTGCTTCTTTTCTAGGGCCAGCTGTATTCTGGGGGGGGGGGGGGGGGTGAAGAAAAGTTCTGATTGCACAAGTGGCTAAAAAGTGGTAGCAACTGAAAAGAAAGGGTACCAAAGAAAGTGAGCTGGAGCTATGGCAATGGAAAGAGAGAAAGGATTTTTATGTTCAGCAGTTGGATGCTGGATTAAGTGTTCATGGAGTGTATGTACTATAACACTGCATGAAATGATGCTACACAGGAAATAGTGCAGTTCCACTGTATTTCATCTTGCTTGGCAAGAATGCTGTCGATTATTGGTGGTACATACTCCTTGCAACTGTCGCACTATAATAAACAGGATGTGGCAAAGAGTACCACTAAAATTATGCATACCAAAAGTTGTCGAAAAGCAGGACATGGGACCCTGCATGGAAGCTGTTCACCTCCAACACGGCCAAACCTGTGAGGGAGGGAAGACATGCTGTTTGCTACATAACCACTCCAGGCATGTGATAGGAGGAAGTGAGGTCACACCTGGCCATACTGAGCATAGCTGAATGTGTGCAGACATCCGTAGAAGACATGTAATGGAGAAAATGGTGGGACTAGAACAATCTATGTTTTATCTGGGAAGGTCATAAGCAAGTTTTACAGCATATATAAATTGAGAGACGATACATCTTAAGTTCAACATTAAACACTTGCAACAATTATTTGTTTTCAAACATTGTGATTAATAACATTACTTTATTGTATTTACAACATAGAATTACTTTACTGATACAACAAAGCAATTCATTTATATTTCTTTGTGCCTCTCCTATGTACAATTCTTGCACAACTGCATAAGTAGTAAATAGTTACACAAGTACAATTTTTGGTTTTTTGAAAATGCTGATATCTTTAAGCAGCTTCCACTGGCTTATAATACAAAAGTCTTCACAGCCTTATAGTTGGTGTGCAGACATCTTTTGCTAAGTGTCTGCAATTCTTAAACTTTTCTCTAACAATGCTACTGTCCTTAGTGACTGCTTGTAACGATGCTGTTTGTCTTGAACATCTATGAAGTACTTCAGCAATTCACCAAAATCAATGTGTTGCTGGTGCTTGTTGCACTCCTTTACTTTGGTAGTCTGACTCCTGAAAATAAAATCAGCAGCTTATATTATCATGAGAGAGAAAACATTGTTATGTCGCACACACTACTCGACTATACATTTGAACTTCAGTTATCGGGAAGAAATTTAAATGGCACAGGTTCCACATAACTTCAAACTCCCTACACAACAGTTCCACTTACTGCAAAGTAGCTTCAGCTACATGCCACTTGCACACAGTGGAACCTCTTATTCGTTTTTCAGTGGACCAACAAGAAAAAACCGAGGCATGTGGGTGAGGGACTTGGGTTTAAGGCCTGAGAAATATTGTACATAATCTTAAAATGCAATCTTAAAACAAACAACTTATTCAAGTCAATTTACGATTAAATATTAATTTTAAACTAAAACCAACCTTTGTAATGCCAAGTTTAATTTTTATTTATACTAACATTTTCGTTCAGTGTTCCTACGTCGGCTGAGCAATCACAAACCCTCTGTAAAAATTACCACAAGTGATTTATTTGCAACAATTTTCGCCAATCATTACTTGCCAAGCTTTTACAAGTCTAACGAAACACATATCTTATTGCATATAGGTTGTATATTTTATTTTAAAAATTTCATTAAAACTTGGGGTGCGACCTATATGTGTGAAAAATGATTTTGAGGTGCTGGGAAAAAAATCAGTGAGCTCCCGATTAACAGTGTTAATTGAGACCAGAGAAAACATGAATAAGTGTTGTATTAAAAACCCCATAATCCAATTTACACATTTTTATTATTGATGGAACAGTGATATTAGCTCCGAAAATCGTGATAAACATAGTACTTATTATACATTTCAAAGCAAACACAAATCATGCACTTTTTGTGCAGGATTTAAAGTACATGATACTTTAACTGATATTTATGCTGCACCGTGTGTAGTTTATTCACGGCGCATTGAGTATACACAGCCTTTCGCCAGCGCCAGGTGAGCGCATTGGGCGGGCGACAGGGAGCGATAGATAAGCAGTCCATAGTTGTGTGTCGCTTTCTTAATGTGCGTTACGCAAAGTTTAGAATACAATAAAGACTAGACTGTAATGGGACTTTAAATAAGGCAACCTGGCATTTGAACAATACAGTACAATCCCCATTAAAAATAACCCTTAGAATACAATAATTTATTAAAATTTTACCGACTTACAAATGCACACAAAAGTTTTAGATTTCTGAAATGTGTAATTTTATTTGTAAACATTTATTGATATGAAAAAAATGTAAGAAAAGTTGAGCTATGTCTTTTTATTTATTCCGAATTCACAACCTGCGGCTTGATTTCCATTCTCTTCAGTGAACAAAATCACTTTCCATCACGAAACTGTCGCACTTCATTCTCACATCAAAACAACACTTTTACTCGTGTATAGTGTGCCCTTTTTTTTTCTCTCAAGATACAGGAAAAGAATTCTGGGGTGCATGCTGAACGAACACTAAGAAATGCGAGGTGGGATGGTAGTTGTAAACTTGTCAGAAATGTTTAGAGTCATCAATGACAAGGGTGGAAAAAAAAAGGGGGGGGGGAGAAAGAAATTAAGAAACAACACTGTTTATTTGGGAGAGAAGGGTGGTGTCATATTCCAGTACGGCAAAAGAAAAGACTAGCATGTCACCACATAACTGCAGTTATTGAAGTTTTGCTTTTAACAATCTGTCACTGCATAAAAGCAAAAAAGAAATTGAAGCCCGCGAGTCGCATGCATCTGCCATCCTTGACGCAGGTTGTGTTGTACAGGGTGTACAACCACAAAGATGAGCGTGATCTATATTCAATAAATATTTTTTTTAACACCCCTGGAAAATAAGGGTGCAACCTATATGCAATAAAATATGGTAGTTTCTGATAATAATAATCACGCTCATTAAATTACTTACCGCCACAGCTCTAACCTCATCAGCCATTATAAATTCTGTTTACAATAACAAATAAGGCCATAGAACGTTGGATACAGCGTCAGAGAAAGCGAGATCCGTTCTCCACCAACCTAAGAGTGCAATAAACATGTTAGAAGAATACATTTTCGTGTTTCTCATAGTCGCCATCCTACGAATGCAGTAAAGAAGTAGAAAGAAGAAGAAAACTATTGCAGAATGTAAACAACACTATCGACAGTATCGTTTATTGACTTTCCTTGTTGTTTTATATTTACATTGCGTTCAAAAACGAATGATTCAGGCAATCTTTGGCGAATCTGCCAATGAGAAATATGGTGAAATGTAAACAATGGAAACAAATCATCGAAAATCCTCTGTATTTCATCGTTAAACGATTGCTCCAAATATATTTTAGTTTTCGGACAGAATATCTGATTGATGCATGAGGGTAAATTAATAATTTAAGGGTCATAGCATGCAGGTTTTTTAAACATTGTTTATATACAATAGTTCTCGGGACCATCCAAAAAATCGACTGTTACGGGAAATCAACATAAATGGAATCTCAAGGAGGACGTTTCACTGTACATGCATAATTACAGTACCTTAACAACTTTCCCTAGCTCTCAAGTACAACCAAATGAGTTGAGATAGATATTTGGAGGGTGTTTGACAACTAGGAATGCAGTACTCTATTGAACAAAGAGGAAACAGGTGATGGAAATGTGATAAGATGCAATAGCAGGAGAAATGGATGTACTGAGAGTGAGTGAAGAGATCTGGATGGCTTTTAACATCAAGGTCTTGAGAGCAGATGATGGTGATTGAGGTGAGTATGGAGCAGCTCCGGAGTGAAATGGTGGGGGAAACGGGAGATCCCAGAGAAAACCAACGGCATCGTCTGGCAGAATTTGCACATGCAGAAATCTGGAGTGACCCGGCCAGGGATTGAACCCGGATCGCCTTGGAGAAGTACTGAGAGAAAACCCACCAGTCAATGGCAACATCACTACACTTCCCATATGTAAAACATATGGAGTGATCTGGCTATAAATGGAGTGGTCCCGCTACAAATAGAACTGAATCACTTTTGTGGGAGGCTGATTCACTACTAACATGATATTCTTGCATAATAATAAGCGATGATTGGGTTTTAGGCATACAGCACCTAGTACACTGCAAATGCAGACTGGGAATGCAGTCGAGGCGCTGCCGGAGTGTGTGGAAGGCTTCTGTCTGGGGCAGCAGCATTAACAAGCCATACAGTGCTTGCACCAAGTGTTGATTGTGTGGCACTGCGAGCAGCTCCAACCTCAGATCTACACACACACGCAGCTGTACTGTACTACTGAACTGTACTCCTTACTTTCACACCACTTAAAATGATGGGACTACTGACACAGAAACTTACACGTGAATATTGGTGACTCCAGCAGCTGAACCAGCTTATCTATTTCCGTGAGGAAGTCTACTGTCACTTCCAGATTCCCACTAACACACACATCAAGGCTCACATATTAAATGGAAATGGTAGTGCAGTCTTTCATTCCACCTCATTTCTGTTAATTATGGTTATTTGGGGAATTTATATTAACTTTTCTCTAACAATGTTACTACACTACCCCAATATAAGATGTTGAAAATTTGCAGACCTCTACATTTTCACAACAGCAGTTGTGAAGCTGAAGTGCACACACTTGAAATTTCTCACAGGTATGGATATAAAAAAATGTGACTACTGTTGTGGTCTACAGGAAAAAAAAATTTGGATATGTACACCAATATTAGCAGGAATTTAAGCTTGGCACTTAAATAAGTGTAACATGTTTTATCCAATGATGTTAAAGACAAAATTTAAATGATGTACACTCCCTGTGAAGAGAAAATACTTATTTTGAAGTTAACTGTTCTTAAAAATGTCCAATAAAAATTAACATACACTGAAATACATTTCAAAACTATTCAAACTAGTTAACCTATATAACATACTTATTTTTTTCATATTGGAAAGCAAATTATTTCAACTTATTTATAACAATTTGCTTACGCGACTTGTACTACAATGAAATGCATAGAGTACTGACGCGTGATGGACTGCGGCAGTTGTCTCATCACAAGGCCAAATTAATGTTGGTCGGTGATAAACTATAAACAACTGAGCTGTAATTATTCTTAATCCTGGCGTGGGATATGAACTCTGCCAGTGTACAGCTCTGGATGAGTTGGTTGTTGGCACGGAACAAAGTCGGGCTCTTCAAGCACTACTTTTCATTTTGGTGGGACCACTCCTTCAGGTGAACCTGGGTGACATTTGGCTGGCGGTTACAGCTGTGCCGACTGAAGCTCGACAGGTTGCACACTACAGGCTGCCCCTGAGCTGGGTGAACTGGTCGGCCTTGGGCAGGATTCGGCTGTCAACATGATGGGCAGTTAGCGTGGTGTTCCAGAACCACAGGTTGGCGAAACCTAGAGAGGTGTCTTGACCACTGAGGTAGGTCTAAGCTACTGGGTGAATGAAGTCCCTTGGGGATTTTAGTAGGCGGCTCAAACATGGCAGTTTCATAGGTTGGTTCAGCTGGAACAGTGAGTCTGCAGAGTACTGCAGCCTGCTCTCACAGACTGAGATTGATCCCGTGAGGACGGTTGTTAAGCCCCAGTGGATACTTAGAGGCAGTCTTTGCCTGTTTATCCCTCTTAAGAATACCACCACTATGGTTAAATGGTATGAAGACAGAAAATACTACAATCCGGCCTCGCCAAAGTGGGGCAGTTGACGTGTAGGGTGAGTAGCAGTGTGTGTAGTGAGGCCGCTTGCCAATGCCGTACCTCACTCTCAAACTTCAGCATCTGGGGTGCAGGGTTAATCGAGCTGCATAACACTGGCAACTGTCTCAATACGGGGTGTAGTCCCATAAGAGTTGGTTTCCGGAGAAGTACTCCTCTTGGCACCACTAGTGCACAATGAGAAGCAACCTTCGAGCTGACAAGCTGACCCTAATAGGAGTGTGTACCTAGTGTTGTGGCTCTACCGTTCACTACACCGGGTGCAGAGAACGGGTGGCCTTCCAACTTTGGTGAGGTGAATGCACCAGAGGAACTGATCTTCCCAAACCCTTGGAGATACTCTTCTTTGCACCACTAGTGCACAATGAGAGAATTAGACCTCAGACTGGTAGTCCGATCCCTAAGGGAGCGATATCCTAGTGTTATGGCTCTATCGTTCACTACATGAGTGTAGTGAATGGGTAGCCTTCCAAGATTGTACTGTGGTTGGTGTGAGGTGTCTACAGAAAGAATAAAACCCAGATCACGTAATGTCGCTCGTATGGGCCTGATGCTAACGAAGAGAGGTATTAGGACTACGGAAGTGATATTCTTAATTGAGTTAAACTTGTGTATTTCTTTTAACGGAAATAAACTGTGATGGTTAGAGACCTGAAAAAGTGTTATTTTTTCTCAAAAATATGGGTTAAAAAAAAAAAAAAAAGGTGTTATTTTTGTCAAATATAGCAGGTATTTTCTTGCTAAATAATGTAAACAATTTATATACATCTATAAAAGCATTATTTTAAAAAATAATAAAAAATGCCTTGCACAAAAAAAATCTGCCTATACGTTTTTAAACTATCCAAAACTTTAAACGACAGATCTTTTCGTTTGACCAGCTGACAAAACGTCTCTTTTGACCGCATATATATTTACAGAGAATGTGTATGATAAAAATACAGTTTACTGGACAAATAAAGTTTACAATACATGATAAATTGATTTACAAATATATTCTACATAAGTAAATGCATATAAGCATTTTTCACCGCTGCACCGCTCGCTTTGTAAAAAAATAAAGAATTGTTGGTTAAAACGTGACTATGATACGATACAAATGTAAACAAGGTGTGAATTCCATAGATAACATGGTGCTTGGTGGACATGAACACTACAACGGCATGTTTTCCTAATGAACATACTTTCGCAGGGCTGCAAGTCAAATGTTCACTCAAAGTGATGCATCATCACTTGCACTCATGTTTTCTATGGTCGTAAATACAGTGATGGAAAGTAAACATGTTTTCGTTTAAGGTGATAATTGAAGAAATCCTGGTCAACTTATGCATGTATTAGTATGAGAATATATAAAAACACATAAAATATGTCTTAAGAAGCAACTATTTGACGTAAAACAATAATAATTCGCGAAAATACTACAGGAGTTTGTACAATTCATGAATTACAACTGAAATTCTCAAAAATCGAAATTTTTAGTTTCTCAAAATTCACATTATTTTTTGCTTTATAGCATTTCCTAATTTTTCAGGTCCCTAGCGATGGTGAATGTACTACCTCCTATCCTATCCATGTGAGCTTATCGGAAGTAGAACACACTACGGTTAAGACAGGTGAAGGCTACCTGCTCCTAGACTAACAGGGTAGGCAGTAAAGTGACTATTAAAATAACTCAGAACTTCGCTACTGCTACGACTGTTGTACTGAAGGGACTGGTATGTGTCTCAGTGTTACGGCGACATAAGACTACGTTCTTTGGTGAAGAGCAGAGAGTGGTAGGATCTTCGATCACCCGGATGGTGCGGTGAAGAATCGAGGGGAGGTTTAGTCTTGTGCACCACTAGTGCGTAATGAAGACCAAGGTAGGATAGCTGATGGTTCCCACAATACCAGGTAGTGCGACGAAGGAACAGGACAGACGTCAATTGCTTGAAGACAAGTCAAGAGCCTTGGTGCTGCCGTCTATTTATACTCCTCGGCGGTGTACCCCTTACTTGCCTGGCATAGGGGATAGTCTTGGAGAGGCGGTAAGCAGCCGCAAAATGTGTGACATAGATCCTCAGCATGGGTGGCATCAGTAACCAGCGCTAGATTCGCTCATGTCTCTGTGCTCGTATTAGTAGTGGTATCTGGCTGCGCACTGCTGTACTCGGTGAACCTCGATGCATGGCTTCTGTGGCTCAGCCGGCGAGTAATTATATCTGGCATGGAGCATCAATCCTTTGCCTTGGATAGATAAAACTATTCCTGACATCTCAGTGGCAGTAAATCAAACTCCATTGCATGAGCTCTCAGTTCAGTTGCACTGATGAGTCGAATTTGATTAAATAATAAGCAGAAAGATGTCACGCAGTAGTACACACATTTCAAAACAAACTATAGACCACCAAATACAGTTACTTAAGCAAAATACAGACCTCGAGTATTTTAGCTGGAAAACTAGAATGACCATCTACTTATTTAAGTAAAAATTCACACAGAAAAAAGGGGGAGGGGATGTAATAATATAGCCGAAAAAATATGATATGATGCAATCACAGTTAGTACAGAATTAGTGAATTTCTCAGCCTACTAAAGTAATTAAAAAATTGGTATGTAGAAACATAACATTCATGAATATGATCATTAAAAAAACTTCACGTATGCAAGCAAAGGTTTTCTGCTGTCATCTAGAATTACTGAATACATAATATTTTTTAAGTTTTATATCAAATCTTTTACCAATTACATTGGTACCATCAATATTACATGGTAGGCTTGAGCATATACATGTAGATTTCTTTGGAAACTCTCCCAAACCAAGGGGGATAATGTAATGATGCAGTTAATATTAATTTAATTGGGACATTTGGTTAATTTTCTTTTGTTTTTCAAGGAATTATATAATTGATTATCAGTATTTAATGTTTTGGCCGTATTAGTATATTTATCTGTTGTGCGTTTTTCTAAAGTCCCAGTTGAGGTTGCATCAGCAATCTGAGATAAAGGTGATTACCGCATTCATAGACATGTTTTTCTTTGAGAATGTTATAGAAATTCAATTGTTTTACTACTGGGAAGGTGGTTGCAATGGGGGTTCACAAGGTATCCAAAAGGATTCCGCAACATACCATGCCCTGATTTGGTTAGCTTTTTCGCATTCTAGTGCAATGAGTGGGGGTAGAGCACATGGCGATTTATGCTGGGTGCACCTGCCACTCACTAACAGTAGACAACCAACTCTCTGAGAAGACATATCAAGCATGGCAAATTTGGCCCACATCAGCAAACACCTGTGACCGTTACTTCTTTTCTTTAATTTCAATTTTCGGCTAACAACCTTTACTCTAATAAATTATTTCTGCCAGTATGGGAGGTCACTAGGGTACCAGGAAGTAACTAACATCCTTCTTGTCTTCGTAGTTTTCTCGTGATGCGAGTTTTTAGTGACATGCATAAAAAATGACCTCTGCAGCACTGTTCTGTGCTACCTGTTCATGACTCTGCATTAATAAATTGAAGAATGTGAACTGATCTTTTAATATGAAATAAAAATACAGAGGAAATAATCAGACAATTGAATTATTTTATTTTGATATGGCACCTTTATTTAAGTCTCATGTTTTTACCGAGTGAGTAAAATTGAGCTGTAATTTCCAGTCGCCAAGTTTAACATCTGTGACATTACACGATGTTGCGAGTCAACAGTAAGAATCAATTGTTTGCAGTGTATACGTAAACAAAACCCGATTTTGGTTGAAAATGGTTAAAAATCCAATACCTTTACCTAAAGCCTGCATATTGACATTTAATTAATCCCATTTAGACAGACACGAGGTAAAATAATTTTCATTGTACTGAAAGTTAACCTACATATTAAAAAGTGGAATATTTTTACGTAGTTTGCATACGGTATTTGAGCAAGAATTGAAAATCCTATGTAAAATGAAAGCTACATTAATGTGAAATATGTCTTAACAAAATGTTACTGTATATAGAAATGGCAACCTAAATTAACGTTACAATTTTCATACATATGCATGTGTTTAACTTCGTTAAATGGGCCATTCATACCATTTCCACAAATTTTTTATGAATTGGTTGACACACCATTTTCAACATTTTTTATTTTTGTCACAGTTAATATATGTTTGAAAATTTCAAAACCAACCTTGAAAAAATTTATATCCCACCATTTTGTGGAAAGGTCACAAGTTAACACTAAGAATGTGTAATTTTTGGCATGTACTAGCAATTATGAAAAATGTTACGTGTGTACTAAAAATTGAGCAAACTCCTTCATCCAAAGTTTAGCTTATTCAGAAAGAAATAGTGATTGTTTTAGTTTAAAGAAATGTTAACTCACGATAGTTTAATATTTTACAGAATTTCAAAGTCAACGTAAAAATTTTCAATTCTTTTTTATTTTCAAACCAAATTTTGACTGGGAAGGGGACAAAACACAACCAATTGTTTCTTACATTAACTATGGTAACAGTAAAATATACCTAGAGTGAAAGAACTAGTGTGTTTCAAGCCCTTCCATGAATTTTTGATCAATGAAAACTGAAAATTTTGAAATTTTCCATTTTTTAACAAGCTGTATTTCCTATAGGGATAACTGTAAAAAATTGAAACTCGTACCATGAAACCTTCTATTTAGTACAAACAACATATCAAACATTGATAACCTTGTTTTGCAGATTAAGGAAAAAATAATAATTCAAAATTCAGAAAAAACTAATTTTTAGAAGTTGTATCGCGAAGCCATTACTTTCTTAATATTAGTTTTTGGGGATCTTCTATACACTGTTCAACATGAGTCAAAATCACATCGTATTCTGATATTAGCAAAACAAGCTCCAAAAACTTTCAATGATTTCCTATTTGGTTAAGAGAATAACCTGCTTCTTCCTTTCCTCGATAAGCCAATCCTTGTCTTCTAGTTTCAATTTGTTTCTCTCTTTATGTGGCTTGACTGTTGTTGAGAAGAGATTTAATGTCTCCTTGTTTGCATAGCTGAAGCACGGCTGTAACAGAATTTTGATGGTATTTTGAATTTTCATGGATTTCCACAGCCTTGTAGATATGTTTATATGAAACCTCGTGTCCTGAAATGAATGAGGATTCCCTGCTTTCTTTACCACCGCAGGTCATATGTTGAACAGAACACTTTATTTAACTGAAAAGTGTACAAAAGCGATTTTCTTTGGACTTTCTCGCCACTAGGTAACGTAAAGTTCTATAATAGACATTGCTGGGTTCGAATGAAGTTTTTCTCCTTGCACATGATGAATTTGGACAGGATGCTGGTTTCAAAAATGTTCTATTCAACGTAACGAGGTCACTGACACTAGGGCTTATAAAATAGACTAAGTATTCAACAACACTCCTGCCTAGACAAACGAGACACAACAGTCGCAACTCAAGTCGTGACAGGAACAGGGAAAAACTGATTCCTAGCACATGCCCTCAATGGCTCTCATGCACCTAGCGCCAGCGGCCGCATGGCAGCTGCAGATAACTTGTCACCTCCGTCCGGAATCTATTCCAATAAATTTACGTACCAATAAACTATTGGCCAATTGGCCTATGCTATCTATTTCAATATTTATTATGCTCACGTGTCACTTGAGTTTATAAAAAGTTTAGGAAAAACAGTTAATAACATTTTAAGTATACCATCATTCACTCCCACTGAATAAAATTTATGGCATTGGAGTTATAACAAAAAATTGATTTGAAAAAAAAAAATCCTGTAACTCGTGAGCCCCTTCCGGGCCCCTTTGGGTCCCTCTGCATTTGCCGACCTGGCCAGTCCGACACTGCTCTTAACCAACTTCTTAGAGTTTCGAACTAGACACTGACTGGCTCAAATTCATTGCATGTTAGTGAAACTGAGCATGACTCTGGTACTAAGCTTAGTATTTTTATTTCTTTGTGGATATTTATACTAATCTTGAATTTTTCTTTCAGTTTATCTAAGAGAACAGTGTACTCTTATTCTTTTACATTGTTTACTTCATTTCATAGGGAGTGGTCCAAACTTATTTAAAATTTTATTTTTTTTTGACTTCTGTAGTTAATTTTCTAACTTTTTTCAAGAGCTGTGGGTTTTTTTTTAAATGCCGAGCTTCTGAATCTTAATAAGTGAAACGCCTAAAGCCTCACAAGCAACATTTACGTTATGTAAAGACTTGCACTGGAGAAAAGTTCCCTCCTGTTTCTTCTTCATCATAACTATATATCCTTTTTAAACAAGAAATACACAAACTTTTACCAGGAACTAAACATAGCATTGGATGTCTTTGAGCTACATCTAAAAATATTTCAGCGAGACCATTTTTTATTGCTTTATTATACCTCTTGAAAGGATCTGAACATGTCTTTTCATACACGTGATGATATTTCACTCCATATTTTTTCTCACGGTACTGGCAAATGGTTGTAAAGTTACCTAACCTCAACTTCATAACACTTTTTTCTTCATCAGTAAATTCACTGAAGGTCTTCTTATTTTCAGATAAGGATCCATAAAAAGATTTATTATAGTCCTCATTCACTATAACTCTCACAGAACACTTGGACATAACAGTATCTACCATTCTCACAAGACTGTAGTCTACAACCAACTGAACCCTCTTAATGACTGTAAACATGACTGACCTTGAGTAGACTTGTACTGCCATAGATGCCATAAAAAGAAACAAAATTTACATTCTAGCTGATTTGTTTGTGTGTTAGGAATGATTAATAATGGTTTTAATTTACTGCAGTGTTAAAAATATCAATACAACTACTTAATAATGGAAAAACTGCCCCCCCCCCTTTTTTTTTGTTCAATTCTCAAAATTTCCACTCTTCTTCAGTACATTAATATAGTAATTTCTGTACATTTAACTTGGCTTTTAGAACCAAAACACATCCCAGACACTTTGAATTGTTTTCGAAAGTATTTCTAAAAAAGTATGTTTTTTCTGAACTTTGAATTATTATTTTTACCTTAATCTGCAAAACAAGGTTATCAATTTTTGATATGTTGTTTGTACTAAATGGAAGGTTTCATGGCATAAGTTTCAATTTTTTACTGTTTCCCCCATTGGAGATACATCATGTTAACAAATGAAAAATTTCAAAATTTACAGTTTTCATTGGCCAAAACTTCATGAAAGGGCTTAAAATACACTAGTTCTCACACCGCAGGTATATTTTACTGTTACCATAGTTATTGTAAGAAAAAATTGGTTAGTGTGTTTTGTCCCTTTCCCAGTCAAAATTTGGCTTGGAAATAGAAAAAATTGAAACTTTTTATGTTGACTTTGGTATTCTATACAATATTTAAAATCTGCTATGAGTTAAAATTTCTGTAAAATGAAACAACCACTATTTCTTTCTGAATAAACTAAACTTTGGATGAAGGAGTTTGCTCAATTTTTAGTACACATGTAACATTTTTCATAATTGCTTGCACATGCCAAAAATTACGCATTCTGATGTGTGGATATAAAATTTTTGCAAAATTGGTTTTGAAGTCTCCAAACATGTATTATTAACTGTGCCAAAAAATAAAAAATTTGAATATGGTGTAGCAACATGCATTTGTTGAAACGGCATGGAATGACCAAAATGTAAATATTACCAACAAAGCCTAGGTCAGCAAGAAATCACAGAATCCAATATGGTGGGTGAGACCTTGCTGTAAACCTCTACATCTCCTGTACACAGTTGGTCACTGAACAGGAAGATGGGAAACAGTGAGCATTGGTAGCAAGGGTAGTACAAATTGCTGTTTTTGTCTTGTGAATGAATTTGTGTTCGGTCCTGTCAATGCATTTTCTACTCTTTACAAGAAATTATTTTTCCCTCTTCCGCACAAAACTTAAGATGATTATATTTACATTTCTTTTCTATTTTTTCTTTTTTACAAAAGTTTACTTAGAACTTAAAAAAAAAACAACCTCCATATGTCACATATTTCAAGCAAAAAATAAAATATACAAAAGTGACAGTTATTTTTAGTACTGTGGAAGCTGTATTGTCTAATTTTGTGGGTACCAAGTATTTCTTTGTTATAAGAGTTTTTATTAATTATTTTTAATTTATGAATTGTGCTAATTTTTTGTATACATAATATTGCTTCAAACAAAATTAGCGGTATATTTTCTTCTATGACAATGATAATTTTATAATATTTTCCGTAATTGTTTACTGTACAAGTGTTCAAAAGAAATCCATTTAATACCTTTCTTAGATAAATCAATACAAAAGAACTAATGCAATTCAATTTCAGCAGCAATTAGATTCAAAATTGATTGCATGATGAAAAAAGAAACACATTGTAAATTTCCTCTCTATAAAGAATCCCTCTATAACAAACACACAAAATTTAGGTCCCTTCAATTTTGTTATACAGAGGTTTTACTGTGTAGCATTACAACTTTACAAATAAAGACCTAATAAGTAAGACTGTACTGCCTGCTAACTTACTGAGTTGAGGCTCATGAACTCTTACGTCACAAAAGGATACAATAAGCATATAAGATCACATGCATGGGAATAGTTCTGTGTAAGAAGACACAAAGCCACTGTGGCAACTGGATTGTGGCACCATGACTCGTACAGGCAGCGAAACAGGCAACAGCTGTCCTGCAAACAAATAGCCACAACCACTAATATTGTTTCAAAAATTTGTGTAAATACTGCAGAACAAATTTCAAGCATTTAAACACAATAAAGTACATCCTGAATTTAAGACTAAGCATTTCGTAGTATTTTAAAATGACACATTTTGCAGCATTCTGCAATATTAAATCCAAAAATTTAATTATAAGGCCTGCAAATAGAAGAAAAAACTTCACGTAACATTTGTTTCATCTTCTATCACATAGGTACTTAGTAAAAAATTTCCCCAATCAAAGTAAATAAATATCCCTCATTTATTCATTTTTTAATCTGACAATATATGATACAGTACTGCAAACATAGAATGAAAACAATGGTACGGACATTTTACATTTGTGCAAAAAGTTCAGATAAATCTTGAATTATATCTCTTCTCACATGGGTTAGAGAAACCTGAGTATATTATTTGATGATCAGTTGGACTGTCTGAACTTAATACTTCCCAGCCACAATTTGCATAATTTCTGTAGAGAATGTTTTCAGAGTTCATCGTTTTGGGTTCACAGTGTAAAAGGAGTGTGGAGTAAGCTTGGTAAAGGGGGGCAGGGAGGGAGGGAAAGAAGGTGTGTGTTAGAGAGACAGAGTATGAAGGTGATAATGTGTGAGAGATTAGATAAGAGAATGAGTGAGATAGTGGATAAGAAAGCATGTGTGCATGGCAGTGTGTGGACATACTGCTAAAAAAGTGTACTGCTATCACTCAATACTCAGTGTGATGCAACTATCTTACTGGTTTGGGTGATGAAACCAGAACAAATTTTTCACCAAAATACACAAAAACTCATTATTGAAATGCAACACAGTTACTGGCTGATGGACTATATTATATTAGTAAAGGATAAGTGTAATTGGTTACTTCACAGGAGCATGAACTTGGAGATTATTTTTACGCTTGGAGTTGGTGCTGAAGACAGTGAAAACAATTACTGTTTGAAACTACAGTAAAGCCCTTGTGTTATTAGGTCATGGCTCTCAGCTGCATGATAATTCAACAGGTAACCAACATGTACGCTTAAGTCATGGGTAAAAGTTGTTAGGGCTAAGCTTTAGTACTGTAACTGGACCGTACGGTAATGAGGAAAGGTAACTAGAGCTCCACTCGCTGCAGCAAAGTTATTCTGCTCTGCCTCTGGCAGGAAGAAGATAGTGAGATGTAAAATTCATTCTCTAAGCCAAAGCATAAATTTACCAATACTTTGCCTGCTCTGAAAGGATTATATTAGAATTGCAGCATTGTGTTTCAAAATGGCTAGTTTCAATTTTCTCAGTCCATTCTCATGAGTTCTACCAATGCACTGAGCTGGTAGCAGGATTATACTTTTTTGGGGCCCATTTTGTGGTAAATTAGTTATGTTTTATTTGATGAAACATTACTTTGAAGCATTTGGCAATTACATAACTGGACGGGAGTGTGTTTGGAGCTGACAATAAACTAACCGGCTAGACTAATTAGGGAACAGGAGTCCAGACTCTATCCCCAGCTTGCACTAATGTCAGTGAGGAAAGCATGCCATGGCTAATGAGGGCTACAACAGCAACTACACCATGTGCAGTCTTGGCCTTCGTGTCTCAATGTGGTGAGTGTATTTTAAGCTACCTGGTCCTCAACAGGGCTGAAACGATGCTGTGGCAACAGTATCCCCACTGGGATGATTGAAGGTGAAAAGACCATTGATGGCTGATGACAATGACTGAAGTCATTAAGCCAAATATAGTACTCTGTACCATAATTATGGTACATTAAAATGGATTGTAGTGCATTAGTACCATAGTTATGGTACATATTATGGTACCCACTTATGGTAGGGGATGTTGCTCAAAAGGCCCAAACTTATTTTAGGGGAGATAGTGGGTTTAAAAGAAAGGAAAAGCACCCAATTCCAACAAAATACAATAAAAATTAGCCATGTAGCACCTACAAAAGGCTAAAAAGGGTGGGAGGGAGGAAAAATTTGAGGGAGGGTTGTGAAGGTTCCATTGGGGGAGGGTGGGCATATAGAACGACAACCCTCCCCCAAATACCATAAAAATTGGTCACAAATACCCCTTACAGGCCGAAAAGAAGGTGCAAACAGTACAGCACAAGAACCTCTACCCCCCCTAACCTGGTAAGGTACATTACCCAAAGGACCTAACCTGTTTTAGGGGGGATAGAGGACTTAAAAAGAAAGGAAAATACCAAATTCAAACAAAATAGAATAAAATGGAGCCATATAGCACCTACAGAAGGCAAAACAGTGTGGGGGGAGGGGGGTGAAGGTTCAAAGGGCCCCAAGTTCCATTGGGGGAGGGTCGGGGTATAGAGCGGCAACCATCCCCAAATCCCATGAAAATCAGTCGCAAAATGTGTCTTCCAGGCCAAAAAGAAGGTGCAAAATGTGGTGCACAAAATCCTGGTAGGGGAAGTTACCCAAAGGGCCTAACATGGTTTGGGATGGGGGGGGGGGGGGGGGCTATAGGAAAGTACCAAATTTTAAGAAAATACGATAAAAATTGAGCCATATAGCACGTTCCGGAGTTGCAAAAGGGGGTAGAGGGAGAAATATTGAGGGGGGAGGGGTCCGAAGGGCCTAACTTCCCATTGGGGGAGGGTGGGGTATAGAAAGACAACCCCCCCCAAAAAAAAGTGCCTTCCAGGTTGAAAAGGTGAAATATGAACCACCCCCCCCCCCTCCTAGGGTCTTTGCATCACCTCCCAGGGTGGGTGGTTTGGTGGAGGGAGGGGGGGGGGGGAGTTCGACAGACGAAGGTCCAAAGGTGTGCAAAAATTTGGTTCCAGCTGTCCATATAATTATGGTACATCAAAACCCAACTTTTATGGTACACACGAATCTTAAGCCTGGGGCACAAAAACACCTCCCTTCATGGAAGTGGAGGAGAGGGAGATTCGGTAACCATAACTCACTTTTTTCCCCCATAGGAGACTATCAATCCCCTCTAGGCCTGTTACCCCTCCTCACTGTTTGGACATAAAGTGTTTGATGCGGAAATCTTTAGTTCTTGATTAACAGTATAGAGATTCTTATGGACAAGTCAAACTAAGAACAGTAATGGAGGCAGGACATGTGGTCGACATATAAGTGACACAGCCTCAAAGGAACCTTCAAACCATGTGCTCCTAGCTTTTACTGCTTGTCTGCTATCATGTCAAGAAGCCCCTCAGCGAAGAGCGCCCAGTTCAAATTTGCAGCGCCCGCAGGACGGCTGCGATATTCAAACACCCCGTCACTGTAAGGGTAGCAGGCCTTCCAGCAGAGAGTCATGGCCTCTCCGATCACATGAGGATAAGATACGTCATCGCCTTTGCACCAAGCAGCAGCACCGCTGAGATAAGGATCCAGGAACCCATGTGTGTGACATCAGACGCTCCACCCGCGAGAAGTGGAGCTAACCCCCCCGCACCCTTCTAAGTGCCTCCAAACTGGGAAACGTAGTATAAAAGGAATCTCAGTGTCGACTCAGGGCAGTCTGTTGCACCTCTCATTTCGCTGAGGCACGAGGGTGCTAGCACAAGGGCAAAAACTCCTACCCGCAATGGTGACCGCGGAGATAACAGAGGATGTTGACGCCCCTGACAGCTCTGGGAGGACCAGCCACCTTCCAGAAGCCCACAACCTCTTCGACAGCAGTCATCAACAACCTGGAGGACCTCCAGCTCCAAAGGCCTTCCACCTCTTCAGGTCTCCGCCAGCAGTTCCAGAGGGTAGTCAACGTCATCCCAAGGGTCCTGCTAATATCGTCTGCCCAACCTTCCTCAACCTCCTCCTACCACTTTACCCCCACCAGGTATTTTGGTCACCTTTTGCCTCGTCAACCACACTTACATTTTATTGCTTCTCGGGTGCCTTTCGCCTGGCTTAACGTAATTTCAACATAAGAATTAATATTATTAAAATTATTTCAATTTTAATTTATTTTAAAGCAAGGGAGTGTGTAGATCACGTGTTTACTTTTTACGTTAATAAAAAAAGTATTTTTTTCATAATGAACTTGCTGTGGATAATTGTTTTAATTATTCTCATGTTGGTAAACCAAGTATGTTAAACCAGTTGTCTTCATTACTAGACCCACATTAGAAAAACTCACCTAGATCTATTTGATGTTAGCAACGTGTAAAGTCAAAAGCTCTGTTTCACTGCTGGTAATGGCCAATAATTCCATCCACCGCTGTTCACTTGGCCAGATGCGGAATACCAGGGTGTGATTGCACATTGTGAACTTAACTGAACTATTACACATGGCTAGGATATAAAATGTCACCGGAACCATCTTATTTAATTTTCTTTTCTTTCCTTTTATTTTTTTACCAGCCCTCATGCGTTACTCAAAGAAGGGTGGGAGTAAATGAAAATTAAATGCTATTTTAAGATAGCTTGAGCAGACAATTCTTAATTTAACTAACTTATTGAGGAGGAGAGCCCCCTGTTCTTACCACCTACCAGACCAGGACGAATAGGATTTGAACATTTATTGGTCATACAATTTGACCACTCTCTCGTTGGCTTAGATCCAACACAACTACCTGAATCCCTTGCATCTATTCCTCCCCATCAACCTTAAGAGACACTCGTCTGCACCACTCCATCGCAGCCAGAGTCAGCCGCTGTTCAACCGCCAATCCTTGCTACCAGCCAGCTGGCGAGACGGAGCTGAGCATTTCTCAGGTAAAGTGACTAAAGACTGTGGTTCCTTACTCACTTGACTTTGTCCCAACCAGGATACCCACCCGACCAACTTCACACACTGGAATTTTTACTAAACGAAATTGAGTTCTTAAGGCATGCTCTATGCAACTATGGCATCATGTGTGTTGAAGGCCTCCTCACAACTTAAATCAAAAACTGTTTACCGTAAAGCTATCAGAGTAGAGTTGGTCATAAGGGTTCAAATCCCCCGTTCACATTCAGGGAATAACACCCTTAAAAAACCAACCTTTTTTAACCTCACTCCAGCGTGGAAAAACCCACATTAAACACCAGGCACCTGTGAGGGCTTGTGTTCGATCCCCAGACAACGGCAGAGTAACCTCTATTCATCTTTTTTCTCAACTATAGCTCTTTTGAATTTCGAGGTTTCAGTCCTCATTGATTGTTTATTGCATGTTATTCCTTGTTAACTTCCACCCACTCAAGAGAAAATTATCCGACCAACGTGGGGCGTAACAGTCCATAGTTCGACCAGGCCAGTCATGCCCAACTACCGCCCTAAATACTTACACTCACGTTGGGCTGCGACAAGTAACACATTTTGATTCAATAATACAACTTGTATGAAAACATTCTTACTGGTGATGAATAACTCAAGACTTGGGTATTCACAAAATATGTTTAGCTCAAACATTAACATATAATGGCAGTATAATTTTGTAATATTAATTTCACATACTTAAACGTTTCACAAAAAATTAAAATTAACTTACCTCTGTTTTCAAGTCTTTCAGTTTCATTCTCAAATCAAATAGCTCCGATGATGTTAGTAGAATTGTATTAAGGTTTTCCACCATAATGCTGATGAATCTACAGTTTTCTTCTTCTACAAGTATTTTTGATAATGTAGTATATACATCCTCCGAATTCAACAAGACACAAAGCTGTCTGAAACATGAGTCAAAATTAAACTGTGAAAATTATGGCTGTTAAATCTTACATACTCTTTGAAATGTGTAACAATTCTGTCTTAACACAATTTCACAAGATTGTCACAATGATTCAGTGCACTGATAGACTATGCAAAATATGTCCAGTTGAATTAAATATAAAAATATGTGTATAGCTCTTAAGCTGGAAGGATTTAATTATTTTAGAATGAACTTGTAGCCATACTAAGCAACACAATCCTTTCCTAATTTGGAGTGAAATCATAACACTGAAAATTATTTTGACATGTGAAAACTTCCGAATTTTAATAGTTAAAAATACAAGTACTTTACCAAAGAACTTGTATTTTACAATGAAACTTCTTCAATACAAATCTCAAGAGACCTAAATTTTTGCAGTTTGTAAGGTTTGTATTATTACAAGATGCTTGCGATAATTATAAAAATACCTCAAAAATTTAAATATAGTCACTGCGATTCAGTATGACAGAAAAATACCTTATTATTAACATTACAACTTTTTTTTCCAGTGTACCTGACATTACATACAGCAGAACCTCTTTATATTGATGTGTGATGCATTCCTACACATTTAGGATACACACACTACTCTATGACTTTGTCCCATCTTTGAGCACACTGTTCATAATGGAGCAGGTCATGAACCCCAAACAGTACTGAAGAGACAGGACATATGCCTACAGGGTACATTTAGCATCATCAAAAGATACTACAGGCACGTGATTCTAGCTTGTACTGTTCACCCAGACTCGCCAAGAAGCCATCACACCAAAACCTCTCTGCACAAGATTGTACTGTTGACCAAGCCGCCTGCTCCCTCCAGTGAAGGTCACGCTAGTGCCAGAGCATGCCACTAGAGGGCAGCACCTATTTTACCAGTGCTTGATGAAGAGATAAGGGATGAAAGCACTGCTACAGCATCCTGAAATTCTCAACACCTGCGAACGAGGCTATCTTAACCTGCACCCCAAAGCACCTGCAAGCTCTGATCTGGAATTAATATAAAAGGGCTGGCATGGCCAATGCTCTTCAATCTCTGCTCCTCCTCTTTAGGGCAAGAGGTAGCCATCGGGGTGCGCGACCACTGGTACTGCCAGAGATTCCACCGCCTCTCTTGAGGTCGGAATCTCAACAAGTAGGAAGAACTCTCCAACCAGAAACGCAACACTTCTTCAGCAACTGCCAAAGACACCATCAGCCACCATAGCAGATCCCTCCAACAGCTTCTGGGAAACTCAACCACCACGGGAGGCTCCTGAAGACTTCATTTCGTCCCTTACCACCCCCACCAGGTGCCCACTCCAGTCCTTGGTAAGGTCACGACGAAGTCCCTTCTGGACCTCCCCCGCCACACCGAATGGTGTTGGCAATTGAAGTCAATACCCTTCTGGTAAGACGTCCACCTCTAGCGTTCCTTCAGAACACCCCAATAGTTAAACATCTTAATTATAATTAATCGCCTTTACATTCACTAGCTTCTGCCCAGGTCACCTTCACCTCATTTACTACGTCAGGCATAAAAACTTCCATTGCAAATCATACTAACTTAGAAGGTAGTACGGAGCCACAATGTTAATATTACTTTCACAATAACATAACACATGAGTTCAATCTATTCTCTTCAGCCTCATTTTCTTGGAAGTACTGGAAGTCCTATGTAACACAACCAGATGGGGGTCAAGCTGGAAGACTAGGCACAAAGTTAAAAAAACACACCCTAAGAGGCCACTCAAGCTCTGCCAAACTACTGGTAGAGTTTGATGGAGCCCAACACACTAGGTACACATCCATCAGGAGAATTGAGCAGGCTAAGTCATTCCATACTCCACCACCGCTTCCACGTTCTGTCCACAGCTTCTTTTGGGCCAGACAAAAGAAACAGCTTGGGTGCTGCTCGCTGCAAGACTGAATATTCAGCTGAACACAATAGGGAAGGAGTCACCGGCTTTATCTTCTGAGAGGCTATATAGATACTTTTACTTATGCCATACTCCCAGAAAGGAGGGGTATAGAAGAGATTGAAAAAGGCTATCTATTCCTCCGAAGGTAATACCATGTGCCCAACTCGTACTAATTCACAGGGCATAGTTCAAACTACCAGTGAGATACCCACTTCATTGTTTCCCCCATTAGAAAAACTTGAAGGCCCTCCTCATCCTATCTTAGAGCCCTTCCGGCAAAGAGAGGAACTACCCATTGGCATAGCTAACCCTTGGTTGTGCAATCCTGATTTGTCCCTTACAGCCACCAACAGCCCTCAACAGGTACAGAATTCTTCGCAGCCTACGAGTCTTCCAGAACACATGTCACAGTCCAACACCCGCCGAGCTGCTGAACCAGCCACCAAGGAGGAATTTTCCTCCTACCAACCATCCAAAGGTAAAAGGCCGGCCTGTAAGAAGGGTTGTGACAGTGGCTGTGGACTTCATTCTGACAAGACAGCCCACCAGACCAGTCTTGTATACCAGCGCAGCCAAGATACATTAAGGTCCCTGTCTCACCCATGTTTCTCGCGATACTGGCATCATGATATAAAACCTCTACTGGAACTACTACTAAAAGCACTTTCAAGAAAACCTATTTTACCAAGATATGAATTGTCTTTCAGCCCAACGTGTAGAACCATGTCCCAGCTGGGCATGCGTGAATATCAACCTCATTTAAAGCAACAGTCTTTCTGTAACAACCCATTTCTGAAGAACCATAAAAAATTTGAATGAAAGAAGTTGAAAATTTGACACACCCACTGAAAAATAAATTTGTGGCACTTTTTTTGATTGCTGCATGTTACATTTCTCTTGGTGAGTGCTGTATGGGTCGGGCCAGCTCACTCAAAAATAGGTGCCATGCCTTAAGCCTCGCTAACCCAACAACTATTAGCTTTGGCCATCCTAGACACCTCAAGCGGTCAAATGTTTCAGCACACAATGATCTACCCTCAGTGTTTGTCCTGCCATTGTGCTCTCACTTACCTTCTCACGTTGCGTGTGATATTATCAGTAGTGGCCAGCAGTTAAAACAAACCCAGTACAATGAATGTAGTCAACTTCAACTCCCCCCCTCCCTAAAAAAAAAATTCATTTTTTTCCCCAGCATGTGGCTAAGTAGAGATCAACCCCCTCACCGCTACAAAACATGAGATTTTGTGGACTACAATTGGACATTAACATATATTTTGTGGGGAAAGTTTTGTACATACAGCGGCTTTTTAATAAAAATACAGTTACAACCGCAAATTAATCTCGCAAATTAATCTCATAAACTTTACGGTATGTCCAAAAGTTTTACCTTTACAAAAACAATATTTTTTTATTCAACATCCACTCTCGTAACTGGTTTCATTTTGCAAATTGACTACTATTCTAAGTTATTATTGTAAAAAAAATCTACCTGGCAACACATTTTCACCCACAACATGTTACAATATTTATCCTTTATTCCATTGTGATAAGACAAAAACTGGTAGTATAGTCATAGAGATAACATCTGGTGTCACTCTAAATACTGATTGGTTAAATGCAAACCAGAATTCGAGTGTTTTTTTTTAATTAATGAGGGGACAATCTGATTCCTCGATTCCACCGGTTCTTGCCCGAGTCGAAGAATCAATGAGTTCCGATTTTGTGCATTCAAAAGTTTGATACGATGCTGTAAAATTCTCTTACTGGGTAACATATTCTGGAAATCTGGTTGTGCTTGTAAACGCAATGAAATAGCTTGTGTGTGTTTGCAGTTGTGTTTAATCAGGCATGATTAGAGGCACAATTTTGTGGTAAATCACGATAAAATGAAATAACAAAAAAATAAAAGTTAAAATGTGAAATAACACGAAATACAGACAAATGTGCAATATCTCACGAAATTAGCTTTCTCCACAAGATATGAACTCTTCTCTCATGTTATATACACTAGTTTAATTCGGCACTGTAAAAATAAAAACCTAAAGTTGTGCGAGTTCTTGACAATATCGAGAAATACTGGAGATTAAAAAATTCTCAATTTCCTCTAGAGACAATTTTTAAATCTCTGAAAAAATAGTCCTACATGCAACACAAGCACGTAATTACGCAAAGTTTCTTTTCTTGCATAACAAAATGTAAACAAACATATTCCAAAGATAACACAAGCAGTAAAATATGCACTTCGAAATAAGCTACAGTAGTTTGACAACAAACTGCCTCCAAGCCCTAGTAACATTGGTGCGAAGTGAACACTCGCAACTAGAATGTGTGCAGTAATCTACGGCCACAGCACCAAATCAAATGTTTACATTGACAGTTGCACGTAAAATACCAAGTCTCATAAATTATGGAAGATGCTGCAGCTGATGTAAAAGACCGTAAAATGTCTTATAATTTGAACATTTTGTCCATGCTAATGTATGTATTTAACCTCCAATACACTGCAATTGATATTTTTGTTTACATTCAGTGGCAATATGAATTGTCGCTAGCCGCAACAAAATAAAAAGTTAAAAACGTTACACTGAAAACTTTATGAAAAGAATATACATATGTACAACTTGTCTTACTGTTTACTGTATATCCCCGAGATTATATTGTTTTGGGAAATGTGCAATATTCTTGAAATAACACAATGTTGACACTCGTCGTACTTAGCAGGGCCATTTCTGCACGACAAATCTATAAATTTCTTCCACGCAGAACTGGATGAAATAGTTAATGCCATTAGATTTGCTAATTCAACTAAGAAAAATTATTTTCTCTCACTCTTATTGTAGTTCCCGCTGTAAGTTGTGTGAAATGTAGAACTGTACAACAATATACAAAATGTTACAATGTATTTAACATTTGTTGATAATCAAATCTAGTCCAGAATTGAGAATCTAAACAAAAATTTTGGAATTGAATCAAGAATCGAAATCAACAAAAACCTTGAATCATCCCATCACAATTTTTAACTAACATTACTAAGAGCTATAGAAAAATATGTTTAATTGTAAACTTGGCAGTACTCTTCGGCCTTTTCTCAAGATACCTAGCAGCTGTAATCAATGAATAATTATTTTGGTGACAGTTATGCAATTCTATGGATTTGTTAGTTGTAATCTGTATCTTTTAGGGTTATTAACTCAATATACTATTATTATTGTATGAGTAAAAATAATGTTTTAACATTTTAAAAAACCTACTTTCCATTTAATTTTTTTTACACAGTGCAGTAAACTATGCAACTTAAAAGTAAATAATATAAAACTACAAGCACTGTACCGATAATTAAATACTGAACAAGAACTCCACTAATTATACTTTGTTTCATTTCAGAACATAATCTACAGTTTGAATTTGATATTTCTGAACCGAAGTCCGGTGGCCGTATCAATACATGCTGGATTTGTTGAAGTTGTACAAGAAAATTATGAAGTGTTTTTCAGTTTTTATGTGACAGAAATAAAAACTTTTAAGATCCACATAACTTCACAGTTTCATGTGTTACAAACAAAAAATATCTAATGAACACTTATAGTCTAAATGGCACTTCTTTAGTTATCACAACTAATGATCTATAAGCTTTGCGTTCTGCTAAATCGATATGAAACATTACAATCTAGACTAGTATCTAAATAATGCTGTAGTCTACATACATGGCACCAATGAACTGTAGGCTTTGTGTTTGGCTACAGCAATATGAAACATTACACCATACACTAGTAACAAGCTGCATGGCTTACAAATCATTTATGCACACAGACGATCCTTCGCTACTGAGCCTCGTCAGTGTACAGCGCCAGTCAAAAAGAACTTCCCTGTGCGCTATATAAACATTGTGGATGCCGGGTCTGAATGGATCAAATTCATGGACAGATGCAAAAACATATTACATGTATTTATTTCATCACTCATCAAATACTAAAAAATAACATTCTTGCTATAATCAGTTATGGCTTTAATTAAAAAAAAAACTTATCCGTTAACTATATTTTATGTGCAACAATTGATGAGGAATAAGTGCATGCATATGAGTTTATGACTGTTTGTAAAATGACAACAATTATGGCAAACTATCACATAACTGAACTTTATAAAATGTAACATACCCTAACTTTCTAAACTGTGAATTATGAAATTGATTGGGTGAGGCAAGAGTTATTTGGAATCAAAAGTAACTTGCGTAATGCCATAATGAAATATACTTACTCTTTCTTTGCAATTTTTTTTCAACACTGTATTTACCCAAAACGAAGACAAGGTTTTTTACCATAAATGTGCGACACTGCTAGTTTAGTATTTAAGTTTATGTTATATGCACAAAATTACTACAGGCTTCTATTTATAATTTTTACTCTGTTAGCAATTAGTCCTCCAAAATTGGCGTGCCATGAGACAGAGGATGTTGACAAAAGGCTTTTCATGCTTAAATACAGTGTGACCTATGGTTGTACGTATTTTTGTAGTGCTGAGACTGTACCTGTCAACTTTGACAAGGGTCCCCATATCTGATGTCCCCCTGCCTGTAATGAGGAAGCACTTTGCTGGCTTAAGTCCCGAATATATAATATTCACAAAAGTTTTACTGTTAAGAAAGATTCTGCTACCATACAGCAGGGTTAGACACACCTATTTCATAGTGATTAGCTTTTCTTAAAAAGTAAATAAAATATATCATATTATTCATATAATAGCATTTCTTCATGCAAAAATTCTTTCAACCTAACTAGTACTTTCAGCAATTCAAAAGTCTTGAATTCAGGTTAAATATTTTTCCCTCAAAAATATTTTTAAAGAAGAGGTTGTCCCAGATTCAGGGTCGTCAACCTTTCTGATACATATGGTAATATTTATTACAGAGTAAATATCTGTTAACTATAACGCTGTTGGGTGAGACATGAGAGGAACGGTGACACAATTTATTCACGGTAGGTGGGCGCCAACTGTGTTTCCCAGTCGCCGCACTGCGAGACTCACGGTTCTCAGGGATGTTGTGGGTTCTGTGTGTTCGTCTCACCCCGAGTGTACTTACAAAACACTTTGCATTACTAAACATTTTAATACTGAAAAAGGTGAGAGGTTGCTGTTGCTACAAGGTAATACTTTATGCACTGTTAAGATTGCTTTTATTTTGTTACTCATACAAAATCGTGCCAGAATGAATTCTATGGTTGAAAACTCGGATGTGCTAACTCCTTCAGGTGCTCCCATGGTCCGCAATTAATCTCGTGCACTCCTAGATGGATTACTTCTCCGTGGTGTTAGAGAAAACAATCTCCACAAGAAAAGGGGTCTACAGCCGCTACGATGGACTGTAGATTTTTCTTGAAGACAAGACATGAAGAGTTACAAATAGATCTGAACATGTGTGATTATTGTACGTCACTAATGCGGATTTGTCGGGATGCGTCTCCCAGCACGTGGTGAGTGTAGTGATGGTCTTTACACATAACCGGCTAGGATGAAAATAATGTCACCATACAAATTACACAAATACATATGATACAACATGGGACACAAGATGAATGGTCACAATAAATACGCAGATGTGTGAAAGCACACTTATGTGGTGCGGATGCCGCTGGATGAGATTCGTAGCGGACCACGTGATGCAGGTGAAATTGCAGTATTTCTCCGTAAAACTGCCAATTATTGCCAGACAAATTGTTAGAGATGATGGGAAAAATATTCCCCTGATGATTTAGGCAAGTAGGAACTCATAGCGTGCCTGATGGAGGGAAAAAACAACATGAAAAGACAGCGTGGTCATACATACAAAGCATCAATCACATAAAAATACATGTAACACTGAATGAAATAATACATAGAACCCTGAACTTAATTATGGTGCACATGATATTACACAAATAAACCCTCAAAGCACATGGATGGCGCAGATATTGACATGGCGGCTGTTAACCACATGGGCGTAAATGATGTGGCCGTAAAACAATTTAACATGACAAAAACCCTAAAATACATACATAGAAATAAAGCCCTTAATATTGCACGCAGAAATTAAACACACATTACACTGAAACGCATTTTAGATAGGAGGAGGATGCCTGATTTCAAAGTTGTGTGGGCTACGTGACCTCTCCGACATCTTTCCTCCTTTTTCCTCGATTAAGTTTAAAAAGCCACAAGGGCGCAAATTATTATGTTAAATGGAAGCATAATGCTGGGGAAATGTCTGGCAAAACGTAAGCAAGGCAAAGGTTAACCGGTATACTAAAAGTAAGCTATGGTAATCTACATCAGTGCAAAAAATTTTAAGTGTGTAAGTGACAGCGTCTTACCTTGCCAGCTCTCCTCGATGGACTGCCCAGAGACAGGGGTCACGTGGACCTACCATGGCTACCTACGGGGTTCACACAAGTGGAAGGGCTATGCACACCGAGTAAAACTTTTATCTTTTAAAAGAAATGGCACATAAAAAATTTAACTAGAGACTTACATTAAACATTTAAAATGTGAATTTTCTGTATTCGTTGAATGTCTTATATGACGGCGTTCACATCGGAATAATAACGTTCTTAGTCTTCGCGCAGCGCACATTTTGAAATTTAACCAAACGTTGTGCAACATTTTAGAACATAGAATTTTAACACTTAAAAACACATGGGACCTGAAATAAAACAAAAGACATGGTTTACACTTCAAATGCATATCCCGTTACGGGAAAGTTCAGGTTATGGCCTCTTTGTGCACATGCGTACCAACGTGTCACATGTAGGGTGAGCACCATCATGGTCTTAACGCTGCTGGCTGTTAGTCAGCATAAACTAATAATTAGCAATATTATTTTAACTCTATGCAGATACAATAATAGAGAAGTGTAATGAAGATAACAGAGAGCAGAAAGTTCGACGCTGTGGCTCTTGTATACGGTTGAAATATTTACCAAGTTCTGCACACCATAACAAGGAAACCACGAGAGGTAATACTTTAAGAGAGCCATAAAAATAAACTTTGTTGTTTATTTTTCATTTCATATGCATATCACCCATCTATCCCTTAAAATAAAAAAAATCCCTCGCTTGCAACATTCTTTCCCGTGCATGTCCAGAAAAATAATCAAAACAAATCATTGTTTTGCCAATTTTTAAGTTGAAAATATATTTAGTAAAGAAAGTGTTATATGTTAATGGTAGTTAGAAAATATAAGATTTGCCAGTAAAATTTTGCAAACTATTTGAGTGGGTAGTTTTGAGTGATGACGAGTTTAGTTTGAATGTTTTACGGCCACGGAAAATGAGCATGGAGGAGGTGCAGATAAGGGCAAGACTCCCATGTTTCTTTGCAGCTCCAGCCAGTGCGAGGGAGTGGCTGGAGGGGCGGCAGCTGTGTTCAGATGCAGTAGAGCACTGAGGCGGTGCATGCAATGCTAAAACCTGCAAATAATTCTCTGGCAACAAAATTGAGCTAAAGTATAACCAAGTAATATTGTATTGTTAAAGGAAAATATAATCAATTTCAGGTCAATAATACTTCATATTTGGAACTGTTAAATAAAATATTTGGCAAAAATGTATCAAAATTTGGTCAGTGTTACAGCACGAGAGTACTGCCTCACGCACTGTCACTGGTTATTATGACTTAAATTTCTCTTAGGTTTTGATTACTGTTTGTTGACAACTTACTATGCTCAGTTTTTTTGGACATGCCAACAGCCATATGGAAGCCTACAAACTGACTTACAAATACAACTCTGGACTGTGAAATTACTGCAATTCTTCCTCCCATTGTGGCCTCCACCTCTCCACCAGTTCATCACTCTCAATGAGAGTCAGATATGTAGATTCTCACTTACTCACTTCTAGCCTACTCCTCCCCCATCGTCCATCCTTTTATTGGTTTCATCACTTGGGGTTCATCAGAAATAACATTTAGACATGACCTTTAGTGCATTCATACCATAAGTTGAAACGAGAGTTTCTGCAACCTGGAATTCGGAACATAGTGTTTGTGTGCAGTATATAAAATGAAGCTTTGGTTTTGTTTGTAAATGTGGCATAAAAACATATGCAGCATAGTTTTTGTAACTGTCTGGTGAAGAAGGGAGGTCGCGCCATAATTTTATTCTGTAAATGTCTGTTTATTAATGTAAACCAATATTTAGTTAAAATATTGCCAGATTTTCTCGCAACAGGCCACCAAACGTTGAATTTTTACTTGGAACACTGTGAGCCAGGTCCAATGTTAAAGACTTGTAATTGGCTGGTGACAAAGGAGATCGTAGATACCATTCTGTGGTATCATTTTATTTGGGAGACTTCTGTTTATTAGTATGAATTATTGTTTCGTTGAAATATCTTCTGCTTTTTTCCACATGAGGCCATAAAAAATTGAATTTTAATTTGCAAATACAGTAAAGTCGGATATAATGCAGCTGTTAGGGGACAAAACTCGGACCCGCGTTATAGCTTTCCGCGCTATTCTGGGAGTGATGGAGTACAGTAGCAAAAAAAGCCAGTATTCTAATGTGACGTGGCACCTATCTGTCAAACACGGAGCAAGTGTTGTTATTTACCGCCGTAACTCGTCAAATGTTTAGCCCCTTGCTATCGGAACTTTATTTTTTTTATCTGCATCACTGAACTTGACAGCTTCTAAGGGAGAAAAACAAAAGAGAAATGCGTTGTGATGATGGGTCACAGGCATTCAAGCAAGAATAACTAAAAAATACTGCATTTTCCAAGCAAAGGATGCACTTATTCCACCAAGGGCAGTGTTAGCTGTGAGTTGTTTGTCATGTGGGTTGAAGAAGGGGATTCACCCCCACCTGCCTCCTGCTGGGCCAGTATGGGAGGAAGTGAGAATGAGAAAAGAAGTTCACGTTCAAAGGTTGATTGCATGCTTGCACTGCAGATGGGATCTATCAGTGCCTCACGTGTTGTGAAACATGTCGCTTGCTTGTCTGATTTGCATTTCACAAAGGAAAACTAAAACAAATAATGCTTATTATTAGTGGCATGCAAAGAAAGACCACTTTTCTGTATAAAGCCTTGTCTACAATAGCTTGTCCGCTCTGAATTTTTTTCTTTCGGAAATTGGAACACATACCTTATAGCCTATATATATACAATATAATCAAAGTGTCTACATCATAATTATAATGATTACATAGAGCTATATGCCTTAGGAGATTAATTATAGGCCTGAAATGACTCCGAAGCATGAATTTTGAGGCCCGACTCAAAATTTCGGATTTTTTTTTTTTTTTGAAAATAGGAACATATACCGCATAGCCGGGATGTGTGTGTGTCATATATATATATATATATATATATATATATATATATATATATATAACGATTACAGACAGCTATACCCGTAGGAAATTAATTATAGGCATGTAAATGACTTCCAAGCATGATTTTTGAGGCGCGCCTCAAATTTCGGATTTCTTTTCTCGAAAATAGGAAGACATACCGCATAGCCAGTATTTATACATTATAATCAAAGTGTTCACATCATAATTATAATGATTAAATAGAGCTATAACCCGTAGGAGATTGACACAACAGCTTGCTGTTGTCGCTCGTGCCTAGATTGTCGGGACTGGGCAGCTATCGGTCGGTCGCTGCTAGATTATTCTGGCAGGTGGCGGCCAGACAGCTGCCGCCACTGACATCATTACAGGACCGGTTCAATTTGTAACAGCAGCCCAGTATTGGGAAAACATGCTGATTGATGCGATTCACGTCAATGTGTTGAATTTCTACTAAATTTAGGCTGCATGTTGGCCTCTGCACTGGGATGATGAGGCCCAGAAATATTTACAGGAATATAAAAATTTAGTGCTGTCTACTTGAAATATTAATTATCCCGAATTTTTAATCAAAAACTTCTGATGTGGCATATACATGCACACGGCCTTACTTGCCAATATGGTAATATAAGAACACATTTTATTTGCATATATGGAAAACCATAAAATATTGGCTGTAATGAATCAGTAAAATAGATCTCGGCGCTGAAAGGAGGGAGAAAGCGCGCCCGCTCCCTCCGCCTCATACATCAACGTCCCTGACTCACGACCACCTGCCGACAGACCAAACACATTCCACTTATTTATTGAGGTCGAGAGACATCAATTGCCCCGCGGTATAACCGAATCCGCGGTATACCAGGCCGCGGTATTCCAGGCTTCCACTGTAAGTATGCAACGTCTGATGTTACAGTTTTTATAAGTGTTTGACTACGGGAGGTCACAGATACCACTCATTTTATTCTGAATATATCTGACCACAAAATGAAATAAATATTTTATGCAGAAATCATGTTGATTTTCACCAGAGACGATTGAACATGGGCTTACAATGCTCTGTAAACTACTGCACCACTGAATGTTTTTAACATTTTGGGAGACAAGGGAGGCTAAGTATTAACATCTTGGGTATCATTTTTTTCAGCCTATTAAAATTAATTTACACTAGAGCTGATTCAGAAGTCATGGCAACTATTGTTTATCTCCCGAAAATCACCCAACAAATGAAATGTATTATGTACAGGTGAAAGTGTATGACAAGTACATTTGAAAGGGGTATGCGGTATGGATGCAGTAATGTGCAGCAAGGAACAAAAACAAACATATCTGCTTGCAATGACAGTTTAATTGATATATTCTCGTACAAACTGTATATGCTCATTTGAATGGGTACACACTGTACGTGTACAAGCTACAAGCTGTTTAACATCCTTCAAAGTAATCTCCAATGCTGCCCATGGTTTGTTATAGCGATGAGGCAGACGAGCATTTTGACGAGAAGTGGTGCACATTGACGGATCTCATGCACCCAATGGTATTTCCCATCCGTCTTATCGCTGGCAACAAACCGTGGACAACCTCGGAGACCACTTCGTATGATGATAAACAGCTTGTACACATATGATACTACCTATTCAAATGAGCGTATACAGGATGGGGATGTACGAGGATAAATCAATTAAATGGTCATTTCAAGCAGCCAAGTTTGTCTCTGTTCTTTGCCCGACATTCCTGCATTCGTAACCCATGTAATGTTCTCTTTCAAAAGTACTCTTACACTTTCAACCGTACATAGTACATTTCCTGTGTTGCATCATTTTCGGCAGACAAACAATAGTTGTCATGAATTCTAAATCAGCTCTCGTATTTAATTTTAAAAATTTGTGATTTTCATGCTAGAGATAGTTGAACATGGATTTCATGCAAAAATCGCCAATTTTAATGTATAGGGTTGTGGGGTGGGTCAAAATCAATCCAAATACCCCAAAATATCTATAGCGACTGACCTGTCATAACAACCTTATTTCTGGAAACATGAGGGGGTCATTTTAGTAACGTTCTACTGTACAATCCTAAGTGTAATTACATGGTGCCTTAACATGGGTATGGATTAATGGGGGCAAGTGCCACCTGCACCCTCTGCATTACGTGTACCTACCAGCTTGGAGAATTGTAAAGTTAACACTGGTGTTGTGGTATCTTGGCAGAGAAGGGGGAGCTAATACCCAGAAAAATGCAATCACATGTAAATCTGGGTGATGGGTGTCAACACACACATGTATGTACTCTCTCACACACGCAAAAAAATAACCAAACTTCCACTAAGTTAAGCTTATCTCTGAACACCTTTTACTTAATTGAAATTACTTAGTTCATTAACTGATTGCAATGTTATTTATTATTTTCATTATGACTGAAATTAGTGTCTTTGCAAAACATATCACTGCTTCTTTGCAAAACATATCACTGCTTAAGGACAATGCAACTTCAGACAAATATAAATGTACTTTATACTTTTATTTATTTATATTCAGGCCAGTACTACCAAAGTGGTGATTTTGGAACTGCTATATGGTCAAACACTTTCTCGGCCATGACAGTTTTTACCTGATGATGAAAGGGCCTTTATCTTCAAGCAAATGCCTGTCAGAGCTGAAGAGCTTCAGGAGACTTGTGATGAACTTTGAAAAATATGGATTTAATTTATGGTTTGCAACCTGGAACTGCTTATCTGCAAACAAAAGTATACAGTATTAACAAAATATATTGGTCTTACTTTTTTAAAGATTTTTTCTAAAAAAATTTTATTTTGAAGACAAAATTATGCCAAAATGCTGCATAAGTAATGTGTACTAGACTAACACTGAGGTCAAACCACAATTATTTACTTGATGGCTCTGTTGTATATCATGCTATGCTTGAGTTAGAATCATGTAGATCTCAGTTTTTTATCTGATTGTAGATCATGAGCTTGTTTACGTATTTTAAGTTGTCATTTCCTTACTATGATTGTCCAGCCCTGTTTTTATATATGTATTAATCTGTGTAATCAAAACTCTTTTTTTAATGTTTCTGAAGTACTGTAAAAGCAAAGAATATTTTAGGAACATGCACAGATTGCATGGGACGGAAAAGTGATACAACATTATTTTAAAAGGCTAGCAGTTTGGCTGCGAAATGCAAAGTATCATAAACAGGCTGAATGTAGTTACGTCAGAGCTGCCACCAGCCCTGAAGCTGAAATCCTGGTTCCTGTGTACAAAAATCCTGTAAAATCCTGGAATTATTGGGTCAAATCCTATAAAATCCTTGGAATTAAAATTTTTTTGTAAATTACAGAAAAAAAAAGATATGAAAGATGTTAACATATTTAATGTAGTTGTTTTGGTTTGGAATGTACAAAAAATGTTAATTCTTTTCTCCACTCACACTTATACTTTCATTTATACGACTGTATCGGCAATAATTTTTATTTCCTCACCATAGTGATATCAATGTCAAACGCAAAACACAGTCCCCAAATTCGAATTACATGCGTAAAAACAGCAATTCGCGGCAAAGGTTCTTTTCAATAATGGCCTTGGCCTTTGCATGTGATCATATAATATGTTGATAACTGTATACCCGCGCCAGTGAATAATTAAGCAAAATATTTTGGACATACACTATTGAAGTAATGGTGTATGTCCAAAATATTTCGCTTAATTATCCACCTCCATTATAAGAATCTTTCAAACAAATACATCAATGAAACTGACACACATCGCTGTGGGCGCTAGTGTCACCACATTGAGCAAAGTCCTTAGAAAAAAAAATTTGGATTTTTCTAGTGTGTTAAAAATCTGTAAAAACTGATGATATCCATTAAAACGGCAGGCCTTGTTACATATTTTTTACCCTATTAAGCATAATGAAGGGACTGAAAATATCTGACTCATTAAACCAGGAACATTTCTTAAAAGGTTACATTACTTTTCTGTTTAAAGATCAGATGCACAACTGTTCATGCTTAATAAACAACAAAACTTCTAAACTGGCTGGTTGTATGATTTCTGCAATCATTTGAAAGTTTATTTCTGAGCCTTATTGAGCAAACTCAACATGGGTTTATAAAGGTTTGGCAAAACTGTGTGAGCATTTCTGTGGTTTCAGCTAATTTTTGCATTTGCTTCACTGAAACATGCATTCACCTTCAAAATGTATACCTTTTTTAACGAGGGCACATTATTTACTGTATACTTGCTGCACTGGACTTGACTACTGCTCCTACAATTTAAAAATGGTCAGTTTTCATGTTATCAACCTCACTGTTCTTGTGTGCCAACATTTTTTTTTGGCAAGTTTGCTTTGTTGCTGGTCCTAGCCATCTTTTATACCTTATCAAACACAGCTTTAAATTGTCATTGCTACTTCTGAAGCTCATCGTAACAAAACTGTTTCAAGAATTCATAAAAAAATTTGATTTTCTGTTGTCTTGTTTGCTTATGTGTGAATATATTCCGTTCACTGCTAATGTGTACCAGATATCCTGAATTCGTTTCATATAACTTAGGTAAATTTTGACAGACATGTGATAAACATACACATGTAAACAGTAATTTCCCTCATTTGCAAAGTACTACTAGTATGTCAGTTGATGGTGGTTGTGGGATTTATGTTATGTTGGCAATCTGGGTCATGATTCTGATGAAAAATAGTATATGTGTGCGAGGACTTTTTTTAGTTCGAGACTAAATCAAGGCGAGATAAGAAATATTTTTGAGAATCAAGACTAGACCGAAAATTCTATTAAAATCAAATACATGACAATGGTCATAAAAAAAAAGATATATCCTGATTCACTAGGTTATCAATTTGTCAGTAAGGATAATACTACTTTGGGTGATGAAATGCAGTGCCGGCACATTTCTGAAATGTGATTGGCTCACTTGAGCTGTACCGATGTGCAAAGCAGTGCTGTGCTGTGAAGTGCTGAACAAGTTAACCAACTTTAAACTTGGGGTCAGCAGCTGATGAGCAGCCAATCGGTAGAATGTATGTGATTCAGAGTTGCCACCTTATTTTACATTGGAAAATTCCCTGACATTTCCCTGATTTCTAGACAAAAAGAATATTTTTTCCCTGACCTTTTTCTAAAATTTTTTTTCTTTAATGATTGGTCCCTTTGCATCAAAACACACTTTTACAAGAAAATACTTCTCAGATCTTACAAAATTGCACACTACATAGATTGCAAAGAACAATGCCAAAGCATTTAGTCCACAATCATTAAAACAATTTTATATGATTATGGCAAAGGTACACATTGATGACAGAACTGCGAAATATATAATGCCTATCACAGAATTCTCCGACATTTAGCTAACTTGTTTGACATTACCTGACATTTCCCTAATATTCCTGACAGTTTTCAAATTCCCAGACATTTCCCTGTTTTCCAGGTTTTCCATACCTGTGGCAACCCTGGTGATTGGCTATTGTGAAATATGTCATGAACGAGGCAATGAAATACAAGGTCAAACTGCGCAGGTGCAAATATAAATGGGAAAGCAAGTATTTTGTTAAAATGGTTTAATACTGTAATACTATGGGTAATAAAATAATGTATGGCTTATATAAACTGCAAACATGTTATTCATATATCTAATGTGCATAGAAAAACATTTACAAATGTAAATAAGATGACAGCCCTGTACATCAATGGAGCTACTCTCATCACACTCAGATCAGTATTTACTGTAGCACGCAGAGAATGACGATCAACGCTACAGTCAGCATCAGCAGGGTATCCTGCAGTTAAAATCAGCGCATTGAAGCATAAATCTTAACTTAGTTATTATTAACTAAATCTGTACCAAATGATAGGATAAATAATTAGAATGGATACTTCAGAACTGTCATTGTCACTTTGTGAATTTCAATTTAAACAACATAAGTTATTTACATAATACAAAAATTTGTACAAAAATTGTTGGTCCACGTGTATTCTTGGTGATCTCCCGTTTACCTTGCCCTTGCATTCCGGTGCTGCACCATTTCCATCTCATTTCACCCTCGTTGGCTCTCAAGACCTCGTTGTTAAGAGCCGCCCAAATCTCTCAACTTGAATGCCCAACTTCATTAAAATGTCACCAAATAGCTGTACAGAACTAATAACTGAAATGCACGTATCTATATGGAGTGCAGGGCTCGAATAGATAAGATGATGTTGATAAATCTTCCTTACATGGAACTAACTGGTGAAATAGGAAACCCAGACTGGCTAGTCTGACTCAAAACACATGTATGTGTGTTCCCAGTTTGCAAATAAAACATAATGCAAAACAAAGGCTGACATGCAGCTGTCTTCTACAAATATTCCAGTAATATTACATTTAAAAATTACATTTTGGATTGACACTTAAAAATTATTTGAAAATTAAATAATTAAAGTTGAGCCAACGTAGGATAGTTTCACAATGTAAGCTGAAATTTTATTACATATAGTCAAACCCCTCTATTACGACCCCATTTATTACGACCACCTCTCTATTACGACCCAATCCTGAAGAACCGTGAAAAGTTTGGGTCGAAAAAGTAAAAAATTTGAGGCACATCTAAAAATAGATACAGTAATCCCTCGCCAACCGCGGTATCTTCAACCCCAGTTTCAGTTATGCGTGGATTTGTTTTTGTTGACCTTTTCTCCAACCACGGTACTAATTTATATTAGCCACGGTTTTCAGTCAATGGAAAACTAGCCCTTACTGATGTTAGTGGTCGTGCATTTCTCAAGCTACCATCATAGACTTTAACATCAGTTGTCCCAAGCTGCTGTGAAGTAACAAATTACTTAATGTCAGAAGGGGACACTGGTGTATTGTCCTTGGAAGTGCGTGGGGGGAGTTGCAGGCCATGTCAGTAAGGATTCTTTGTCCTGGTCACATGCCACTGCCTCTGCCTTACCCTCCCTGTCTTTTTTTGCTGTGAAAAAACAGCGGCACATTACACAGACTAGTTTTTTAAACAGTGTATGTATGATAACTTCAAATTTAATTCAATGACCCATTTTTTTAATGATTATTTTTAAATTTATGTGCACCTACACCTATGTAATATGCTAATTTTTGATGGTGGGCAATTTATTTTGTGATGTCAATTTTATGTGTAAAGTGAATAAAGATAAATGTTTGGAAATAAAATGTGTTCTTATGTTACCGGTACTATATTATGGCGAGTTAGGCCGTGTGCATGTATAGACGTCAAAAGTTTTTGATGAAAAATTTGGGATACTTAATATTTCAAGTAGACCGCACTAAATATTTATATTCCCATAAACATTGCCGGGCCTCATTGTGCCAGTGTAGAAGCCAACACACCACCTACATTTAGTATAAATTCAACACATTGACGTGAGTCGCATCTATCAGCATGTTACGAAGTGAACCGGCCCTGTAACGATGGCAGTGGCGGCGGGCAGGTGCTGCCCGCCAAGTAATCTTGTAGCGACTGACCAACAGCTGCCCAGCCTGAGGATCTAGGGCCGAGCTTCAGCAGCAAACAGCCACGCCCTCGCCCGGCCACGCTGCAGAGGATCTAGGCGCTCACCTAGCTACGTACACGCGGCAGCCGGTGATGTATTCGCTGCCACCCCGACAAGTGGTGGTCCAATGTGCCTTTCTTGGGTATCAAATTAATCAGGAGACATGCAGCTATTAAAATATACATATTTAATTTAAAAGGTGGTTTTTTTATTCGCTAGAGACAATTGAACATGAACTTCATGCAAAAAATTGGCAAGTTTGGGGGCATAGGTGTTGGGGATGGATTGAAATCGGCCCAAAATTTTCCAGATTTTTTATTATGACCGACCCCTCCCCCCTCCCATATTTCGACCCTATTCTCGGGAACCATGAGGGGTTGTAATAGAGAGGTTCTACTGTATTTACCACTTAATTATAGGCCATTCACAGTAAAGTGAGCATTTTTTAAGGTCTTTCAAAAGACATTAACCCCTAATAAATATATTTTATTGCAGCCTCAGACGTTAACTTAGGAGAGTGATGAAATGTATATAGTATGTTTATTAGTCATATTGCAACGCTTACAATAAAAAGTGGCAGAAAGGTAGAAATTAATTGAATGGAAAAATCTAGCAGTGTCTTAAAAAGTGCTCACTTTACTGTGAATAGCCTACAACTCTCATACTGAATTACTTGGAGTGCAGTTAAGTAGTGAATCCTGTGAGTGGGTGTGACAATCTCATCAACGTGTGTGTGGTTACTTTTAATGATGCTTCTTTTTTCCTCTTGGAAGTACTTTCCAATTCTTTGGAATTATCTGATGTGTTACTTATCTGCTTAAATGTTTTGGAATTGTTAGAATGAGATATCCTTTTTGCTAAATTGCTTAAAAAGTATCTAACCAAAAAAACTGTTTCAATAGTCGTATTTTAATAAAGGACGTTCACATTAAAGTCAGCACTCTAGAAATCAACCTTTGAAAAAAACCACCACCCGCTACTGCGTATGTATAACCATGTGTGTCACCACACAGGCTGGGGATGAACACACCCAGTTATGTTGGCAGGGAAATGTGAAAAGTAGTTCTACGAAATAACATGGTATTGCAAGTGTAATGTTTAAATTTATGGCTACTTAAGCTGTTTGAAGTTGATTTTATACACTCTAAAGTAACTATTGGCATAAATATAATGTATTTACTGTAACTCAATTATATTGTGTCACATGATCTGCGCAACGGTCAAAACTAACGGTCCGTTGTTGTGGTTCCTTCATGCTTGTTGCTTGGCTTGCTTGTGAGGCAAACTACAAATTTGGAAACTGGAAGTTGTTGTGTTTTAATATTTTTCATCTATTTTTCAGCTTATCTGCAATCAGCATTGTTTTATTATAGGTCATATAGTGTTTGTGTTGTTGTGATTTTGTGTAAAGTTAAGAGTTCCAGCAAAGTACGTACAAATATTCAGTATCAGGAGGACATTATAAATCTCATCGAAAGTATTTATTCTTTAATTCGTCGAGGAGAGATGAAGATGTGCAAGGTGATCAAACAAGTTGCAGAAATGATAAAAATTTCAACTGCAACTTTCCGGAGGTAAATGTAAATGTGTTTTTATGATGTGTTTTCACCACTTATCCCCAATAAAAAAAGTGAAAAAGGACACGTATAAATCAACAGTTAGAAACGTGATGATATAAACGGAAAGTTAAATAACAATTATAAAGTAAATGAACGACAGCAGAAACGCAACATTAATATATCAGTGAGTTTGCAAAGTACATGTCATATCCTAAGTTTGACAAATAATATTAAAAGTTATCTGTACCTATCTACCTACACCCATCTGTTTAATCTTTCTTTCAAATCTGTTATTATAACAAGTGCAAATTTGGCAGTCAATAATTATACGTTAATTTTACACGTTTTTATATCACTGTGTAGTTTTGTAATGTAGGCCTAACCTCAAATACATCTGTACGTATCTATTTACGCCCAGCCATGTAACCTTTCTTAAATCTGCCTTGATAACAAGTGCAAATGTGCCGATCAATAATTATACATTAATTTGACACATTTTGAAATCACTGTGTTATTTTGTAATGTAGGCCTAGCCTCAAACTTGTGTTCTTGTAGTTTTTCATCCCAAGTTACGGTGTTAAATTTTACTACTGATAACATAAACGTCGCAGTTTGATGCTACACCAAAGGTGTTCCAACATATAAACTATAAAATCTTGAAGCTGGTTTTGTTAACTATAGACCTATAGCTGTGCTTGTTGCAGACATTCTTTCGTGATACAAGTGTAGGCCTAATTGTTTATTTGGTAATGCTGGTCGTAATAAAAATTAGAAAGTATGTACAATTAATTTTCAACAGTTAGGCCTATAGAACAATTCCATGTGTAAATTTCGAAATGGATGTTTGACAAGACAACTTGCTACCTTTTGAGAAATATCAACAAAGATAGTATGCGTTGTTGAGTAGGCATAATTGTTTGTAATATCTGCCACTTTGGCCGCAAAAATATTGTAGTTATTGAAATTTAATGTAACTGTAAATTACATGTCATAGCCAACACCCCAGACTCCCAGAGCAGTGTATGTGTTAAATTAAGTATTTCTAAAGAAGCTGAATGAGCTAGCTTTCAATAAGGGCTGGGCTACAATTGACATACCAAACACATTCACAGTTATAGCGATAAGCACATACAAAACACAAAAGCACAGTGGCCTGGCTACAATTGATATAACAATAATAATATTAGTTTGTTTATGTTGCTACATTTGTACCGAAGAAATTAAGTTCTGTACATAGAGTTGGTAGTGGATTTTTTCAAAAATAAGTATTTTCAATTGATCTGAGACATTTTTTAAATGGTAAATTATTTACATTTCATTTTTACTATAAAAATTACCTAAAAGTGTTACAAAACTTCTGTAGTTGTGATTATCCATAAATAAACAAAATAAAATATCTTCCCCAGGAATGAAGTCAAAATACACACTTTCTTGATTTGTAAATAAGTTTTTCAACTGATAACATAGTATAAGTGTCGGAGCTTCTGATTGGCTGTTTATTGACGCACAGCTATAGTAACAAGGAAAGTTAAACTAAGTGCTTTTCACTATGCACAGTAACTTGCCTGTAAGTATTACTTTTATAATTTGTCCTTCAGATACTCATTTAGATGTCATTTGTAGATATGTATTGGCTGTACATTAATAAGACATTTATTTCAGCTTTGTGTGTGCAGGCATAAACCATTTTTGTTAGTATAGTAATTTTATTTAAATACTTTTCTCATTTAAGTTTTCAGTTCTGCTGCAGTCATTGCAATGAGGGAACCACAACAATGATGAGAGTCCATGCACTTTACCTGTAAAATTAGTTTCTCGAGGTCTGTGTGGGTTTGACAAAAAGGAAATGTCGCACCCATTTGCGCCACAAGAGACACCATAAATCTGGTCATCACTGGATAGGCATTTCACTTAGCTATAAATAATATACATTATTTTCAGAATTATTTTATACAAATGAAGGTGGTGACAATTGCAAGCCTGGTATACCCTTCTTTTACCACTTCAATTCACAGTACAAATGTTCAGTTCTTTTTTGGAAGGTCTCAGAAGGGTACATAAACAGAGTAATGGTGTCAAAAAAAATATACGTACATATACACAATTGCATTTGGTGATATGTTTATATTTTTAGTGTAAATTATTTTTATTTTATATATACGTTATAGGCATATGTTGAAATATATTTATCTCCATTTATAAAGGTGCACATAAAACTATCCTTAAAATGTACAAATACATGCACATATTTTATATATTTTTCTTTTTTATATACTGCCACGTTTGTGCCATCACATTAAGTTTATTAGCACCATCTACTTCTGTGCAGTGATGTACTCTTTGCTTGGCTCAGATCCCCTCATCTTTCCTTGCCTCCCTGCCTTCCCCTTTCAGACATCTGCTACGTTACGCTGCTACCTTATGCCTGCAGGATGTATGTTTTTTCCTGATGGCTTAGTTGCACCTAACTTCAGTCAGCTTAGGCCAAACACAGCTACCATGTTTTAGAGCTGATGTTTTACTTGTCACGCTACAGAGCGATGGGGCACTTAGGAAACTGTGAGTCATGGGAAACTTTAAGTTTGCGGTACAGTTTTCAAATGTTTGGTAATTTGTGTGATAAGTGGTGTTGTACCTTTGGTGTGCAGTAGTGCTAGTCTATTTCAAAATCTGGATTTGGCTGCCCTTCCAAATTATTTTTCAGCTTAACTAATGTGTGTCCTGTTTTAATATGTCGTGTTGGTCCTTGTTCACCACCGAAGTTTAATGTTTGCTTTTTCACAGTTTCCATAACTTCATCGCTAGGGTGTTCATTTTTCAATTGTTTGCTGTGTAAAGTTTTTGTCTATCAGAGCTGTGAGATGACCCACACAATTTTTTATATATATATATATATATATATATATATATATATATATATATATATATATATATGTTATACACATCATATATGTTATATGTTTTATATATAATATACGTGTTATATTTAGCAGTCCTAAAATGTAAACATTGAGTTTATTAACATGTGGCAATCACATGGCAGTCACATGGTAATGTTTGTTTACATGTGGTGGAAGGATACATAATGGGCAAGCAAGTAGAATTTTAGCAGGGCTTTCAAAAGTGCTCACTTTATCGTCAACTGCCTATATATATATTTGCATATTCTCTCTTTGATTCTAAGTGACCATTACAAATTTAAAGTACAATTCCTTGTTTCAAATTATGATTAGTGTTTTTTGGCCTTTCCTGGCAGTTTTTAATATGTTGCCAAGCCGTTGTGGTTAATGTGAGGTTCAGTTGGTTGCTGCTTGGTGCGCAAGTGTTCAGGGATGGGTTGTAACAAGAAGTTTTATATGAGAGTGGGGAGTTGTGGTCAGAAGGAGAATGTGGAAAGTTTATTGGTGTGGGACAGCTGGGGTGGTGTGTTGTCATTCAGCTGGTGAGGCCCAATTATTCCAGCAATAATTTTGCTGTGTGCCCAATGGTGGGGTAGAATAATTTATATTGCTCTCAATGTTCATGACAGCTATTTTGGGTGTTACGTGGACAAAATGAATTTACATTCCAGAAGTGTTTGGCAGAGCATGATAAGACTGCAAATATTATGTGTTGTATTTGTATCGCATGTTAGGTGCAGCCGTGGGTTGCAAATCTGACACGTGTGTTTTCTCCATAGTAAGTAGGGGAAAATTGCTGGATATCTACGCCAACTGGGGCAGCTGTCAGAACTTAATTTTTGTTGTGGATCTAGGAGCCCATGTAAATGCCCTATTTAGATGTCAATCACCAGCTGTGCAACGTAGCTCCATTACTCACAGACACAATTCTGGTACTGTAATGAATAAGGCTCCAGGTACTGTGAATGCTTGTATGATTTTCATTATAAGGATAACAAATTTCTACGCAGTTTTAATTGTGATCATTAATGCATTATTTTACCCAGTTTTGCTGGTTTAGAACGTATGTGTATGGGACTATGGCAGTAATGGCAATTATATATTTGCAATTCCTTTTAATCAAAGTTACACAATGAATACTTATTATTACCCGATACCAAGTTATATTGTTAGTCAATTTTACTGGCATTTCTTGCCTTTTGCTTTATTTTAATATTGTAGATTATAGGTATTTAGTTGTTTTGATGATTTTGGGGTAAAACTGTGATGAAATGTTTCAAATCAAATTTAGGATTGTTGAAAATGTTTTAGCAACTGGTTGTAAACATCTTTATAGCATTTTTATTTTTAGGGTACATGCATTTAATCAGTATGTACATATTAGATGTGACAAAAGTAATTTTTATAATCATGAGTAGTAGATTCTGGAAGTTGATATTACATGGTAATTTAAGTATTTATTACCTGGATATTGGATTTGTCAAATACCATAACCTGTGATAGTTTTTTTGGTGTACCTTTAGACTTTGCATGTGGGCATAAGCAACCAGACACTAGTGACAAAGTGAATGATTTTGTTTGATTGATGATCACAACAGAATTGAGTAATTACATTATTTAATATTTTTGATATGTTTGATAATATTTTTCGTTGAAGATCTTTTTAACTATGTTTGTAGGTGGCTGTGAGTCTATGGCATTCCCATTGAAGTTTCAGCTGACACTAGAGCCAATATGATTCTTTGAGGAATGTTTGATTACAGTAACTGTTAAATATCTCATTGTTGAATTGTATTTAAACAAAATAAATGTTATATGGGTATTAAAATCTAAATTGCCTGGTATCTATTGCATTTTTGTAGACTAATTTCCTTTAACACGAGGTTACACAGTGTAAGTACTTAACATTAGTAACTGTGTGTAGTGCAGGACCCTTGCTATTTCATGTGATATTGATCTTACTTGATTTTGGTTAAAATTAACTATGTTTTTGTGGTGTTGTTTGGGCCCAGTGATTGCATGGTTCATGGGAAAGTTTAGGTCTGAAAATTAAAACCTGAATCATCGGTACACAACACTTAAACATATTTTAAGAGAAGATGCCATAAATTTCTCTCATCATATACATTGCAACAAGTATTTCAGCCTAAGCCCCCTAAAAATAATACACTGTTAGACAATCTGCACATAGAGATGAGTGTTTGCTTTATACATAATATATTTCATATTCTATATGCAACTAATCATACCTGATGTTGCATTTCTTGCTGAAGATGATGAAACAATTTCTGCAAGCACTTCTAAATCTTGTAAGACTACTTCATCAGAGTCTGACAATGCTCGCAATAACTCTGGGAACAGTTGATCAATATGACGGAACATCTAAACAATTAAATCATTTTGCAATAAAAACCATGTATACAATACAGAAAGACATAGTGCAACCTTTCAAGTAAAACATTTTGACAATAACATTGTCTCTTACAATGGAAGAAAAAAAAAACACTCAAACCTTGAATTTACATTTAAACATTTCCCCCAACACATTTAACAGTCCCCCAAAATTTGTCTATATGATCAATTGTCCATACAAACAGATAATACCAAATTTTAATCCATGTAACTCTTTCCCACTCCTTTCACCAAATGAAAAAACTTTCTTAAACAGTACTGTTTGCTAACTGGGTGCACAAAATCATGGTCACACATCTTACAGAAAAATTAGATGTTTTTATCAATGAAATATGCACATTTATTTATCAAGGCGATGTATTCTGAGCAAAACGATATCTCAGTTGTGCAGAAATGACCAATGAGCAAGTGAAAATTAATGAAAACTAGACTATGACATCCCACACAGCCCTAATATACAACATGCAACTAGGCAAATGTTTAACTTCTCATGGGAAAATGAGACTTTCACAGAGATTTTATTGATTTAATATAAATTTATTTATTAGGATAATGTATTTTGAACTAAACAATACCCCAGTAGTGCAGAAACAACCACCAAGTAAGTCGAAATTAATAAAATGAGACATTGCGTTTAAGCCTAAGGGTCATGGTCAGTGAAGAAAAGCAAAAAATCTCAGTTATCATAGCACTAGACAATCAAGAAACTGTTCACACATAACAGGAACAAGATGAGAGGAACAGGCACGGAAGAAAAAATTAGTGGAGGCAGACACTTTTTTTTGCCACTTACGACAGACATTAAGTGTCAACGTTGGCTGATGCTGCTGTTTCTGCTGCCATGTGCAAGGTGTTGCATGTGCTGTGATGCAGAGTCATATCTCTGCAGATAAGTAGGGGCAGAAAAGGGAACTGCACCAGCAAAGGATGCACTGTGAAACATCTGTCAGGCCAATAACCTTGCTCACACACTGCCTGCTAGCAATGGTAAATTTTAATGAATTTTCATTAGTATTTTATTTTACCTTGCAATGCAGTGAGTACAGGAAACAATGCTGCAACCCCTATTTTCTCTTTAAATGTTGCAAGCTTGCAACTGTTTTTTAACAGAGTTCCGCCACAATTTTTTTCCTTCTTATATATATATCCCCCCCCCCCCCCTCAAAATATGTATGTACAAACAAGGTGTCTATATGAACCAGGAGCTGTAAAATTGAGATTTGAGTAACTACAATACATGAAGAGTTTATGACTGGTGTATCGTGTGAATAACAACAATGATGGAATAACAAACTTTAGACAAAGTGATGTGTAGAAATAAAAGTTAACCATAAGGTGATTGTTTCATCGTTGTTAACAATTAATTGAGCAGGGACAGAAAATGGATGTTACAAATTTAAAGTGTATCATAAAGTAGTGACTTAGAACACAAAAGTGAAAGTGTACAAAAAAAAATGCAACCTGCACTGAAAAGGTAAATATTTGTAATGCATCCCCAGACAAAATTCAGGGTTGATAAAACCCTTACCTAAGGTAAATTTGGTAAGGAGGACCACATGCATGTTACTACTAAAGATGTGCAAATTCAATGAAAAACTGATTCAGATACAAATTGCAGATTCAGAAATTTTCTAGTTCCCATTCAGTTTTATCTTTCTGTGGTGCAAAATCAACATTACTTTATTAATAATTATTACTTTAATTCAATAGACAGATGTTTCAAAAATTAAATGATACTGCAGGAGTGTATATTCTATTTCCCCTAGTTGCCAAAAATGTCAGAAATGTTGAGCGGCATGTTAGTTTTACAGTGCAAGGAATCCATTTTCAGTGGTTCGTTGCAGGAGAATAAGAGTAATTGTTATTAAAATGTTAATTTATCTCATTAGATACCAGTTTTCTGAATAAAATTAGATCTTGGAAAAGCATACGTGACACCATGACACACCTTTTCCATCAAATAATGCGTAACTACTGAGCAAATGAAATCTTACGTGACAATAAGAGCAAGTGTTTTTCAATTATTATTAATAACTGAAGGTAATAAAGAAACAAATATTAAAAACTGTATTTATTCACTGCTTTCTCAGAAATCACACATTTTGAAATTATGTAATGATGCGTGATGCTTTCTGTACTTTTGGGAAGTGCACACTTCTTGCAACTGCATCCCATCTTGGAAAGCACTTCTCCTTGTGGGCCAGTCAGAAATCACTAATAAAAGAAGGAAGGGAGATGCGACACATATCTACAAGAGCGTCTTGAGAAGCCCCAATATTAAGCATCTAACATGTGATCCTAATCAACACTACTACACACCAAGAAGCAGTCACAAGCGTCACACCTATGCTGCAGTTTGAATTGCCCGTTACTCCAGGATCGTAGCGGTATCTCACAATCCCGCCACTGGAGAGCAAAGTGCCACCCGCTGGAAAATTCACAGCCTCCAAGATGCGTGGGCTGACAAGATATATCACCACCTTCCAGCCATGCAGCGAGCGCTGTGCAGATAAGGATATACAGTCACCCATGCATGATGTCAGAAGTACAATCCCCAGAGAGTGGAGCCAGCTTCTTCTTCACCCTTCTAAGTGCTGCCAGTTGGAGAGATTATTATAAAAGGACCTCAAGAACATGGTGTAGCGAATGCTGGGGGTCCGCACATGTTAAGTTAAAGTTGGGTGGACTATAGATTCCTTGGCGGGCCCCCTGTTTTAACAATAATCTCGACCGACCTATTCCAGGAAGAGTATAAAAGCTTTCAGCGCGCTTCCCTCCACCCCAAGTGGCAGCCAGCGGTGGAAGAGTGTCCATGTCTGTGCAGGAGCGAAGATTGATTGTAGATGTCAAGGGTCCGGGGAGCTCCGGCCTGTCTACGATCGTCGATTGTCACAGCTGATTCATTGATGAGCATGACCTCTGCAAGCAGTAGGGCGGTAATCCCTTTCTCATGACAATCAGACCAACCAGCCACACCCACAGCAAGGAGTAAGCGACTCATCCCCCCCCCCCCCCAATCCAGCTGTAGGTCACGGCGACAATATATTTTGTTGCCAGTTGGCTCCACCAACGCCAGCCACGAGCCTCATTATTACGCCGGAACTTCTTGGCAGCCAGCAAAGTTTGAATTTAATTATGATGCTACCTGGTTCTAAATGGCTGCATTGGATACAGTTGGTATTATACAAATCGTACTTGGTATTTCACCTACACGCATATAATGCTCACTGTATTAAGCACAAAGTTTTGATTTTACATTTAATTAATTTTGTACTCATTTTTAGTAGTTGCATTGATTCACATTTTTCCAACACACAGAACAGCAGCTCAGTGCTGACACATACTACTGAGCTATTTGAACCACTAAAACTTACATGAAACCTAACATTAATTGAGAAACAATATTGAATTCAAATGCATAAAATAGATTTTTAGTAGTCGTAATTTTCTCGTTGTTGATGGTGTACAAGTTAAAAGTACGTTATAGCTTCACTGGTATTGAGAACCACAGTAGTTGATAGTTTATGTAAGCAAAGAGCACGAAACAATTTTAAGCTACGCAATTCTTACAATTTCACATGCTATGAGATTTTACATTATTTTAACAAGCAGACACTAACAACATTAATGTTTTACATTTGTTCTATACTTTTCTCAGTGTTAACTTATGTTCATCCTCCCGAGAAACACCCCCCCCCCCCCCTTCATTTGTTACAGCAGAATAGTACGAGAGTGCAGACGCCGATAGCCACAGGTGGCCAGGTAATCACGAACAGACATATGTTCCAAACAACCAGAGTTGTGTTATTTTACTTCAATATAATTTTAACAACTTTATACAAAATGCTAATGCAGTCACATATTTAAGCAATGTTATCGTTCATGAGTCTTTAAGATAGCCTACAGGCAATAAAGCAGTAATTTTTATATATTATTAACTTGATATATATAGAAATTATTTCAAAATATTCTACAACAGTTCAAGTGTTAACAAAACGGTCATTTTGATTAATTAATGATTATTTTCCGCAATTATATTCTACTAATCAATTTACCAGACCATTGGCTTACAGCCATATAAATTTTTTTTAGAAGTCAAAACAGAAACATTTCACTCAGTAATATAAAAGGTAATTGGTGTTTGTATAACAAAAGCCTTCAGGTTTTTATCAGAAACTCCAACCAGTTAAAATCATGATCTTGCAACTGAGTCACAAAATTAAACTTACTACAGCACTGCAAATTACTGTTACATTAAATCCAGGCTTTATAAAATTTTTTTCCAACTTTCAACCTATAGAGATATTAAATTGTCAGCTAGTAAACAGCTAATCGTATAAAATTATAGTCAAAGTAGTGGTTCAGCATATTATAATTTTCAGTAAATATGGCAATCATATAATTTAAATGCCAGATAAGCAGTAAGGCAATACATGCCACAAATTTTATTTATTACTTTCTCAAAGTATAAGTGTAGATTCAGTGCAAGTGAGAATTTTCAATTACTATTTAAAAAGGGGCCTACCCTAGCAGAGTAATGAAATATATTTTAATAAAGTTAAACCAATCAAGGTTTGTGAGTATAACATAATAGCATTCAGTTTTGCGAATTCAAGTGAACTACAGTCAGAATTAAGGCATTTTAGAAAGTTGCACATGTTACTACCTAGGTGTAGTGGGTAAAATTACAACACATTTTATATTATAACAACTGAGGTCGAGGCCTGTAAGGATCAAAGGAGCAGGACTAATTTATTCAGCATCTAGTAACAGCATATAATTTCAGTGAAGGCTTTCAGGTAAAAGAAATAAGTCATGGGCATTATTATTTTTTTAAATGAAGTAAAGTGTCATTTATAAAAGGAGTACAAACTCTCTACATTATTAATGGTTACACATGCCAAACAGCATACTCTCACCTATCCCTTATTCCTTACGTATTGTGGTTATGTCCATTTATTTACCTATTCTTTAGTTAATTATAGAGTGATTAACAGATCACAGCAAATAAAATTGATACTAGGGTATTAAGTCCACAGGATATATATTTTCAAAAATTGTAGATTAAGACCAGCTGGTAAAAAGTAACACATGTCTTAGATGTAAGTATTATATGTCATATATTGTTCCAGTGTAATCTCAGCTAAAAGTATCTAGCACAGTACCAGATGTAAATAATCAAACAAGATAATGCTGTCAACAAACCTACGAAGAAAAGTGTAAGTTTGATAATATAGACATGGAAAACCAGCGCAATTAAGTGCGTGCCAATTAAAAAAACATACTCCAGGAAAATTACCTAAGAAGTGAATTTTCCACTGATGCACAAAAACTGTCTCCAGAAATCAGTGAAACGAAAAATGAACTCGTTTGTTTATGACGGCTTACAAACAAAAAGACAATTCCACGTATAAAATTTCTACCCACGTGGTACACCAAGCAAAAAGTTTTAATTCTATACTGTGCAAGTAACGTAGTATATTATATTATTGTCAACATGATGTAATTTTGGGTAAAAAGTTTTTAGTTTTACTTCATGTAAAAGTTACATATCATTACTAATCTGTCTAGGTTAACGGTCCCATGTGGAACCAACTAAACGCAAACATCTTAATTTTTTCATATGTGTAAAATCATGTCAAAGATCTAGTATATATTACTTAGCTTTCTAACTCGTAAGTATTCCATGGTACAATTAAGTAATAATAAGTTCTCATAAAATCAAAAAACTAATAATGCTAGAGACCAGCCACTCGTATTACGTTGCGTTTAAACAACTCACACCTGCAAGGTGCAGGTTAGCCAACTGTGGCTTCTGATATCTCCTTTCACACAGGAAAATTAATTTAATTACCTTTAATATTGTTCACTTCTCAAAAACTGTTATATTTTTCTAACTTCAGCCAGCTGGCAACATTTACGGAATCATTTAGAGTATTCATATTCTTTAGAAAAGTAACTTCCTAGCACGTGATAAGTGAAACATCCCACTAGTGCACAACAATTTCCCCACTACTACAACCCCACATCCACTGCCTAGTATTAAGGGGGTTATAAACACTAAATGTGGCGATGGACGTAACTCCTTCCAATCCATGGGCTCATTACATCATGTGCATAGGTATTGACCAATAACTCAAATTCTGTAAAACAATGTAAATTTCTTCAAGTAACCTTCCTTTCCAAAAAAAATTTCAAATTTCTAAGTGTAACCTATGTTCAAATTTAAATGCCACGGGTTCTCGAACTGGGTACTCCACCCTCGATACTGCTTTAATGAATAAAATTGAGAATGTCACAATTCGTCTTCAGAACTTCCTAGGCCTACTTCGTTACTTGGTTGCAGAGTTCCTCGACCCCAATGACCAACCATAACCTCCAACTGAAGGATGTCTTGCCACTACCTGCCTCCTGCAGCCAGGGCGGCTGCTTGTTCGACCAGAGGGATGATGTAGTGAGGGCTGGGGGTCCGCACATGTTAAGTTAAAGTTGGGTGGACTATAAATTCCTTGGCGGGCCCCCTGTTTTAACAACAATCTAGCTAGACCTACTCCAGGAAGAGTATAAAAGCTTTGAGCGTGCTCCCCCCCACCCCAAGTGGCAGCCAGTGGCGGATGAGTGTCCACATCTGTTTAGGAGCGAAGATTGATTGTAGACGTCAAGGGTCCGGGAGCTCCGGCCTGTCTACGATCATCACAGCTGATTCATTGGTGAGTATAACCTCGGCAAGCAGTAGGGCAGCAATCCCTTTCTTGAGAACTTGTAAAACTAAGTGCTGCAAGGCCAGAGTCTTTGTATAACCGTAATCTTATATTCATATAATTAACTTACCTCTCCATTTATGTCAGTATCGTCGTATGTCAGTATATTGTACCACCGTTTCTTGTATAACTATAATCATTTATGTTCCCTTAATTATCTTGTCAGTTCCAGAGTACGGAAATTAAAGTAATTGTATTGAGTTTCTTATTGTAGTATTGTGTAAAAGAATTGTTTTATATATATTTAAAGTATTGTAATAAATGTGTGTAGTTGACTTCCCCTCTTTCATTAAATAGCTGTTAGTATTTGTTTCCCTTACGTACACCTCTACCTAAGTGGAGATATAGTTGCTACGAGAGATTAATATAAATATAGGAATAGTCACAGTGTTAGGTAGGTAGATTGTTACAACGGCCTCAGGACAGTCTGCTGCACCTCCATCACTGTAACGGTGGAGGTGTCAGCTCATCAAGGGTAAGCTCTAGCCCTCTGTCTCTCACTGTAATGGCCACGAGACAGTCAAACAAGGCCAGCTGGCAGCTAAAACTCTTTGCACCATGTCTGTTACCATAAGTCTCCAGAAGGTCCTCGACAGTCGACGTCCACCGTCCACTCTGGAGATACCGCCAGCAATCCAGAGGGTCTTCCACCTTTTCGGTGACCTCTAGCTCCAGAGGCCTTTCGGAGACCGACGCCACCTGATGGTCCTGCCAATGCCGTCAACCACCCTCCAGGTCTTCCTTGGACCCTTCCAATGACAATGTTCCCTCTTGGTACCAGCCACACCATTCTTCAGCGTCCTGGTGCTGCATACACAATTTAATTATGTTCCTTCAGAACATATCTCTTTAGGAAATAAATTTAATATTTTTATCATGGCTTCTTAAATTCACGTCTTACAACAAACACACACTTACTAATTGCTATCAGGACTCCTTCACCTGAGTTAGAATCAAACCCCATTTTATTTTTTAATTGCAATATAATTATATTATTATTATTACTAGGAGAGTGCAGCCCCATTTGTCTTTTAAAGCTTTTAATGAAAGCTAATGTAATTCCTATAACTATTTTATTCCTATTGAATAAAGTGTACCCTATTAGCAACATAGACTTAAAACATTTTTAAAATATGAATTATTTTTTAATACAAGTCCTTAAGGCATTATTTAATTCTTTTATTCAGGAAATAGCAGGCACCTCATGTAAGAGCCCTCAAGGAAGGTATAAACTTTCCACGAATGGTTTTTAGTGACCAGAGTACCTCCCTACTCTGCCTCATCGCTGTAAAAGGCTGAAGGAAATGAGAGATGAGTGCACTGACCACTGAACCCACGGTGAAACCTCACCTGTTCACTACCACCCCATGGTGCTATCTATATCCTGTGTATTCCACCCACCCACAGCTGTAAAAGGCACAGCAGGAATATCGGTGTGTGCAAACCCTGTGAAAAGTAAAGGGCACAGTACCTCACGGCAGAAATATGTGATACACCAGCTACTTCCCAGTACTGTTTATATCCGGCATACTGATGCCATACATCCGTAAAAGAGGTGTCAAATACCGTAGGAAATAAGGCCTCCAGAACTTAGTAAGTGAATTAATTGAATGAGTAGCAAAGCACGTTGATACACCACCTCCACTGTTTGAACCACCGACCAGATTGTTGGAAGGATCGCACGAGATACATTTACTTATAAACCAATATCAAGAAATCTTATTAGGATTTGATCCTCTACTTGCAACTTATCCTCCAAACCTAATACTTTCATACAGCCTTGAATACTAACTGGGAACCACTCCACCGCAGCCAGTGTGGCCGCCTCCCCCTATGAGCAGCAAAACTTCACCGCACAGAGCTACACAACCAGGCGTGACAACGGTAAGGTGTCGACCACACATAGTTCTTTCCACTCCGGATTTTGTTTCAACCCAGAAACCAACTAGACCACAATTGTACACGGGTAAAGCACCAACATGAAAATCCTCAATAATTAGTTTGACATATTACAAATGACCTTCGTGACACTGACATCTTGATTGTCTGCATACTCCTCCTTGGCTAAAAGATAATCCAAGCATAAGTCTTCCTCATGTTTCCAATTAGTTTTGACATCAAGAGTCCAGGGTTGGAATCCCTGAGCAGACCTTAGCAAGCCCCTACACCGCAGTAACTGTCCAACAAGGCAGAGTCCATGCCCAGCCAGGCAATCTAACCAAACACACACAGAGTGATCCAAGGGCTTGTGACTCGGCTCTGACCTACGTCATCCTTGTATTTGTGTGTGTAGAACTTGTGCAGTGCTTCATTATAATATTCCTCCTGCAAAGAGGCAGTAAACACGTGACAATATATGGTGCCCAACGCGGGGCGTAGTTGCATAAAGTTCAGGCTTGGCAATTAAACCGTGTCAGACACGTCCAACAACACATACACCCAGCCGACTTTGTCACATTGCGTTAACCAGTTGGCTGTAGTGGCGCTACATAGTGACGCCAATGCAACCTACATAGGACAGACGTCCTATCAAAATAAGCAAATGCTTATTGTACTAGCTGGGGCTTCCTTTATAGGAGCAAGACAGAGTGAGAAAGAAGAGCATGACTGGTCGAGTTATTATAATCTCAACGGTTATAGTGAGCGTAAAACACTCGAACCACGTGTAAGCAACGTGGCCGGATGGCTGAGTACGTTTGCTTACACCCATGTCGTATCTATACGATACTCTCATGAGCTAACCCCCTTAGAGCCTAGGGAAATAGTTCATACACGGACTGTGGCATTCAGACGCTGAATCGGTCACCTGTCTGGTAACAAACAGGACTTCATGGAGTCCCGATAAGAGACCTTAGTGTGATAATGTCAGTGCCAGATAATGATTTTAACTTGCCATAATTTAGCAGTCATCCACATGAAGACCCCATCACCTTCCTAAATGAATGTGAGGGGGAGTTCATAAGAGCACAGTATACCATGAAAACAGTGGATAACGAAAACACAGTGGGAACTAGTAATTAACTTTTTGTTATTGATATGTGTTGGGTTATTTCTTAGTTCGAATAACGAAGGAATAATCAGTCCAACGAAAAAGAGACATTAAAATCAAGCACGCAACTCGTGTCGCTCATTTTTTTGTCATACAAACACAAAATATAGCTGTGAACATGCACACAAATAAGCCTACCGTATTTTTATTCCGCTCATATTTATATGCTCTTAGACTGGCTCGTGCGAACTGTGGCCAAGATCGACAGTCCAGCCTAGGCAGACATCTCAAAAGGGACTGTCCCATGCATCAGAACTGAAGAAGGGGAGGAAAGGCGACATAACCGCCAGAGACACAGCGGCACTATAACTCAAAAGATTCAGCGCCGGTGGAAAAAGCCAGCCCTGGAGTGCGCGTGGGGCCACTACCACCTCAGGGAAAAACACACCCCTCCAAGTCACAAAAATAGAGCACCTTAACGAGGTGAATATACTGCTTGAAGCTCTGCATATCTCTATCGAGACAAACTGACACACACACCTGGCATTATTAGATTCCGCCGCTAGAGGTAAATTTATAAGAAGCGACCTGTTGACGGCCAAGCAGTACACTCAAATTCTGCCACAACCACTCGCAGTGCATATGGCACAGTCGAAACAGACCCTAGCGGTCAATTGCAAAATTAGCATCCCTCTGAGCATTCATCAGCTAGATCAGATAGCGGAATTTACAATCTGTGCAGAGATCGGAGAGGAAGTTAACCTAGGGCAGCCTTGGCTGAATGGAAACATTGTTGTAAGACATTGGCGAATATATCAACAGGAAAGTGAGAACAGTTATGTGAGAAATATTTTATGTACTCTACCACTCTCCTTTTGTTTTTGTTTAAAAAAAAAATTCTGAAGGGATGCCTGTGTTTTAGGTTAAGTCCACATATACAGCAAAGCCAACCAAGACACTCATCCAAACAGTAAGTGTAAAATGACCAACAATTATACCAGACTTACTTTACCCTAAATAAAAAGGGTAAAGAAAACAATCCCCCACAGATTACTGATTGGCCAAAATTACCAGACACATGAAGATAATTAAGCTAACAGTATTCAAATACTTTGAACTAAAATGATGAAACTTCAGACTATAAACAAAAACCACAAAAATCGCTAGGGAATCGCTATCAAAACAAACACCACCTAGCACAAACCTTACCATCGGAATCTAAAATAAACAAACTCTTAAATTAACTCTGCCATTGAGACAGAGGTCAACCACTGGCCGCTGAATCCGGCTCCATAATCTCAAGATTCTTGTATGAGAGGATGTGCCAAGCAGGTCCACAGTTGAGATGGAGGTTACCCACTGGCCTCCGACTCTGGCACCACCAGCTGAGGGGGGAGGCGAAGCTGTCTTACCACTGCCCCTGATGGCCACCCAGGTCCTGGTGTCGATAGATGTCGAGGCCAACAACCAGACACAGCTTCATGTATAGGAGAATGTGTCCAGCTGCCCTGCCGTCCAGACAGAGGTCAACCACCGACCTCTGACTCCGGCTCCATGGTCGCACATTATTGTACAAGAGGATATGCCTAGCAGCTCCACTGTCAAGACGGAGGTCATGCGCTGGCCTCTGACTCAGGTGCCACAAACTGAGGAGGTAGATGAAGAGCCACCCAAACCACTACCTCTGACGGCTACCCAGGTCCTGGTGTTGGGGAACACAGACGCTAACTGCAGGAGAGAATCACCATCGCAGAAGTAAGTGAAATGCTCTGCGAAAAACTGACAGAATAATTAAATAGCCATTAAAATTACTATTTACAAGTTAAAATTAACATTTTACATACGTGTCAAAATGTACGCCAAGATAGCAGTGAAATTTTACGTAGTTTAAAACATTCTGGATGCTCACCACAGCACTAGGAACAAATGTAAATAGACATTGACACAGCATTAAACATGCTGTGAAATAACCTCAGTAACATAAATTACGTAAATTATTTTACGAACCAGTAATATCAAATGGCTGATCACCATTCACACACTTTTCACATAAACACTCTTCGACACCCCTCAGTGCCAGTGTTACATAACAACTGAAGAAAAGATTTTCAGATATTTTTACCACAAGTGTTAATTATGTACTTAACCTACCAAAGACACTCGTCGAAAGAGACAGCTAGAAAATTTGTAAAATAATTTTCACAATATTTTTGTACATATTTAAAGGTAACCTGTAATTAGTATTCATAATTGTTTTATATAACTATAACCTGTAAATACATTGAACCAATAACTCTTACCAAACAAGCCACGAAGAAAATTTGTTGAATTTGCAAAGTAGAGTTGTATATATTACATGGATAACAATGTTTTTTTTTTTTGTTTTTATATGTGTAGGTTGTTAACATATGAATTTCAGTAGTTAAATTCATTTAGTGTACTCGTGGGTTGCAGAAGGTCCGTAGTCCGCATTCTTTTAGAAACTGTCACACGTAATCTGCTGCCTATTGTGCGACACCATAGGATGACTACAAGGTAGGGTCACTTTCTCTCACCTTCAGCACCACAGCAAGCAGAAGCTAGTTCGCTCACATGCCTTTCATGAGTAAGGCTTTGTATATATCCCCTAGTGTCGTTTTTCTAATTGTGCTGTTCATATCTTGCTTTTTCTTCCACAGGTTAAAATTAGTTAACCGATCCTTACCAAAAGTATCCACAGCCTTCCACTGCAAAATGTAAAGCGGCACATATAATAACGAAGGTTGCGAATCACCCGACACCGGGTTCCCAACACCTCACTTATCTCACATCATTATCAGTTCGTTTACCCAGTGACTAGCTGCTGTGCTAAGGGACAGAGAATGCCCACCCTGCAATGGGTATGAGAGACAGAGCTATACGGCTTTCAGCCACCTGCTGGCGAGTCATGAGGCACTTCGCTCCTTAACCTTTTTTTTTGGTTAGCCCAGACGAGTCTCCATCACAACAAGGGGGGGGGGGGGGGGGAATTGACACGTGATGCCTTTTTCCAACTACTAATACAACTTTGCCTTATCAGTGCGAACCTAAACATCGCTACCAACGGGGTCCTATAAACAGTACAAGTCTTCCAGAAGGACCCACAGGATATGCCCCTTGTACGGAGAGATATTGTACTGTTCACCCCATGGTAAAATAATACTCTCATTTTGACAAGCTGAAGTGAGCTGACCACTAAGCTGCCGAGATGACATTATGTAATACAATAATGTGCCAAGGGATTGCACCACGACCAGTATAAATACTGGTATATGACTCTTATTGATTGCAGATTTCTAGCCAATGCATTCTTCTATGAGAGAAAATCACATAATATTACCAGGCATGCTGAAGAAGGAAACAGTTTTATTGCAACATCAATCTCTGGGTAATTTGAACTAATTTACCATTCATTTGGAAATAAAAAATTTAAAGATAGATAAATTTCTCAAGGGTGCTACCAAGACATAAAAAACCATACTTGGTCCTTTGTGTATTACTGCCCATCCTGCAGCCAGTCTCAAAACATATGGGCATAGGATGCAGGCATATAGGTCAGACCTCAGGATGCCTACATCTTTGTTTACCACCAATAGTCAATAGTCTCTAATTAATTTTGGAATTTTCACACAAATTATAGCACCTCACGTGTGCTGCCTCACACTGACAACTCACTGTGCTCCAGAGCTTAATCCACATTCTAGGTAGTTTTACACGTGCACTTTGCACTTCATTTTACATCAGTTGATCACAGACCTCATATACCCACACATCTAGTATGTAGATATGTGCGTATTTATTCTGTCTAAAAGCATCACATTGCATGTCTGGACCAGGCAGATGTTACTCCACATTTATAAAATTGTACTCTCTGATATAACAACTTCACAGTGAACTTCAGTACCTGATCCACTCCAGATGGATGTCTGCCCTAAAGGTAATTTTCAGTTATTTATTACTGTTCAGAATTTGTATATGACATTACTTAGGCTTAAAAGCTAATCCTGTATAAACATTTAAGAAGCCTTAATATCCTAATATATATCCCTGAAGGATGTGAGATTTGAGGATTCCAAGTCATGGCGATTAATAACAACTTGGGAGTGCACAGAGTTCTTGTGTTAGCCTGATACAAGCCCAACTGGTGCCCATTCCAGTCCTTTTCAACACTAGGTACATAATTCTTGAACTGCTACAAATCTCTAACCGCTATGCTTAAATTAACTGACTCCGCTAATGTAGACTGTCTGCTTTTTTACCAAGGCTTCATGCCTCAAGTCACATCAACTATAGAGTTACCTATTACTCAATACATCAACAACATTGACAACACAACCAAGTTTGAGCTCTTTTCAAAATATTTTTACATTGCATTGAAAATATTTTACAAACAAAGTAATTCATGCAACACTAAAATGATGGATTAGAAGAGAAAACATCAATTACAGCCATTAAAGGCAGCAGTTAATAACTCTAGAGATTATGCAAATTATGTACCAAATATAATTATATATGTACACATTTTACAGTTCTGTGTTTCTTACTCTCCATAATTCTTATACCAACCCAAAACAATAAAATCTCTGAAAATACTACTACAGTAAACGACTTTCCATATCTGAACGACTAGAACTGTAGCTCTGCTTGCAAACAAATAGGGACATACACTTTTTGGAATCCTGACATGAAGGTGGTAAATCCACCGTAACACAGCTACTTTAGTAGGCACAGAAGAGTGCTGCAAATATTTGGTGAGTACATCCACCACTGACGGCAAGTCTAGTTTCACTGTCTCCTCTGATAACTGGGCATCATTGCTTGTCCTCAGCAAGGTGTCATCGTCTTCTTCTGAAACTAGTTTCATGAATAATGAGTTGATGGCTTTTGCAGTATCCTTTATATCTGCCACACAATGTAAGGAATTTTCCAAAATCTTGACCACTCAAACTTTACAACATGGCACACAAGGCCCACAGATAAGAAAATTTCACTGAAGCAAAAGACATTTCACACTAGTTTTCCTGGCCTAATGCAGTCACAAACAATAATGGGAAACATTTTGCTGCATTTCTTTACAGGATAACGTAAGTATACTCTACATTATTTGGCACAGCTGCTCTCATACATCATACAATAACATGTATAACAACAAGAAATGTAAAGAACTGTTTGAATCACTACTATTTTTCTTCCTTGAGTATAGCACGGGATTGTCATTTCAGAAACTTAGGAAAACAAAGTGAGAGAAAAATTAATTATCTTCTGTATGAATGGGGGAATAAAAAAAAAAAAAAAAAATAGCTTAATTAATATCAAGTAAACACACAAAATTGAGTAAAAAAAATTAGTGTGGTAATGATCTGGAATTACAATGAAATAGTAAACTATACAAAAAAAAGTTACATTCAGGTGACGTTGCCAGTAATCAAGCCTACTTTGCCTTGAAGGGAGGCAAGTAGCCTGATCAATAAACCCTCACAGCCCCCTAATAAATAGTAATTACATAAATTGATGCGCGCCACCCGTACGTGGTCTTTGCACATGATATAGGCTCCCCTCTCGGTGCTCCCCCCCCTGCTGCTGGAAGGACATTTACACAAGATGCTATGCTTGTTTGCTGCCTGAAGGCCGGCAACCCCCACCAGCCTTGCTGCTCCTGCCTGAAAGTGGGTGGACCCACCCTCTCAGCAGCGAGTGACCCAGCAGGCATACCCAAGCAGACGAGAAATATTTTCAACTGAATATACCCTTCAAAGGATGCTCTTACCTCATCAGACTTGGGTGTCCGGGTTGTCGGCAGGTAATGCCACCCCTTTAGTTATCACTGTGGCAAGAGGAGGGAGATTCTTTACAGGGTTCATTGGTTCGAGGAGAACAAACATTTGAGGTCTCCACGGGACTTAGACTATGAGCTAGTCATAACACCCATCTAAGAACCATCGCGACCTCAATGGGAAATGCTGGGAATCCAAGAGAAAGTCGGGCCCTGTAGCAGTTACATCACTCACTCAACTCTTCCAGAGGAGGAACAAGAGCCCTCTCTCCAAATCACTCTGGGCTTGACCAGCTACAATCGGGAAGCGTACGTCCCAACTGGTCATGCTGCTAGAGATGCTGCCCCTCTGATACGGCCAAGCAGTGTACGCTCGATGGCACCAGCACCAGTAAGTCATTTCTTTCCTCTGTGGTCCATGCCAGCTATTTCCACCCCCATACTGTCTAGAATCACCATTTTATTTCTTAGGTACAGCTATGCTTGTACCTATGAAATCCCACTAAATCCAATAATAGTGTTTTATTATACCGTATTTGTTTTGGTACTTCATTTGCATCACTGATAAACCACAATAGCTTGCTTGTTTGCATAGCAACTGTGCCAATGCCCCAATACCGTGTTAGTCAAAAGAAGGCAGTGAAGATACTCGCTGCCCAGTCTAGGTGCTCCGAGGAGCAAGAGCTTAACACTCCGAGGGTGTACTATAATGGGAGGGAAGAGGCCATGCTACTTAGATGGGCTTCATCGCCACTGCCAACACCACCCAAGTGACAACCCATTACCACCTCATGTCCTCCAGTTTCACCAGCCATGTGGGAACTCGAACTGGGCCCTTCTCACCCTTCACCCCCGCACATTGCCGGCACCTCCATAGGGAACTGTTATGCCTATACGAGACCCTACATGGCCCACATTAAAACCTGCCCACCACCAGGGGTTCGCCGCATCACAGATATGATATAAGCCTGCCCAGCACCGTCTATCAATTAGGGCGAATGAGTGAACAACCTGTAAATGGAGCCCTGCTTCCTAGTTCTCAGGGTAGAGTTAGACAACTGCCATTAGCAAACAGACCACAGACAATAAAATAAACAAATAAAAAAATAAAATGTAATTATTGTGTTGGGCATGTCATCACAAAATGCCACTGTTCTTGCAGTTTAGTTAGCATCTTGTATATTAACTTTATGAAATTTTATTTTAAACCTAATAATAAAAGAATAATTACATAAATAGTGTTTGCCTTTTGCATATGAGAAAGCACCACTAAAACTTAGAAAATATTTTTATGGTAGTCTACAAGTAATTTATCATTTACAACTTGGAGAAAACATTTCAAGAATTTTGGAGTTTATATGCCAGAGTTCTAAAACATGTTTTTACTAGTGATACACCAATATGACTTTACTGATTATTGATTCAGTTACAGATTGTGAGATCAATAATTAGCAGATACAGATTTGTTTATTGATTAATACAGTTAAATAAGTTATTAAAGATGCCAATAATAAATATAGGCAATTTAGCAATTCTAGAGGTTTTATTTTAACAAAACTGATCACTTGAAAATGCATTATGAGCAAAACATACAATATCAGTTACTGATGCAAAGTGAAATGCACTCTTTTAAAAACCATTCTTTAAAATAGGTAGTTTTTTGTTGAGAAGACCAGCAGTCTCAAGTTTTTAAGCGACATCGTATTCATTTTTTTTTGTACAAAATTTTCTGCTATAAAACAAAAAATAATTTCAGAGAAAACAGAATCAAGATGTATCATCAGATATGAGAAAATCTCTTCCTTGAGATGCGGAAAATAATTTTAACACACAAAATTAACGTACAGAGTACTGAACTGCATCTACCAAGTGTAATGCATGTTTGCTTCTTCTGTTAGGATTTATCATGTAGCCAAAATATTATTTATCAGTTTCATGTATAATAAGTTTCCTCAAACAAAAAAAATTATTTTATGCACATGACTTCCTTTGTATAATCATGCAGCAGACTATTTCACTCATTTATTCAAGTGAAGTGATGCAGAAAGTTTTCCTTTTTTCGACTTTGGCAAGTGACAAGCTGGGGAAAATGTAATGTAGAATAGAAGTAAGAGAGTGAAATAGTTTGGGGAAGGTAAGCTGAAAAAGAAATAAACAGGAAAGGAAATTAGTTAAAAGGTTTGAAGGTGATTCGTAGCAGGTGCGGGAGGGGGTGCGTGCAGTAGGAAGCATGATTGGCAACATAAATGTACACATAAAATTGTTTACCCTGTGGACTTCCTGAATATGGGGTGGAGTGAAGAGGAGATAGGGAAAAGGTCTTGGTAGGTGAAGGGAGGGGAGAGGGAGAGAAAGAGAGGGGGAGGGGTCATCTTCCAGCAAAACAAACAAAACTAGACACACCACCTCAGGCAGGGAGCAATCGGGCTTCCAGCAGGCATGCCCAGCTGCTCTGCTGGACTGGTAGATCCATACACAAAAATGGTTCCTTTTCTATGTGAGGTACAAAAACTACCATAAATCTCTTTTGTAAACTTCAAGACTGGCATAAACTTGCTTTGAAGCTTTTAAAGTAATTGTTTAATATATCATCAGTTGCAATGAATTTGTAATTTTCAATATTCACAGATTATTATTATTATTATTATTATTAATCAGTATCTGCATCAGTGCACCACCAGTTTTTACCTTTTAAATGCCTTTACACACTCAGCTGGCAGAGGTAACTTTACAGCTACTTGTACATGTAAAAAAAAAAAAGAGATTCTATAAGAAATATATAGTAGGGTTGTGCAAAGAGACTTTTTCTCACAAAATAAAAAATATGTTATGAACTTTTATGAAAATGAAACATAAAAAGAAATATAATTTCTTAACAGCTTATCTTAATAAAAGTTTAACAAATCTCATAACATTTTAGCAGGTTATTCATAGTAATAAATTTGTTGCAGAGGTTACTGCTCATGTTTAAATTTCCATTTTATGTAGTTATTTTAGTTACAAATAATTAAAACAAAAAATATATTTACAGACAAAATTTCCTTTGCTAGTGAACTAAATGAACATTCAGTAAACGCCAGAATATTAATTTAAATAGGGTATTTTCTTCCATTACAACTTTCGACAACTAAATTTCTTACCAAAAGGAATTGAAAGTTGTAATTTTCATTTTTGTTTCAGTATACAGAATACTCACAGAATGCCAATACAATATGGTTTACAGCAAATACTGACACCCCAAGGACCCACAGTTGGCTCAGTGGTTAGTTATTAGCCTCCCCCTGCTGGGGTCCCAAATTAATCTCAGGCCCCAGTGACATGAAATTTTTTTGGATTATGGATACTCGTGAGGAAAGTGGCAGATACTGCTGTGGTGTGAGCGTTTTCTTGGCGCACTCCCACTTTCTCACCTGTCATCATTCCCCTGCTGCTACACCCCCATCTCATCTCACACCTCATCCATTCTTTGAGCTGGTCAGAATGACAGACCTGCCTTTTGGGTAGTACCAGCATCTTCTCATCCAAGTTGAACCTGTCTGCATATGAGAATAATACGCCGGTTTACATTTCACCGTAATAGTGACACTCCTATCCCATCACTGGCTTACTGTTACATCAAAGGATACTCCTCATGGACTCTATGTCATATGCCAGACACTGAAACACTGCTGTCAGGATTCCAGAGGCAAATGGCAGCATTGTTCGTCCTGACAGCTGAACAATCTCCTTGATCCATGTCAGAGCTGTAAGCTAGAAACACAAACTACTTTACATGCTCAAACTTCCATGTTAGATAAGCTCACACCATATTTACATTAATACTGGAAAGTGTGGTAAATTATAACAGTAAAACCAACTAAGAACAAAGGTAATACTCTTGATCTTGAGTGGCCATGATTACCGAGTATTGTGCTCATGTGGTAAAGAAGGTGAAAATACATGATTATTTGGACCTGCTAAAACTAATTTGAATATCTGACGCCCATATTATGAGTCATGTCTTAGGGGTCATAATATGGGCATCAAATATCAAAGTGATTTTAGCATGCCAAAATAATCATGTATTTTCACCTTTAGTGTCTCCATGAATAAATAATACTTCTAAGAGATTTTGGCTACTCCTTCTTACCAGTGAATCATCATAATAATGAGGAATTAATGGAAATTAATCATATATTTCACATACAAGTTTCTTAATGAAAAGCTGCATGTTTCATGCAAAAATAATTAACATTCATAATAGGGTAATCTTAACATCAGGGGAAAATGGGGCAACTATCCAAGGGCACCTATTTTAAAGGGGCACGTGTTGAAATCATGCTTATTATTTTTAAATTCACTTTTTGGCATTTTTCAATTTTCATAAAATTTCACAGAGGTGGCCTGGGGCCAACTTTTATTAGAGGCATACCACATTCAGTAGGACTACATTTAAGCATTGTGGTGAACAAATGGTGGGTTGTTTCCCTCCAGTGTTGCTTACAATGAACACCTGCTTACCTACAACCACAGCCAGGCTGCGATTATCAGCTGTAACATGATTCCTGTATTAAGATTCTGGGCAGGAAGAACAAAATAAAAAGGAAATAATGTTTGGGGGTGGTGTCAGTTGCAGATTGCCAGGTAGGATAAATATACACCATGCACTGCAGCAGCAATCATCCTGATGGTGATATTTCAGCTTTATGATAGTTGTCAGACAACGCGAACTGATAAATTGTGCGGCCTGTGGCACGAGATTTTTGAGGTGCGTGAGCATGGAGTAAATACTATGGTAAAACATGGTTGTTATTCGTATTTTAATAGGATGAGTAATGACAAGTTGAGTAGTGCGTAACGTCTGGAAATAAACAAACAGAAGGAAAAAGACTTCTGTGGTTTTGAACCAGGTGCTGAAATTGGACATATTTTTGAAACCACAGACTAATCCTCAACTTCCTGCTGAGGATTCTGAACCTCTAGATGAAAGCATGGTATTATTGAGGCTGTGAGCTCTAGTTTCTCAGTTTCTGGGAGAGAAAAAATCAATGACATGTTAACGAAGGAGAACTCATTGCCATCAACTGCAGAGTCGACATCTATATATGTTTCTGAATGTGATAACCCTACTGGAATTGACTTCTTGGACCTAGCTAAATGGCCTCCCTTAAATGAAGATAATATAGATCTTAATATCAGGAACATTCCCGCTCAAGAAAATCTAAATGAACCGGATTTCAAAAACTCCAAGCATGTGTATAGAACAGTTTCAAGATCATCTACCAAGACGTTTTTCACAAAATTAAAAAATGGTAAACCTATAAAGAAGGAGAGGCTATGATATTCAGAGTATGAAGGTAGGTTTTTTGGCATTCCTTGTAAAAAATTTTTTTGTAACTGAAAACAAAAAATTTGGTTGTGTTTCATACAGGATTCAATGATTTGAAACTTGAAAATAGGGTTCAGTAAACACAGGTGAAGCAGCTTAGGAATATGTGAAAACTTATGTCTTTAGAGAAAAAGTGTTTGGTGGAGTAGATTCTCAGCTTCGTGAGCAATACTTGAAAGATGTTTTGTACTGGAAACAGATTTTGCATAGAGTCGTACACATTATAAAATTTTTTGGGAAGAGGGGCTTAACTTATTGAGAGTCCAGTGAAACTCTTGGCTCCAACAACAACGGGAACTTCCTGGGACTCCTGGATTTTTTATTCCAGGGTATGATCCTTCTTTTTATGGATTCATTTAGTGTACAGTAACCCTGAAAAATGTCATGTCAGTTACTTGTTTAAAAATATACGTAATGAATTCATTCAGTTAATGCTACAACATGTGGAGGATGAAACACTTGCTGAACTGAAGGCCAGTAAATATTACTCAATTTCTGTAAATTCTTCTGCTGATATTACTCACTGTGATCAACTTGCATTAATTTTATGTATAGATTCAAAGAGTGGCAACCCTGTAGAAAGATTTGTCACGTTTATACCCTAGACTGGCCACAGTGCTCACAGTTTAGAAATATCTTTACTGAAAGTTCTTTCAGATTATAAGATTGACATTAAAGACTGCAGAGCGGTTTGATAAAGTGAGCAAGGGTCTTCAAAATATTACTACTAATCTGAATGACATAGTCCTGCTATATACACTAAACCGTTATAGGGAAGGGCTCCAAGACAGATTTAACTTCTATAAATTTGAAGGGAAAAAAATCACTTTGATGTGAAGAGTATGAACATGAAAGAAAAAGAGTCAACAGGTGAAGATTGCAGTGTGATGTGATCAATAAAGACAATGACACAATTGTTGACTGCCAGAGATATCAAAATAAACACACTTTTATTTACCACTGATAAACATATTCAATTTTCCACTTAAGATTTGACTTTCTTAGTCAATTATCTTCAATCCCAGGAAAGTTGTTGAAGCACATCCCGATGATGTGGATAGTGAATTAATTAAAGTGTGTGTCCATTTCCAGGAGTTCCTCAAATAAAAATGGAATAAGAATCACCTGGGAATTTACCACAAACTATTAGAAGCAAAGACCTGATCACTATTTATCTTAATACGAACACTTTCCTCCTGATATTTTTGTGTATCGCTTCAATCACTGCAAGTTCTGAACGTTTTTTTCTAAGTTATGAGAAGGGTGAAGAACTACTTAGAAAATTCAGCACGTAATGAGAAGATACTTTCGGGGATGGCTTCTTTTGCTGTAAATGCAGTATTTCTGGATACAATTTTGTTTGACAATTTAATTGACAAATCTGCTGCAGTAAAATCATGGAAAGTGGACTTGTAATGAAATGAGGACTGGAAAGATTTAAGTGGACAGTGATTATTCTTGGTATATTTTATTAAACTAGAATTTTAATGATTACTAATTTAAAAAAGCTATCTACATAATTGTGGATATTAAATTTGCTTCATATGGAGTAAATCAGTCATTCAGAATTCTTCATTGTTTTGGTGAGTTAAGCCACATATTTCTACTTATTATTATTCTTTTTTTTTTTTTCATTTCACATTTAAGTACTTGAGTCTGTATGTGTTGCATATAAACATTGGCAAAAAAGAGAAACAAAATGTAAGGGGGGGGGGGGGGGGGGGATTACACATCAAATCATCAAATCAATCAATATTTCTTCCAAAAGGCACCATGCATTTCAGAATCATTTGTTTCTAAACTATTTTCAGTATCATAATTTTATTTGTTAATATTCATTATTTCCTAGAGGATATAGTAAATCTTCAATGTTATGACGTCACCCTCACTGTCCTGCTTGGGATGCAGCCCACTGCTGCTCTGCTCGCGCACCAGCCACGCACGGCAGTGCATTCAGTGTAAGGGTCACATAGGTCGTTCATGAGAGAACGTGTCATTTTAACTGTTCCTGACCCATTAGACACGTGTTACCAAGACAGAACTTAACTCAGCAAGTGTGCATAATGCTATTTTCATGTGCGCCCCTAAAAACAGAGTCTAATTTAATTTATAAAAGGGAAAGTGTTCTCCCCTTTGAGCTTCCCATAAATGAGACGTAATTAGCCTGTGAGTGCAAATCCACATGGGTTACGTAATGCTACTACAGACTTGAGACTCTCATAAATAATAATATATTTTTACAGTGTTTGTGTCACGTTTGTTTTGTACGAAAAGGGTACATTTCAATTTCTTCAGTTTTTCTAATATGTAAAGTAAATGATCTCTGCAGTTCCGGCATCCACCATGCCACATACCTAAATCTGATTTTGCTAACGTAATACTAAATTATTGTTTAAATTTAATATTGACCTTATCGGAACCTGTATGTATGTTAAATGTTTTGTTTATTTTCTAATGAATTTCTTTTTGCTTTGCCGGCCCATCCCGGCTTTTCCAATTAATTCTTATTTTTCCTACTTGCATAGCAACAAGAACTTCGAACTTTTAAATCATTGATTTCTTACTTCCGAATTACTCTTATAATTCCTCTTGATTTTGTTTTGTGCTTTTCAGTGTTTTCCTATGTACATTAGTTCAAGTGTATGTTTTACGTAAATTTCCTCTCGATGCTGGCGGGAGATCTCAGCCAGGTAACGAGATCTCTGAGTCACCATCTTAAGTTGAGACCCACGGGCCATCGGGAGTGCACGTGCTTTGCATTGAAGGGGCCATAAACTTCTTTGTGTGGACATTTAGCAACAATAGTAAGTTTATTCATTCTGAAACCTTTTTGTAACTTTTGCTCCCCTGCATTCGCACTCTCATCTCCGTTAGACTCGCAGCCCTGGAGATTTAACACCGAAAGTTGTACACACGCTTAACAGTGCTTTTTACAGCGTCTGCTTATAGCAGGTCCAAATGCCATGCCCACTTAAGGCTAGGGTATCTTATTGTGTTCAAGTGTATAAATGTCTGTTAACTCAATACAGCCATTCTTGAACCTAGTCTCTGTGTTGCTTTATTATACATTTTGTACCTTAGGGAGCTGGTCCACTCCAGAAAACACATGTGCTCAATTTATGAACAGTGAAAATTGTGTAACTTGAACTTTTTCTCTTAATCTGAACTTTATTCTGCTAAAATGTGTGCTCGTGAGGGGACTGCTATGTGGCTGTCTACCTGCTGCTGCCCTGAGAAGAGGAGTCCATGTGCTCACCGGTGCATAGATGAGCTGGCACCCGTGGGAATTATCTACATCTTTTCTAAATTTTTAGCCATGGATCAGTCTCTCTCAAATCCGACATACCAAGCCCCTTACTAGCAACCAAGCCACATTAAATGGCGCAGCAACTTGTGTGACGTGAAGATGCGCATCGTGAAAAAACAAGCACATGGCGGAAAAATTTGTGTTCCGGAAGTCTGCCATTGTTCAGGAAACCACGTGGAACAGTGAACAGCCACCATCTTGTGCATTATCGACCCCTCATTGTTCGGATCATGGGAGATATCCATTACATCACTGTACACCCAGGAGTTACCCATGATGTCACCGCATGCCTGAAGCCTAGCTTGCGTGCGTGATATGGTCCGGCCGCATGCTGACCACCGTACCTCAACAGATCAGGTCTACCGGGTTCGGTTCGAGGGATCCCCTAGCTGGTGTGGGTTCCCATACATTCATGAACATCAGCGGCATGGAATTTCCAACCAACATGTGGGATGCAAAAGAAATATGTGTAACTTGTGGGAAGACTGTTTCACTGGACCCATTCAAAAAATCTTATCTTCAAGCCAACATATGCCGCTGCATTCCAGAAGGGAGAAATGTGTTGTCTGCTCTAACAGTGACGTCAACAAACAGGGTTGCACGTTGCTCACCCCCTACATGCAATAACACCAGCAATGACACAGTGCGCTGCGAACTGTACCAGCTAGGAGCATACTTCGCCTGTCAGTGAGGGAGTGGCTCTCTGTATGATGCAATGTTTTCCAGTGCCAAAAGTGCATTTCCACCCAGAACTACACTACCAACAAGACCAGCCAGTCTGCAGCAACACACCTGATTGCACCTAGTGAATTTCTGCCTCCAGATGAATGCAACGCAAGTAAGTGCAATGGCAGACTATACCATGGTAAAGGGCGTGTTGTTGTCACATGCAATTTGTGTGACAAATTTCATCCTAAATGTGTCGGACAGAGATTGGAACAGTTTTTGCAAGTGAACATTCCGCTGTGAAGAGTGTGTACCAGTCCTCGTCAACAACAACATGCATGTGGATGTAAACAACACTTGTGATGTCACACAGATGCCACAGAGGGGGACATGCCACAGCTCTCAACCACTCGCTCTGCAGCGACTGCCACGAGCACGTGTAGAACACCCACAACAGTGCCAGGAAAAGCCTACAAGTAGCACACTCGCTCATTCCAGACACTCCCTACATTCTCAGGACAGAGAACAGCGGACTCTAGAATATTTTTAGCAGAGTGTACAAGATGTCTACAACATTATGGTGTTCGCGTGGAGGAGTGGCAGAATGCCATAGGAGCTCAACTGACAGGTGACGCTAAAAACTGGTGGCGATTAGCAACCGAATATAATGTGACCTGGACTCAATTCGCAATGAAATTCACTGCACGATACATAAGAACCTACAGAAAGCTAAAACAACAGCTCTTCCTATTCACTGAGGCTGCAGGAGAACATGGAAGCTTTCGTCGGCCAAAAAATCAGCTTGGCCAACCGCCACTACCAGCACCTATCACCAGAGGATGTATTGGAATCTATAGTGGAAACAGTGCACCCAGAACACCGACCTGCTCTATGTCCAATGGTGTACAGTGGATACCAGCTTTACATGAGAGTTGCCGTTGAGTATTGTGCACAACTCAGAACCCAGGCATAACTACTTTCTGGACTCTTGGGATGGGAAAATTAGTGTTAAAAACAGCAACAATTCCTCCAAACACGTAAATGTACCGCGCCAAGGGTTGAATGGCCCGGTTAGCCAGTCCACCCGCACGGGTGGTCACGTACCGGAAGACAGCTCAGCGAACGTAACAGGCAACAGTGGTCTAAGTGCCGCGTCTGTTCAGCCGCCCAATGCTGCCAACACCGAGGTGTCGGATATGCCGTTGATGAACAATATCACTGGCACAGAATGTGCCCCAACAGACTGACAACAGCTAAGGGAAACACACCGATTGGGTAGGACCCCAACAGGGGCCTCCCTACTCCACCAGCATGTCCACAACAGCGCCCCCAGCAAAGGTAAACAACCAGCCAGATGCCTACTTGGGACAAGTTAAGTACAACGATTGATAAACTCTTGAGGGTACCTGTATGTGTTAAAAATGTTACAACTGTTGCATTGTTTAACACCACGGTATCACACAACTTTGTATACATGTGGAACTTGTAAAATTCTCAGACATACAGTAGAGCTCATCACGCTGAATGGCAAAAGTGACACCAGTGGTGTTACTCAGCTTAATGTAAAAATGAGGGACATTGAAATGTTTGTTCCCGCCTTAGTCGCAAAATGAATTCATGAGGATATCGTGTTTGGAGTACCTTTGCATATTGATCAGGAAGCAATTTTAGAGATTCCTATGGAAAGGATCCATTTTGGCAAACAAGTCTGACATATTGTTTACAACCTAGGCAGACGTGTAGAGGTTAACTTACAGTCTGTAACGCTAGAAGCCTTTGAACACAGCGTTCCAGGTGAATATCATAAAGGCTGTGAAAACATCTTGAATGAGAGAAAAGATGTTTTCACACCGTCTGACCCCTTTAGACGTACCACTGTAGCCAAACATGAAATCAAAACCATCCACAACGGTCCACGCTGGACATCCCCTACAGATTATGATGTACATTACCTAAATGCCAACAACCGCCAAATTGCGGAAATGGTAGGTGACGGAGTAATTGAGCCGTCAGGAAAGAGGTAGAACTCTTGGGACAAACTCTGCTATCACTTTGGTGTGGAAAAAAGATGGAGAGTGGTGGTTTTGTATTGATGTTAGGCCCATAAATCAAATAATAGCGAGCGCCCCACACCCATTCAACAGTGTAAACACAGCCCTCAACATTCTTGGCAAAGCGAAAATTTTGTCATCCTTAACTTAAAAAGCGGATTCTTGCAGATTCCAGTAAAACCAGAAGACAGGCATAAAACTGTTTTTATGACACCAGACGGCTGCCGATACCAGTTCTGCACCATGGCCTTTGGGCTTAAATGTGCCTCGTCTACTTTTCAAAGCATGATGGTGAAAATCCTTGACAGAATAATTGGCAAGTTCGCAATGGTCTACTTAGACAATGTGGTCATGTGGTCAAAGATGAGAGAAGACCACCTGCAATACCTAGCTATTGTTTTGGAACGACTAGCGATCAATGGCCTAACCCGTGCCAATCACAAGTGCAGTATAGGGAAAACCAGCATCAAATACCTTGGCCATCTTGTCGATGGGGAAGGGAACCGCCCCAAACCAGAACAATTGGCCATCGTTCAAGAGTATCCAGTGCCCACTACGTCGAAAAGATTGCAAAAATTCTTTGACCTAATAAACTGGCTCAGGCAGTATGTTCAGGATTTTGCAGTAATCACATCATCGCTCACTGAAGTGCTCTCACCTGCTACGAAGTATAAGTGGGATACCAACATGCTAAATGCATTTGAGGAAGTAAAGTACCGTTTCTCACAGTGCCACGCCCTCGCACGTATTGACACAACCTGTCACCTGTATTTACAAACTGATGCCAGTCAAGAAGGCATCAGTATGGTGTTGTTCCAGTATAGCGATAGTCAAGAGAGTTGTGTTATTGACTATTCCAGTGCCAAACTTGGCAACACTAACAATCGCTATGATGTAAACAAACGTGAATGTTTGGCAATCATCAAGGCCATAAAACGGTACTGCTTCATCTGGAGTACAGGCATTTCACGCTGAAGACAGATACCCATTGCTTGTTGTGGCTGCACAAAATGTGCGAGGCCCGTAGCAAGCTTACAAGACGGTCAATGTTGATACAGAATTTTGACTGTCATCGAGCATGTGCCCAGCAAGGATAATCAGTTAGCCGACACCTTGTCACATTCCCCAAATGAGAGAGAAACTGCAGTAGACGAAGAAGAGTGGGAGATTGTCCTACCTCCAGAGAATAACGGCACAACTCTTGTAGTATTGCAACAAATCACGGCAGACAACCACAACAGAGCTCGCTAGACAAAATGTGCACAGATTACTTCTGTACGTTGAGGCATACAGTGCCTCTTATGGCGATATTGATTACCGTCGGCGCTTCAATTAATCGACCTCCTGCACTTTGAATAGTTTTCCCCTCCTGTTTCCTTGTCCATGCCACTCCTCCTAACCATGCCACTCCTCCCATCCCTCCTCAACTACATCACGCCTATGCTAAGTTATATAAGTGGCTGCACGGTTCATTTTGGCCTTGTTCTTGCTGCATTCGCTGGCCTTCAGCCAACTACTTTAGTCATTGTGCATGCCTGTTTAGGATTTTCACTATGGATCATGAGATTTTTGATGATTTCTGCATTAGGCAGGGCCCGATTGTAATATTGGGTTTATGACGAGTCAACGATATATGCAGCACTATAGCAAACGGTAACTCGTGGTACGACATGGTATGATTGAGAAATTTTGTTAGTTGCCAAGTTGTGGGTTACGATGGAAGTAGTAATTCAAAATTTGTTTTCAGAATCTGTGATCAAAATTATGTCTCGGTCAACTTTAGCTGTGTTCTATACGGCCCATACTACTTTGCCTGAACTTCCGTGTTTACAGGGATGTAATTCTCGGTGCCATGACTTGCAGTTTGTCTATTCAAAGTGCCTCTACACATAAAATTTAAATTTAACTGCCAGCCCGGTCAAAATTATAGAAGTTTAAACATCATTACGTATGTTTTAATTCTGAGAGACGGTTTTACTGGGTACCCACGTCCACCCGTCTCCAGTTGGCTTGGAGTTGGAAAAAAATTAAATTGACAAAGAAATCTGCCTTATGCGGGCTACTAACATAGTACCTGTACGCTTAGTGGCCACAAGCTTGATACTATAAAATATGCTTCTACTTTTTATGCGCGTATATTTTGTGCCTCTTGTTATATGGCAGTTCATATTGGGATGTATGATTTTCTAATTTTAATCATAGTGTTTGCATCATGTTGAATATCAGTTTTAATTATAAATTGCGATCATAATTAAAGGAATTGGCGATTCCTTTATTCTGTTAACTCTATGTTAGAAGTGTATTAAAACTGCAGGGATCAACATATTAATTCATCAAATGGTTACCGAGCAGAATTAGCAAATGATAAGTAAACTTTTGTCGGTTTCTTGTGGTATGAAACTGGTTTCTTGAGTATTACGATGTAACAATATTTTGGGAATGGGTTTGATTCAATTAAAATAATTTGGATGCCCTTAATGATACAAATGATAAGTTATAATAATGTTTCCAAAAAGTTTTTGTCTCGGTGACAAATAACAGTATGGTAATAAATAGTGCAATCAGTAGCCTTTGGTCATAAATTATCATTATGGGAGTGAATTCATGCAACTCTAAATTAATGACAATACATGTTATAGGTAATTAAAATTAAGGCAGTAAACAATGTTTGCATTTTGTTGCATTTTTTCAATGGTAAATGCTGACTGACCAAGACAAAGCATGGATATTCTGGTCAGGAGAAAAGGAAATTCCTTGAAGTATTATATAAATGTATGGTTCCCATTACCTGCGGTAATCAAGATTTTCTGGCTTTATTGGATACTGGGGTGACACGTGTGACCAAACAATATTTTTTGCAATTTTTAGTAGAAAATAAAATAGTCTCTAAAAGGGTGTGTAAGTGCAATGCTGAAAAATGTTTGTGTTTTGCCAAAGGAAATGTGATCAAGAGTAATATGTTAGTAAAACTTAATTTTAAAATAGGGTGATATTCCTGGACATTTCCTTTCTGGATGTTTCAAGATATTTTTCATATTATAATTCTTGGTTTAGATTTTTTAGAGAGAACAAGATCAGTAAATTTTGATTATGAATTTTTGTCATTCAGATTTGCACCTATTAGGATGGGGCTTAGGGCCAATGCTTTAGATGAAACCTTGTCTCCAGTTTTGGAGGAAAGTAATGAGGACAGTCTCTTTCAGGCAAAGTTGCAGGAATCTGCTACTGACTTTAGTGACGTCATAACTACGTGTATTGGTAAATGCAAAGTGTTGCCCTACAAGTTTGCGCTCACAGATGACATTCTGGTGTGGGATAGATACTTTAAGTGTCTACCTCCAAAATCGAAGGCCTTTCAGGAAATAATAAATAAGCTCCTGGATGCCACTGTGTTTGTTCCCTCTATATCAGATTACTAATCACCTGGTATTTTAGTAAGTGAAAAAGATAGTGAAAATACAACCTCGTAGTTAATCACCAACTTGTTAATAAAAAAATACACAAACACCCTTTTCCTTAGCCGACAATTAACTGCGCATTGCAACATATGGGTAAGGCGTAAGTTTTTTCCATTCCTGATTTAAATAATAGTTTCCACAAGTGTCTTTTAGATCCATTGTGTAGGAAATATATGGCATTCAGCATGCCTTGGAGCCAATTTGAGTTAGTCAAGGGTTTTAGATCATGTCCTTTTGGAGTTCAAATATCAATTTGTCCTTAATTATATTGAAGATATTGTTGTTTATGGTAAGCTCTGGACTCTCATTTGACTCACTTGCATCAGGTATTTCAAAAAAATGGGGGAGGTTGGTTTAACTGTCAATCCTGAAAAGTTGACTCTGGGTTCGAAAAAGTGAAATTTTTAGGGTATTTGCTATGTGAAGGTCAACTAATGATTGATCCCGACAGAGTTGCCCTTATCTTAAGCTTTCCCCGAACTAAAAACCTACAGGGAGTGCAAAAATTTCTGGGTATTTTAGGCTACTATTCAATATTTATTGATCACGTCTTCAGAAATTGCGGCCCCTCTAAATTACCTAAAGATGAAGGGTGTCGAATTTGTTTCGAGTACTGAACAACAGGTGGCTTTTGATGAGTTGAAGAAGAGATTGACTACACCTCCGGTTTTACATCTACATGATTTTTCAAAACGTTTTGTAGTACAGGTTTGGTGCTGGGTGCTGTGTTAAGTCAACGTACCGAGCTTGAGTTAGCCCCCGTTGCTTTCGCAAGTCGTAGTCTTACGGAAAGTGAACATAGGCTGGGAATGTATGAAAAGCAAATATCAGCTTGCATTTATGAGTTGGAAAAATTTGCTTCTTATATTGAGCACGAGGAATGTAACCTCTACATGAATAACGAGGCGCTCAGCTGGATGTTAAATCACACTCAACAATTAGGGAAATTGGAACAGTGGGTGTTAGGAATCGTTTTCGCTTCAAGGTCCATCATGTTAGGGGCACCAAAAATTAGGTTGCGGATGCGCTTTCCGGATGTATGATCCAAAGAGTTTGACCATGAAGTGAATGTTCCCCCGGTAGCTTCTTTAAATATAATTCAGGTGTTTCTGGGAGTTTTTTGTTCACATTCAGAGTGCACAGGATAAGGATGTTTTCATCAGCAGATGCGTAAGGATTTGAAGGGTTGTAATTTGTTACCATATGTGGAAGAGCAGGGCCTTTTGTATTTTACTGGGAAAAATGGTCGAGCACGTAAAATGGTTGTTCCTGAAGTCCTAAGACCTATCGTATTGTCCTACCTTCATGAGTCAGTTTTTGGGGGGACATTTAGGGGTGGCTAAAACTTTTCACAAAATTGCTAGCCATTTTGCCTAGCCTAGGATTAAGGGGGATGTTTCTCTTTTTGTAAAATCACGTGACTTTGTAGCATTGCAGCTAGATATATATAATATGTATATTCGGGAAGTATTTCAATTGTCTATATTTCAGTCTAGGAAAGTAATTAATGTAATATTTGAAAGGTCGTAGCAATGAGAACTTGTTTATATTTCATATATTTTCGTGTTTCCAAATTTGTTATTTTTCTTTCCTCATTTCCCCAGAAGTAAAGACGTCAACAACAGACGTCGACGAAAACATCTCAGTATGATGTCCAAAATATGACCTTTTTGCAATAGAAGGATAGTTTTGAAGTAAATGAAAATTATTTAAATTTAACAGTGTATGTTAAATCAAAGATTATAAGTAACATGGTGAAACAAGGAAAATAACAGAGGTCACCTTTGGCTGACGTGACAGACTGCTTGAAAACAATATGTTTTCAATGAGGAAACTTTCTACCAATATATAAGGAAGCTCGAATTTTCTCGGGTATCACAACAGTTCGTCGCAGAACGATCGTTTATCAACTGTCAGTCGGACAGCCTGCAAGGTGTAATCACGTGACTCGCACCGACCAGCGCCCGTGACTTTAGCCTTTTTTTGTATTTCGGACATTTCAAATATCTATTAAATTTATTTTCCGTCGGTGCGAGGAGTCAATAGGGCGCCGTGAGAGAAAAGTAACAACTCTCTCACGTCTTCGTAACTCTCAAAGTGAAAAGTTTTGTTTTGTAAAAGCTGCAATTTTTTTATATTGTCAGCTGCGAGTGTCAGTTGTTTTGCTGAGATGACAATAAATATCTAGTAAACATTTAACTTCTTCTTTTATTTATCGACAATACTGGTATCAACAAACTTTCATTATTACGTAGTCGAAGTCTCCAACTCACGCTGAGCTAGTCCGTTGGTGTTTGCTGAGAAAGATGAGAGAACAGGACGTTAACATGTTACAACTTGTACCAAAAATGCAAACAGGTTCAGCAGACAAACGTGGGACAAGTTGTCCAGCAGGTACCCCCAGCTCCATGGAGTATTGTTCACCTTGACGTATTTGGTCCTCTGGTGCATTCAATAAAGGGAAATATCTGTATTTTGATTCTGATTGGCGTTTCTTCAAAATTTGTAATTCTGCTCCCATTAAGAAATATGAAAGCTTCCACCATAGTTAAGGCCTTCTCAGACCAGATTTGGAAGGTGTTTAGGGCTCCTATAGAGGTAATTACTGATAATGCTAAGTATTTTACTTCTCTTGCTTTCAAAGACATGTGTTTCTGCTGGGCTAGCAAGCACTTCGCCTCAAGCCTCTACTTTCCTAAAGGTAACCAGGTGAAGCGGTTTAATACGAATCTGAAAGCATCTCTTACCATATTTTATAATCAGGATCATACACTTTGGGACAGCAATTTAGATTTTATTAATATGTATAGGATTTAACAGTGCTCATCATGAGTCGACTGGTGCTCCACCTTCACTACCTTTCCTTGCTGGATCCCTTAATCACACCCTTCTTAATGTGTGAAATATACTTCCTGTTTCCCAACCTCTCAGTGATGCGGACCAAGATTGTCTGCGTGGGGAGGGGGTTTCTCAGTGTATTGCGAACGCGAAGCAAATTAGTGGCAGCTCGTCTTGATAAGAATAGAATACTGGTTCCTTTTAAGTGCAGAGACTTAGTCTTGTGCAAGAACTATGCACTGGCTGATTTAAGCAAGGAGAAGAGTGGCAAATTTTTGCCAAAGTTTGTGGGTCAGTTTAAAATTGATACATTTTTGGGTCCAAATACCATTATTCTATATGCCAATGGAGCCTGAACTGAAGTCTTATGTTCTCCCAACTAAGATGGTGTGAGAAAATTGTTTATTAACTTATTTTACATATTTTGAAGAAACTGAAGAGACTTAATTATGTTTTTAATTTCAAATACTTATATAGATAAGTATGAGAGGGCTACACCCATAGTTACGGCCACACAAAGAAAAGTACATTTCAAAACCAGTAATGAGTTGCTACATAATACTTAGTATTTGCACAGAAAATAATTAAATTCATGACGTTTCAACCAAATCATTTATTTTTTCAATAAAATCAAATTTACTTCCTACTCAAGACTCTGTGAGCATTCACTTGGTCAGTCGCTAATGGTAGTTTTTGGTTTTCATTTTCTTCCTAGTGTCTCTTGTGTGTTTCACAGCCTAAAGAGATCTGGCTGTGGCAATTGTTCCTGAACTACAAACATCTACTATTATTACAATTCACTTCTACAGATGTTAGTTGTAAAACACGTTTCTTTGTGAAGTAAACGAGTGGAAGGTTGTCAGCTTTCCTTCTTTTATTCCTTTTCCTGAACAACTAACTGGCTAGCATTTACGAAGAACACACAAAATATTATTACATGTCAAATTCAAAGAACAGAGTAAGAGTGATGATAAAAGAATTTATTCTAGTAAGTCTATATTTTAATACAAAAAGTTCTTAAAAATAAATGCATATCACATTGAAAATGCTACAAAACAAGCAGCTTTTAATAGTGCTAAAAATACATTAAAACACATACATAACTTAATACTAATTCATTCTTTTCCACTTAAAGAAACGTAACATTTTAAAAGTAACAAAAAAACTGTAGTAGAAATTGCTTGCTACTTTTAAAGGTCTAAAGGCTATGAATTAAACAAAATTCACCCTCAGTAATTTGCACAGTTGCAAAGGGTTTTGCACAAATTTCAAATGGTGTGTACAACACTATACAAATTTACGTATGGCAGGAATTGAACTTGGACCCCCCCGGTTAACCATAGTAACAATAGGCCTACCCATTATATTACGGAAGTCGTCTTAAAGTGGTGTTATATAACATTATCACAGTGTTGTGATTTTTGAACAAATTTTCTGTACTTCTCCTGATGCAGTTGGCCTTGGTGAGTGGTCCCACCACACTACATTGGCTCCTTGTAAATACTTGACGCGTGCCACTTATATGAGTTATACCAAACGACTGAGACTCACCTAACATGGAGAGGCAGTTACAGACATGTGGTATTTCCTGATGTTCCAGACCCAACTTTTTCACTCTACTCATGTAGTACTACGTAACTCAAGGAAGGGTCAAACCCAACACATTGAGTGCATGTGGAATCGCTTCCAGCCTAGTGGGCAGTTCTAGCATGGGAAATATGCAATGTTTCCAAGCGGCCACAGTAACAAGTCAGCCTCCCCAACGCATATGGCAGACAGTGTCTCGCCACATCAGTGAAGCTTTCCAAAGAGGGCTGAGCACCGCCGAGGGCCTGAAGCCATATAGCAGAGTGCAGAGGGTAGATTTTTCCACCCACTCTAGCCCAGGCAAGGGCCGGCCGAGCGCACTATATAAGGCAGTGCGTGGCAGAAGATGCGAGTTATCATCTTCAATAGCTCGTCTCAACACTTCTGTGCTGGAACTCTCTACTGCCTATCAGGTCTTCTACCACCTACTACCAGAAGCTCCAGAGGCTTCAACCACCAACAGCTACCAGAAGCTCTTCAACACCAGAAGCCTGCAAGACTTCACTCCACAGTTCCGCTGTTGATCCTCCTGGTTCAACAGCTGCCACTACTTGCTGGTGAGTGGCAACTACACCCACTGCCCTTTTGGTTAGGGCCCCTTTTGTAAAGTCTAATCTAGACAATCCAGGGTAGAGTAACTGGGTCTGAGTTATTTTCATAGTCATCAAAGTCATTCTTATCTTAAGTTGCCTAGGAGCAGGCCACATCCACCTGTAAAGCGTACCTTACTTCTATTTGCTCTTTGTTAAGTAGTAAGAGTACGTGTAACCAGTATTTATTATTCATAATAAACCCAATTTATTCCTATCCCAAGAGTGAATATGTTATAGAGGTAAATCCTTTCCGACTACTAGGTACTCAACTCTTGAAAGAAATAAGTAGAAGACCTGGTTTTTCTAACTGTATGAACCATAATGGACTACAGAGCCCTTTCTGGAATCTGTATGTCGGAAACACACACCACTTTCGACGGTCACCCATTCTGTGTACCACTGTGTTAAAGAAAAATAGAGCCACAACCACTAGGTACTCATCCAACAGCAGCAGGACAGCCACCTCAGGTTGTATCACTGCCAGAGCGCCGCTGGTGCTGGCAGGGGACTGGAGGCCCGACTGTTGCTGGACCACACCCCAACAGTAGTAGGAAGACCGTCAACATGACCCACTCAACCAGGTTTGTGCGTCAAGGTGCAGAACTCATTGGAGCACAGGGTTTGCACTGTCAACTGATGATGTGCTTTACACTTACACAGGGTACTGTCAACTGCTTGCATCTAACTAGGAGTGCAGTGTCACTTCTGCCTCTATACCATTTGGGGAAAGGCACAGAGCTAGAAGGAAGGAGCAAAAGGCGAAGTTTCTTACTGCTAAGCGAGTATGTACCAATAACCCCTCTGCACTTGGCAGACACACCCCACCAGAACGAGCTCAAGCAGCCAGACACCTGGAGAGGCCTTCTCTTCAGACAGCATCCCTGTTTTCTTTCCCTAGACACACTGGGCTCGGCATCCAATATCATCCAGCAGCTCATGCCCTAGTCACTGGGAGTGACACCAGATTAGGCATTTTCAACACCTACTTTGGAAGCAGTGCAGCCGCTGAGTGGAGTAAGAAGTACTGTACCACTCTGTACGGAAACTCGTCGCCCAGCACCTCCAAGGAGATTGCTGGTCCCAGTCGACCTGCTTCTGCACCAGAGCCCCAGAAACAGGTGCTGGAGTAACCTGGTAGGTCTGTCCTACCGCAACGGGCTAAGGTTACAGTTGGACATACTGCGGTACCACTCACAGCTGATTTTGTACAGTCGTAAATCAACCCGACCAGTGTTAACCTCAGGCAAAAAGTCCACTCAGAGTAAATAATTTGTTGACCAGTGTGTGCCTGACCTAGCGCACACCAAAGCCACATTGACTAAGTCTAAGCAACATGTGTCATACTGTTACAGTAAAAAATTATTTAAAATTTTGGGATAGAAATATTTTGGTTTTGCTTAAGACTCATATTTACTCTTCCTGGGGCAAACATGTAACACAGATTAATCCCCAAATACTCTTAATGCTTTTGTCATATCTTTTCAAGTTCTACTTTAAAACTAAAGTTACCTCTTGACATACAGTATAAAATTTAATGCACTTCTTTGTCAAATCTTGGTACACAGTTTGCTGAAAATTTTATATGCAAAATGAGATTTTATTGCACATGCAAATATTCATAAAAAATACAACAGAAATGGAAAATGTATAGCTTTTTGGTGGTAGTTTGCCACAACATGAGAGAGCGACTCAGTCTCTACTTCCTTCAGTTGGATACCTTTCCCAACAAAATAGAGATAACCTGTTGTGCGGTATATAATAAATACTTTATGTTTGGGATTGCCAAGTGAAAGGGTGAAACTTGCATTTTTCTCACTTATATTTGCAGGATTTCCACTTCTGTGGGGAATATTTTCAAAATCCTCAGTTTCATTACACAAGACCATCAATGGTCTTGTGTAATGATGCATGACACTAAATTAAAATATAAAAGGCCCAAAGTAACATAAAAATTTACATGAAATAAAAACCCCTTAGTTATACAATGAAGAACTACTGCATGATAAATATTGAAAATTCAATTTAGATTAGAAAATTATAATATTTAAAATTACAGAAAAAAGTGCTGTAAGGTAATTTACATAACTTAGGAAATCATATAGGCAGCCAGATGGCTGCCCCTAAAGGAACAGTTCCGCCCTAACAAAGTCACTCTAGGTCACTCCTAAATTTTAAGGCTTATTTATGTGGGGAAAGGGGGACAATTCTTTAACAAGAAATCTTATCTTGGGGTTATCAACTGCCACTGACTGCTCACTGACTCAATGAAAGAAGAAATTTGTACAAAACCATACAATAAATATGAGTGTACTGCATATGCATAACGTTAACTAAATTCAAAACTTTTGTGAAATATATTATCAAACTTTATTAATACACAGTGTTAAGATATCTTCTATATTCATGAGAGTTGTGTTTTAAGCATACCTGTAAATAAATTGTGACCAAGGGAAAAAAAGTAGATTATGGGGCATTATATTATTCACTTTGAAATTTAAAATTTGTTTAAAAAATGGAAGGAAACTCTTTCAAAGCCGAGAAAGAAGACAAAAGTCTTGCATTTGAAGACATGGAGAGAAAAAGTTATGTGCAAAGAAGATACCGTAGTGAAGAATACTTATGGCCAGAAAACAATTTTGCCCTAACAAAAAATAATATTGAGGTGCAATGAGGACATACGGATAAGACACTTTAGAACGTTTTGCCTTATGTAACAGTAAAGGCTGGTTGATGACAAATAGTGGGTATCACATCTGCAAAAAGTACTGTTACAGCACATCAGATGGTTCAGCTGAGTTTGTGACGGATGAAGGTCTTAATAAAATAAAATAACTAAATTTAATTTTTATTATTTTTTCCTATAAATATTCATGCAGGCTATAATGTATAAGTTAAACTACTTATCTCCGCCATTAATTTTTGTTATTCTCCCCATGAGTGCAATATTTAACGTCTATCTTAATTCTAATTAAAGTCATCACTGTATATTGGTTACAGGCACATAATTCACATTCATTAGTTACACATATTCAATGTGTCTATTTTTATCATTCTAAATGTCTGTCACTCACACATCCAGTTCGATAGTCCCACTCATCAGCCTCACTCTCCACTGTACCTATACTTGTGGCAGCAGACTTCACTCTCGCTGGTAAATCTCATCACCCCTCATCACTTTGCTGTCATCGTAAATCTCTTTAAAGCAGTACGATGCTCCGAACTCTAAACTGTCAGCTCAAAGGCCCATCATGATTTATGTAGTCTCGCTGGCCCAATCTAGAAGGTTCCTCCCACCCCAAGTTTCGCTAAGAAGGGCTAAGGCAAAGACCAGGACATTTTTGCAATGATAATCACACAAACTCAATCCGCTCAACAGAAGAAAGTGGCATGAGTCCCGATAGGCTTATTGTGGTGGTATGTCTTTGTAAATCTCAGGGCACTCCTTGGGTTATTACAGATGCCCTTAACATACTTTCATTTGCATGATCAATCAGCATGTGGCAAAAAGTAACGCAGAGCAACATGTAACACTGTCCTCTCAAGTCTGTTTGTCCCGAACAGACTGCAACATCTGGACTCTCATAGAGTGCCAGTCGGTCCATATAATCAACATTAGGCTTTGCCAGAAAGCCTTGATGATAAATCTTAACACAATATCATTCATCTTCATCAGAATCCTGTAGGCTTTCCCAACATTTACGTGGCTTCAGGCCATACCCTTTTCGCCTTTGTGCATTGCACAGCCACACCAATTGCCCACCATGAAATACCTCGCCCGACATTTTCCTGTCAGTGCTATCGAGCACTGTTTGTGACATAGTTCACTAGCATAATCTGAGCCAGTAGCTTCCTCTTCTACTGGTCAGCCAAACAACAGGTCACTAGGAAGGCGTAGCTATCTTCCAAACAGCATCCTTGATGGTGTTACCATTGTAGACTTGTGAACTGCCAAGCGGTAGTGCAGCAGCCAAAGCTGGGCCGCACACAGTATTTGAAATATAGCAAAGTGTGGCGGCCAAAGCTGGGCCACCCACAATATTTAATAAACGGAAATGCCTGTCTCACTCTGCCGAGGGGTATATTATGGAACCACGATGTGCCCCCCCCCCCCAAGACGCGTCCGACGGTCAAGCAGAGGAGTGTGAGTTATTCGTTGGAGCCAAAGACAAAGGCATCCCAGCTGTCCAGGCCTTGAGGGGCTCATAGCCAACTGTATCCACGCATCAGGGTAAGCATAATCAGCTTGGCAGTAGGGCGTAACGCCGTCTCTTGGGACTCCATCATTTATTACATTCATATATTAAACTCTAGTATTCTGGTAAGGATAGGCAGGTCTCACTTAGCTTGTTAATCCATTCTTATGAGACTGCGATCCTCGTGTACAATTGTTGAAAGAGTAAATATTTTGTATTATTCAAATTAGTGTAACTTGCATTATTCTATTTAATGTAATAATAAATGTGTTTCGTATTTAGAGAATTCTTATTGCTTGTATAATTTCTCATCTAGTTACTAACCCCATGATAGACGTCTCCTTAAGCTATCTTGGTTGACGGATAGAGTAAACCTAGCACACCAAGTATGTAAGTGAACTATTGAAGGAAAATAGGTAGGTCTAGGGACGAACGCTACAGTACGCAAAAAGAAACAATGGCACCTTTGAATCGCAGTCCTTTCTGGTGTCTGCCACAAAGATTGACAGGTACTGCTCAAGATTGCAGTTAAGCTTCTAGACCATTCCATTGGACTGGGTGTACTGCTGTAGTCAAAAGTTTTTTTCATCCCCAGAATTTTTGTTATATCCTGGAATGCAGCTGCTTCAAAATTTCTTCCCTGATAGTAATGGCATTCTAGTGGCACCCCAAACATCATTCTTGAGGTCTTATATACTTTTATGCCCAAAATAATTATTTCCTTAACACATATATAGTCCATTCCCGACTGGAAGCGACTTAAAAAATCAACCTTTGAAAAAACACACTAGGGATAAAATGTGAACCTGTTTTTTCAATAACCTGTAGTCCACAAATATATATCAATGTGGTTAACTTTAGAGTACTGTATTATTGAATAAATGAAACTTTACCTTAATATCTTCTATAATTTGTAATATTTATTTCTTTTTATATATGAATTAGCAACAGCAAGAGCACCGACATATTGGCAATGACCGGTAAGAAATAGTTCACAGTTAAAATATTATTTTAACATAGTTTTTTAGTATACTATTTGTAAATTAAACGGTGCCTATTGAAATATTGAAATATTTAGATAGCCCCGATGGCAACATATCTCATTTTTACAGTTTAAAATAACAGTGGAAAATATTGTGAGTAGATCATAATGGTACGGTGTTGTTTTAACAAGCGAGAAAGCAATTGAAAGCAACTGTCTACTGGAAGAAGCTGGTCGCTCTCTCTCTTTGTCTCTTTCACACTCGGGAAGTTTCACTTCACTAGTAAGCATGACAATTATACATATTTTCAAGTGTAGCATATTTCATACTTATTACAGCAAAATAATGATTTTTTAATTTGTAGTTAACAACTGAAAAGAGATTTTAATGTTTGAATACTTATTTTAATATATTAATATATTTAGATATGATAGCACTGCAGTTATCAAGTGAAGTTGGCAGACTTGGCGAGCCATCACATGACGTGTTGCTTTTTACCAAACAAAGCGTAAATATTATTCTTACTCCAAAAAATACTTCAAATTACCACATCACATTTGTAGATGTTGTGTTTTGTAAACCTACCAAGGCAAGTTACAATGTTGTGATAAATCTGTTTCCATGGCAGTAATAAATATACTGTGACGTGTGTTTCGTTAATCGTTGCATCTGTGAAATGGCGTGCCTTTGTGCATCGTGGTCGATAACACTGGCCCTGTGTGTGTGATTCCAAATATCTGATTAGCACTTTTTATGTTTTAACTGTGAACTGTTTTTATGACAAAGTTAATTATTTACATCTATGTCTATTTATCACAACGTTGTACCTTTGCCCTATGGGGTTTGAAACGCAGTCGTGTAACGTAATTTGCCACAATCCCAGAACAAAAATACAAGGGCCCAACCCCATAAATTTCAATAAACCTAATAAACAGTAAGTAGCAATACATAGAAATATGAGCAAAATAAAAGTTACCGTAGGCTTATGTGTATGCATGTTGTAGCATTGCAGTTATATATATATATATAATTAGCATATTCGGCAAGTATTTCAATTGTCTATATTTCAGTCAAGAATAGTAATTCATGTAATATTTGAAAGGTCGTGGCAATGACAACTTGTGTGTATTTCATATATTTTCGTTTTTCCAAATTTGTTATTTTCCTTTCCTCATTTCATCAGTAGTAACAGACGTCAACAACAGATGTCATAGGACGATGGCGCATCTTTTCCTTTTCACTAGGTTAGTAAACTAAAAACATTGCCACCACAAGACACAACATGGTGAAACAAGGAAAATAACAGAGGTCACCTTCAGCTGACATGACCGACTGCTTGAAAACAATATGTTTTCAATGAGGAAACTTTCTACCAATATGTAAGGAAGCTCGACCTTTCTCGGGTATCACAACGGTTCGTCGCAGAATGATCGTTTGTCAGCTGTCAGTCAGACAGCCTGCAACATGTGATCACGAGACTTGCAACGACCAGTGCCCGCTACTTTAACCTTATTTTGAATTTTGGACATTTCAATTCAAATATCTATTAAATTTAATTTCCGTCGGTACGAGGAGTCAATAGGGCACCGGGACAGAAAAGTAACAATTCTCTCTCGTCTTCATAACTCTCTAATGAAAAATTTTGTTTTATAAAGGCTGCCATTCCGTCTTGGTTTTTTTTTTTTTGTCAGCTGTGAGTGTCAATAGTTTGTATTGGCGAGACGACAATAAATCTCCAGACATTAACTTCTTCTGGTATCAACAAACTTTCATTATTATGTGGTCAAAAGTCTCCAACTCACGCCGAGCTAGTCCGTTGGTGTTTACTGAGATCTACGAGAGAACAGGACAGTAACCTGTTACAATGTTCACCGTTATCTTTTAAGTATGTACGACAAAAATGAGCAACATGAGTTACGTGCTGGAATTTAATGTGCCTTTTTTGTTTTGACTGGTGGTTCCTTCATTTTAAATTCTTTTCCAACTAATGCCGTCCTTTTAAAGAAATAACCCAACACATACCAATAACAAAAGGATAATTAGTACAGCCCGTTAGCTCACAGTTGTAGTAGTGTAAACACAGTCGCGGCAAAATACTAACATGCACTACATGTTGACGTCGTCGGGTCAGACACGAGACGAACAATGACACAAATACTTACTGGTAATTTGGGCACCAGCAGTGCTTCCCAGTCACTGCACTATTGAGACAGAGGGTTCTCAGGGATACTGTGGGTTCTGTGTGTCTGTCTCACCAGTGCGTACTTACAAACATGTAGGCAATATTAAACTTTTACAGATCATATTTATCACTTGAGAAACACATGTGGCTAGGACACTGTCACTACAAATTAAAGAGGTAAGTTCACTGTGAGACTTGCTTTTATTGATACTGTGCGTACAAATCAACGTGCCATGAAATTAATGATACACTCGGTTGTGTCTACCTTACTCTGCTTGGGTGATCCCCAGCTCGCAATCAATGTAGTGCACAGCTAGATAGATGATCTCACTGTGGTGTATGAAAACAAAATCTTCACAAGGGAAGAGTCGCTGGCTGCTAGGGTGGACTGATGATTTTTCCCTGAAGATAGGGCACTGTGAATTACAAAATGAAACCCTGATGATACATTAATACGCGTGATTACTCGAAACTAACGCAAACTCGTTGAGGCTCGCCCTCCAGCATGTGGGTAGTGTGGTGACTGCATATACACAGAGCCGGCCAGGACGGGAATAATTGCACTGTACACAAATTACAAAATTACATAAACCATCTCAGATACATGAAACAAGATGGGACACGAGATGAATATTCACAATAAACACACACGTGTGAAAACAAGTTCAAATGGCGCAGATGCCGCGGGAAGAAGTTTGCAGTGGACCACGTGGTGGAGGTGAAATTGCAATATTCCTTCGTGGAAACTGCAAATTAAATTCAGACAAAATATTATTCTTGTTGAGAAAATTATTCTATTTATGATTGAAATCTACAACAGTGAACAAAAGTTGTAGTGTATACGTGAAAGTGTCTTACCTCGCCAGCTCTCCTCAACAGACTGTCCAGAGACAAACATCGTATGGACCTACCATGGCCACCTACGGGGTTCACATAAGCAAAAGTGCTATGCACGCCAAGTAAAATATTTTATTAGTGAAAATAAAATGGCACAAATTAAATTAAATATTGTTTTACATTTTTATAATTTTCTTATGAATTTTTCATACGATTTCAATGACTCTTTATGATGGCATTCATGCCGAAATAGTTGTGTTCTTAATCTTGGTGCCACAGGCACATTGAATTTTATAACCAAACAATTTAAAAATAGCAACAAACCCTTTAAAACATTTTAAGACATATTAAACCCTGCAAATACAAACATATAACATATTTTACACTGAAAAATAATATTTATGTGAGAGTTCAAAATTATTGGCATCTTTGCGCAAGTGCGGGATACAAGACACATGGGCTCTAGCGCCGTTGGCTGTAGCCGGCGTCAAACGACCCCTATTTCAGCTGGTTGCCGGTTGAGGGCAACGAAAACATGGCCTCGGAGGTTATCGGTTTCTTCGGCGTTTTGCAGGGGGTGGGGGTGTAGGTAGGAACAACAATGTGGGTACATGGTGGTGACTCGGCTCGCCTCATGCGAGTGCTGTGTTGCACTTTGTTGACACTTGACATCACACTCACTGCCCTACTAGTTTCCCCGAACCCTTTCAAACTCTCTTGCCCTACTAGGCACTCCCCTACGGGAACTGAAAAGTCTCCAAAAGGCATCTCACCTTCACACGTGGTTTCAAAATTTACATTTACACTTCTGTTACAACCGGAAACCCCCTTAAAACTCAACTCACTGGCACTGGTAATGTTGACATTTATGTGTGCACTTATGTTACCACTTTCTTCATGTACACTTGGGAACCCCTTCAATTCACTCTGATTCGTTGTGTCATTACAGGCATTAACAGAAAAAACCAGAAATGGTGTTTTGGTACTACGTACTTCCACCTCCTCACTACTAAGTGATGAGTGTTCTGTCAGTGCAAAACCCTTAAATGACAGTTCATTACTTTGGCTGGGTGTTCCCGTGTAAGTGTTGTTTTCCTCAGTGCATGTATTGACATTTCCCTATGTACTCCCTGGTAAAATTCTCCGAGCTCGCTGAGATACTGGGCATAACATCGTCTCCTTGCCTTTCTTCCCTACAGGCAGTCGAGCTATACGCAAGTCGTCACAGTGTCGTTTCGTGACACTTTTGGTCCCAACTTCACTAAATATGTGGAATTTCCCATCTTTTCCACCACTCTCAATGGCCCTGTCCATCTAGGTGTCAGTCTAGCACAGTACTTTCTTGCCCCAGCCGATAACAGGTTCTCTCTTACATACACGTACATCCCAGGTACAAGTTCGGGTGGCGACCTCTTGCTCCCGGTATCAACACATTACAATAGCTGACCTGGTTCACCCTGGCTTCCTCATGTATTTGAGCCTGGTGTTCAACAATTTGTTCTGGTGGTTTGGCCGGGTTTTTGTGGGGTGCTCCGGAAGGCACGGAGTTCGTGACCTTGTATCATCTCGGTGGGTGTTTTCCCAGTTGCCACATCCACTCTATTCCGTAAGCAAAACATCACCTCTGGGATCAGTTCGGCCCACCTAGTGTGATTTTTGCCTAACCGGACACGTAATTGGATTTATACGCCTTGGTTATGTCTCTCGGTTGGGTTAGTCCTGGGATGGTATGCTGGGGTGGTACGGTGTTCTGTTCCCCAACTGGTACAGTACTCGTTCCACTTTCGCTCTACAAATTATATACTATTGTCTGTTAACAAATACTCGGGGTGTTCCCACCTCGGAAAAAACTCGTTCTGTATTACCTGTGCAACCGTGTGTGCACGAACATTGCTGACGGGAAATGCCTTGGGTAAACAAATCTGTGGTAACAACAAGTAATTTTTACCAGTTTTTGTATGTGGTTATGGGCCCATGATGTTGATAGCTACAGTTTTGAATGGCTCGGTTGGCAGCCTTGGCTGTTGTGTGGAGCATCGCTATCTGCTTTCCGCGGCTCACCGGTGTTACACGTGATACAGATCTGTACATGTTTCTGGACATCTCCCTAAATCCCTGGAGAGCAAAAAAATTTCGGCACGTTACTTCGTGTTTGCATGGATCCCGGGTGTCCATGCTCCAAACTGTTGTGTGCATACTTAAGTACAGGCTCCCGTTTCTCTTTTGGCAAGTACGTCCACCATCGAGTACAATTACCCAGTGATTTGGGTTGTATTTCTCTGTCCACTACCCTCCAGTTTTCTATGTAACGTGTGGCGCAGTGTTGTCGGCGTTGCGCAGCATCTGGATAATTTTCTCGTGCAGTGTGTACCTCTCTTAACACGCCACATACATTCAATTAAATAAGTTCGCCGGGTGGTGTGGCAACAATGTTTTGTACAACGAGGATTTGTGTTTCTGCAGTTGGTATTTCACTGCAAGGTGGCAGCGCTTCTTCCCACTCCGCATCGCCAGTTACCATTAGATTCGGACAAGAATTCCTGGACAAGGCATCCACGAGCTCGTTGGTTTTTCCCGCCACGTGTTCTACCTTGAAATCGTATTCCTGCAGTAACAGCACCCAGCAGGCAAATTTGCTTTTCCCGTTATGCATGTCCTCTAACCATACAAGACATCGGTTGTCAGTTTTGAGTGTAAACTGCCTTCCTAGCAAGTACGGCCGGTACTTCCACAATGAATGTGCAATGGCCAAACATTCTTGTTCGTTAACGTGATATTTACGCTCTTGTGTCCCCAAACTTTGCACAGTGGTAACTGATATGTTTTTCCCCATGTGTTCCCTCCTGATACAACATGGCCCCAACGTCTTCTTGACTCACATCTGTTTGTACAACAATGAGTAACTCTGGGTTGAACCTAGATAGCGGATTACAGTTCTGAAATGCAAGTATGATTTCTTTAAATGCTTGATCGGCTTGAGGTATCCAGACAAATTTATGTTTCTCACACAACAAACCAGTTAATGGTGAAGTGATTACCGAAAAGTTTGGGACAAATTCCCTTAACCAATAAATTAAGAAAAAAATAAATTTCCTGACTTGTTTACGTGATCTGGGTGTGGGTTTATTTTGATTCTCCTGTATGTGTTTTTGTTTTGGTTCGTGTCCGTTTGCTGTTACATAGTGTCCTAAAAACTCCATTCTACTCATACCCAACTTACACTTTTCCACTTTGTATGTAAGTTTTTTACATTCAAGCTGTTCAAACACAAAGCTCAAATGGTGCAACTGCTCTTCCCAGCTGTAAGACCAAACAAGTACATCATCAAAATATGCCATCGCAAAGTCTCCAATAAATCCATCCAATACACTAACCATTAAGTTTTGAAACATTGCAGCGGCACACTTTAAACCAAATGGCATAGCTTCAAATTGAAATCTACATCCATCTGGGGTAGTAAAGGCTGTTTTCTTTCTGTCCTGTGGGTGGATAGGCACTTACCAATATCCGGACTTTAAATCAAGTGATGTGAATACTGAAGCTGGTCCTAATGTTGACAAAGTGTCTTTTATGTTTATGACTGGTGGCTGCATGTTTACTGTTACCTTATTGAGGGGGCGAAAATCGACACAGAATCGCCATTCGCCATCTTTCTTTGGAGCAAGGATAATACCTGAATTATAGAGACTTTGTGTAGGTTCAATAACATTATCGTTGAGCATCTCACATACCTGTTGGTTGATGACACAGCAGAAGAAAATACCTGGGTCTCATGGCTTGGCGTACACCGGATCCTCGTGCGTTGTGACGATCGCATGTTCTGTGATGTCGGTACACTGCAGCTTCCCCTCAGTGTGGAACACACTGGCATACGGGTCCAGCAGATGTTGCAGACGTTGCTAATGTGTGGCAGGCACCTCATGCTCGAAGTCAGCAAGCGGCACAGCAGTTGTTGTTGGTGGTTTTGCTCCCACGGCGTAAACAGTCTAGTGGTTATCGTTTGTATCAAACCCTCACGCACAAAATTGTGACTAGCAGAAGTGTCAATTATGGCTGTGACATATTTCCCATCAAGTTCTACACATACTCTCCGTGCTTTTACGATACTGTCAGTTACTTGGAACACTTTTGCACCTTCATTACACCGATAGATATGATCTGGTGGTGAGATTGGTGCAGGTGTGGTTTCGCCAACCTCCCAACTTAGTTTTCCGACAAGTTGCCCTGGTAGTAATCTCCCCTATTGTTGTGGTGGAAGTTTCTGTGTCCGCAGTTCTGCCTCGCGGGTGTAAACAATGGCGGCGGTCGCGTAACATCTGGCAGCACTGTAGGTGTTGACGTGTGAAAGTTCAATTTTGGGGATTGGTATGCCTGTCCCACCTGCACATCCTGTTCATACAAACATGCTTTCCGCGTAAACTGTTCGACACTTGCCCTTGTTGCCCTTCTCAGATACAGCCTAATGTCCAGTGACCTGGGTTCAAATGCTTGAACAAGCCTAGCTTACGCTGTATAAATTCATCATTACCCTCACGTTCACGTTGCTGTTTATGGTACAACCGCGCTTGCACTTGAATGGCATCTCCGTCAGTATCAAACCTTCCCAACAACCTATCGCAAAACTCTTCCCATGTCAGACGATAGTCTCTTACAAGGTGCCACCATGTGGCTGCTTTCCCTCTCAGTCGGTTGGCAGTGACTTTAGTCCAGTCCTACCGGTGTACATGGTGTCGGTTCAGCTTCTCCTCGCACACAGCTAAAAATGTACCTGGGTCTTCGGAGTCTTGTCCCGCAAAAGTTGGCAATAACACATTATGGTCCGGCCCGGTTAAGCCCTGTGGCGTGTATGTAACAACTGGCGGCGGGGGTTTCACCTCAGGTGTTATCGCTGGGCGTGATCTCAGCACAGTTCATCTTACAACGCCATCGCGGTACGTGATAAACTCAGCAGGCCCTATGCATTGTAAATGTAAGTCCTGTTTGCACTGCTGGCACTACACCCACTTCATTCCCGCCCCGTCACATCCGGTGTGTGTGCACAGGTGTGGTTCTGACTGTGTGGATACGGCGTCGGACGTGCATTGACTTAACAGCTGATCCCATAGATTTTTCACTGAACAAGTTGACTTCGCTCACCCTTCCACAATGCACACATTGCTCGATCAGCATGTGCAAATAGTTCGCGCTCACATTCACGGGCAGCGCAGTTGCTGACGCTGATGTCTTCAGGGCAATTTGTGGTTGATCAGACGTGGTGTCTGCCATTTTCTCGTGGTTGACGCAACGCAGATGAACACACTTGGCCACTTGGGAACGCCAATTGACGCCGTCCGGTGAAACACGAGACGAATGATGACACAAACACTTACTAGTAATTTGAGCGCCAGCGGTGCTTCCCAATCACCGTACTATTGAGACTTAGGGTTCTCAGGGATACTGTGGGTTCTGTGTGTCCGTCTTACCCGTGCGTACTTACAAACACATAGGCAATATTAAACTTTTACTAAACATATTTATCACTTGAGAAACATATGGCTAGGGCACCGTCACTACAAATTAAAGAGGTAAGTTCACTGTGAGACTTGTTTTTATTGATACTGTGCGTACAAATCAATGTGCCATGAAATTAATGATACACTCGGTCGTGTCTAGCTAACTTCGCTTGAGTGCTCCCAAGCCCGCAATTAATCTTGCGCATGCCTAGATGGATGATCTCACCACAATGTATGAAAACACAATCTTCACAAGGGAAGAGTCGCTGGCCACTAGGGTGGACTGACAATTTTTCCCCGAAGATAGGACATGGTGAATTATAAAATGAAACCCTGATGATACATTAACACGTGTGATTACTCGGCATCACTAACGAACACTCGTCTGGGCTTGCCCTCCAGCACATGGGTAGTGTGGTGATGGCTTATACACAGAGCCGGCTAGGACGGGAATAATTGCACCGTACACAAATTACAAAATTACATAAACCCTCAAAGATACATGAAACAAGATGGGACACAAGATGAGCATTCACAATAAACACACACGTGTGAAAACAAGTTTAGATGGCATGGATGCCGCTGGATGAAGTTCGTAGCGAACCACGTGGTGCAACATTTCTTCGTGGAAATGGCAAAATAAATTCAGACAAAATATTATTCTTGTTGAGAAAATTATTCTATTTACGATTTACGTGATTACAGGCTTGTGACATGCCTGATGGTGGTAAAATCAAACATTAATATGACCACGTAGCCAAGTACAAAAAGCATAAATTTACGTGAAATTACATGGAACCCTGATAAAAATTTAACACAGAACCCTGAATAAAATATTACACATACGATGTTACATAAATGATCTCTCAAAACACAATGATGGTGTATACAAATACTTGGCGAAGTTGCCGTAAAATATTCAAACATGGAAAAAAACCCCCAAATACATACATGAAAACAAACCCCTTAAAATTGCGCGTAGCAAACAGAAATTACAATGAAATTCCATAAACATAGGCGGATGGCGCCTGATTCAAGTTGCGCGGGTCGCGTGACCTCTCAGACATCTTTCTACTCCTCAATTAAGTTAAAAATGCCACAAGGCGGAATAAATTAGTAAAGTGGAAGCATAATGCTGGGGAAATGTCTGGCAATACGTACGCAAGCAAAGGTTGACAGGTAAACTAAATTGACTATTGAAATCTACATCAGTGAACAAAAGTTGTAGTGTATATATGACAGTGTCTTACCTCGGCAGCTCTCCAGGACAGACAGTCCAGAGACAAGCGTCGCATGAACCTACCATGGCCACCTACAGGTTCACATAAGCGGAAGTGCTATGCACACCGAGTAAAATATTTTATTAGTGAAAATAAAATGGCACAAATTAAATTAAATATTGATTTACATTTTTATAATTTTATTATGAATTTTTCATATGATTTCAGTGTCTCTTTACGACGGCGTTCACGAAGAAATATTTGTGTTATTAATCTTGGTACTGCAGGCACTTCGAATTTTATAACCAAACAATTTAAAAATAGCAACAAACACTTTAAAACATTTAAAGACATATAAAACCCTGCAAATACAAATATAAAACACATTTTACACTGAAAAATAATATTTATGTGAGAGTTCAAAATTATTGCCATCTTTGCGCACATGCGGGACACGTGACACGTGCGTAGTGAGTGTCGTCATGGGCTCAAGCACCGCTGGCTGTTAGCCGGCGTCAAAGTATTGTACTATGTCGTGGAAAACAAATATGTTAATGTAATGTAACCGTAAGAATTATCGTTAATCAGGCATTTTTAAAACGTCATAAAGCTGACCTAAATATTGTTAAAGGCCTAAACTGTGAATATCCATATGGAATGGTTTTTTGGAGTATGACAAAATTCTTTGAAAAGCTGTATACAATAAAAAACACATTTGACAGGTATAAAAGTAGAAATCACATTTTAATGTTTACATTTAGGTGTAGCGAAAGTATACAAACACATGTACATACACAATGGCATGTAAACATTGATTTTGACAGATGCTACATGGCAGTCACATGGCAATGTTTATTACATTTGACGGAAGGATACGAAATGGGCCTGCAAGTAGATATTTAGCAGGGCTCCGAGAAAGTTGCTTCCATTGGGGAATGGACTATAGTCACTCCTGTTCTATAATATTGATATCAATAAAACTATGAAACATCTTTATTAAAATCAGATAAGTCACAAAAATTATCTCAAAAAATTAAAAATGATAATCTGTCAAGTCTTCTGCAGCAGTATTTTTGTATTACCATAAATTGAAATTAAAACTTATTTTATGTCTTATTCAGTCAGTAACAACTGACTGAGTCTTGATAAAATTCTTTTCAACTTGTTCTTTTAAAATCACAATTAACACAACCTCAATATACTTAATATATAATGTGGAACAACCCACCATATAACTACAACTAAACTGAATACTTTCCCAGTATGTTCCACTATTAAGTATATTGCTAATAATTTGAATGAACTAAATTATTAGATTGACACAGAATAAAATTAAACTAATGAGTATTTTAAAATAAAAAAATTAAAATTGGAAATAAAAAATTAACATGACCAGACATAATATAAAATCATACCTGCAATGTTTCATCCACTGAGTGAGCATGTATAATAAGAACATTCATCATCTCATCAAATTTAACTCTAGCTGGATCTTGCTTGATGCTCCGAAGAAATTCTCCAAGTACAGTATCACACCTATGATAGAAAATATATAATATTAATAGTAATGATAACAAAAACTTTGCAAATAATAATTGTTTTGATTTTTATCACATACAGCTTCCAACCATTGGCCATGTCTGCTTGGAATGTACACTTCTCTATTCAAGATGAATACGAGAGGTTGGATGGAGGGAGTAAGGAGAAGTGTAGAAAAAAGAATACTACTGACTCATTTTAAGTGCAAGTATATGATGAATGGTTTTGTAAGCCATTTCCCAAGTAACCTACTTGGAACAAAATGTACAATCATTAAAAAGTGCAATTAAATTACTAGCATATGTTAATAATATTATTTTTTGTTATTATACTTATTGCAAATGTACTATAATAGTACACCCCTTTGTACATTAAATAGAGGTTGGCACCCTCCAATTGCTTAGAACTTCGTAACCCCGCACTTGAAGAAATTTGACATGACATGTCAATAATCAGCATTCAAAAAGGTTGCCTTGGTAGTATTCGCTAATCCCGACTGTTAAAGCAGAAATCACATGTTTAGTTGGTACACAGATTAATGGTTACCTGGGAGGTAGGCACCCACTTAGGTCCAAGACATACCAACTGACAACATGGTTTATATTTTTGACCTAATGCAAGTAAATAACCCTTTAGTAAGTGGTTGTAGTATAGGGTAGTCGAAAAAAAAACATTAACACCGGTTTCAAGAATCAGCTATTTATTTGGAATGAGAAGAGTTTACATAGTTACAGCATATGGTCGAAGTGTGAGCCATCCATCTCCATACATGCACGAATGTGATGCTCATATAATAGGTGCACATGCTGCAACATTCCGGGATTAGCCTGTACTGTACAGCATTCATCTTGAATGCATTGCCAGAGAGCCTCCACATTGTCCACGTCAGAGTTGCCTTCAAGTGACACCACAAGCAGAAGTTGACTGGGTTTAGGTCCGGAATCTGGTGGCCAACCCACTGGCCTACTTTGACCAATCTATCAAACTGGGTACCCCACGTCCATACAATGGCTTACTGTGCGACTAAAATGTGCTGGTGCACTTTTATGCATGTACCACATGTGTCTGAGATTTAGCAGAGCATCTTCAAGTAGTTGTGGCAAGTCATCATCCAAATGCCGATGAGCAGAAGTGAATGCACATGCAACTGTTAAATGTTGAACTGGAAACTTTTTGGCATATCTACGATGCATAGTTGATGCATTGCACATAATTTCACTATACATGAGATACATGTCCATCAGTTTCTGATTACTCCACTCCATCACACATATTGTGAAGAACTGTCTGCTGTGTAAGCCACTAATGCAATGCTAACAGGCACGAAAAATTGTCGCCACTTGGTACAACAATAGGAACCAATGCAATAGGGCACTTGCCACAGTAACTTCTCAGCCATTCACAATCTTATAAACCTGTTGCCTTAGGACAAGGTAATTTAGCCAGGGTATTAGTTCACACATCATGCACGACAGTGGTACAGGCTGCCTACTTCCAGGCACCCATTAATCTGCTTTCCAACCTAACATGTAATTTCTGCATTAATGGTCAGGATTAGCAGATATTACCTAGACAACCTTTTTTATTGCTTTTTTAATGCTGATTACTAACATGTCATGTCAAATTGGTTCAAGTGCACGGTTACAAAGTTCTAAGTAATTGAAGGGTGCCAAACCCTATTTAATGTATGAAGGGGTTTACTCACTGTAACTCTGTTTTGTCTGGTAACCTGTCTTGTAAATGTTTGCCAGTATGCCCATTTCCGTTGCTTAATCACAAGTGGTTTCTAATTTATTGCTGCATAACACATTTCCAATTGCAACGTTCCAGGGCCTCTACGCCCTCAGAAATCACTTTAGGCCTGACCTCAAGAAGTCCTCAACCTCTTTGGCAGCCTACAGACACCACCATCCACGAGCTTCAATCCCTGCGGCCTCTGCCAGCTACATCAAGACGTCACCACCCACCACCAGAGGGCAGCACTACCAAAGTCATTCCTAACCTTCCCCAAAATACCTATTACTGACATCAAACCCCGGTGTTGAAGGTCACGGCGAAGTCCCTTCTGGACAACCCTCAGGCTTTAGCCAATCAACTCTTTACCACTCTGGTAAAGAATCAATTGAAACACACTTCTAGGTTCCTTCTGAACAACCAATAATTTCGGTTAGGAAACCCCGGTAATTATTATATCTTTTTCATACTTTACATAACCCATTAACTTATATTCACTTGAGCCAGGACACCCAACTGGCAGTAATCAGACAGGCTTCCACAAACAATTTAAATTTAAATTGTTTCAGGTATTTTATTGCATTAGAATATCTTTTCATTATGTGTTAATAAACACCAATCATAACAGTTGCTAATTACTGTTCTTATTTTGCCTTACACATCACAACTTTGATAATTTTGATAATTAATCATTTCCTAAGTAAAGTTTCTTTGCATCACGTAAGGTAAAGCAGACTACGTGTTCTCGCCACAAAGGTAGATCACATACAACTTAAGAGGCAAACCCGAGGTTGGTCAACAGATCAATTTTGAATGCGCCCAAGGCACTCAGAACACTATCACCTAGGCTTACTGTTGGTCACACTAGCTTTATTCACTCTGTACCTTACGTTCGGCACACGAACGGCTAAGCAAGTGGGAGACAGTGGAAGTGACGTGGCTAAACATACCCCTAGAAGTACACGCTAGGCTGCTTAAACCCCTTGTTTTATTTTACTTTATCTGCTTTTCCTATGTGGGATTACATTTATTTTCCAGAGGGCAGAAAATATAAACTCAAGACAGACTTTAAAGCAGTTGGAAGATGAAATAAATAATACTACATTCCCAGAGCCAGAAATTGAGAACCCATTATTTACACCACCCATATGCCCAGGGCAATGTATTTCCTTCAAGTACCTGTTGATGTTCCATTGTGATTTGCCATCATAGGCATCGACCCAGAACTCCTGCCCAAATCACACACTGCCATTCCTCCACACCCATTCCATATACCTACCTGCAGCACCAGCACTGCTCTGCCGCAGCCAGCGTCTGCCGCTGTTTAGCCACCGGCAGCACCCCAGCAACTGCCAGTACTGCCAGTAGCAGCGAGAGTGCAGGTGCTGGGCGGACCACAGGTAAAACGTTGGAAAGTGGTAGTACCAATATCTCTTGATTACATCCCCACCCGCAAACCAACACATCCCATTTTATATAATGGAAAGTTGCCCAAATGTGAGTAATCCCTCTTTGGAGCATGACCCCAGCATTATTGGCACTGCAAATTTATTATCTGTTAAAATAAGGTCTGTTTATCGCAGGTCACTGGAAGTGAAGATCACCCTTGGGGTCACAATCCCAAGCTCTCGATTCGGCAAAACGTTCACATGCCAGCCAAATAAATGCACCCACTAAGCATGGGAAACACTTACTCCCTTTCTTTAGGCTAGGCAGAGGTCTTGTGTGTGATTCCTGTCGTAACTATGGTTGTTCCCGTTCACTTCCTCTTATACATCAGCTCACTCATAGAATGGATACAGAGGTTTCCCTCCTCACTCTGCCTACACCAGTCAGGGCAGTAATTAACCCTTCTTAGTTTCATGGACTTAGTGTCATTATACCTGGTGATTTACTGCATAACATGTTTGTTCAATGAGTGGCATGCTTCCATATGTTTCCCTATTTATTTTTCCTAAGGATTCCACTCATGCCGGGTTAACATATATTTAATGACTCAGCCTGTATAAACTGTACAGACTTTCTGTAAAAAAAAAGTAACATTTAAGTAAGTATTACTGCAGTTGGTGTGCACTACCATGTGCAGTAGTCAAGGATAGCTATTTAGGCATACACTGGGGCTAAATTGTTTCAAGCACCTTACATAACAATTTTTGTAGTATTTCGTGTTTATAAATAAATATGATTTAATTATCTTAAACAATAAATGACCCACAACCAGTTTATATATTCAGAGAATATATCATTAAGTAATATTTCTTATCATTGTTCCTAACTTGTTTACAAATGCAACAAATTGAAATTTAGTGAAAAGTTCGTATTTAGTACTGCTTATTACAGTTTTCCACTTTACGACATATTCCAAAACAATGTCACACAGCGATTGTATTGCCCATCACCAGTGACGTCACATAGAGGTTGTAAGACATGTGGTAGTATGCAAGCATGGGGAAAGAGTGCTATAGAATTTAATCAAAATAAATCATCTCTTAAGTAACACAGTTGTTACAATCTTCTTACCTTATATTAAGCTAGTGATATAAAATATGTAAATATTATATTATATATACTAACTGATTCTGGTTAACGTTGTTCTACCGCTTTCATGTTCTATTTTGCCTTCTCAATGTGTCCTCTCTATTACGTCTGGTAAGTCGACCAATATATGACAGTGATATCGCTGGCATTTTTCTCTTTTAGATCAACAAACATTTCCTGCAAGTATGAGCAAAATCGGCCCATAAATATAGAAATTAGACTCCAGCGCCACCTATCGGAATGAAACTTAACTAAATATCTTACTCGCCACCTCAATAACATGTGGTGTGAATATAGTCTCAATTGGTCCAGTGGGATGTCAGTGATGATGCGTTTTAGTCACGCACAAAGGATTTTATATATAAAGCTACATGATTTTATATATATATATATATATATATATATATATATATATATAAATTATATTATATATAAATAAATAGTGTAGAAATCTTGAATAAAGAAAAAATGTGCAGCAAAATGATTATTCGTATTATAATTGTGACAATACTGTAACTTGACTTTTCACCAATTTGCTGGGGTCACCTTATAACACTTCCACTTTCATCACCCTCATTTATCAAACTACATTCTCATGGCCATTTTAATCCATATTATCAAGAATATATATAAAAATTTCACTTAAAAATTCAAAGGCACTTTTTTTGAAAATTAACTAAAAAATGCATTATTCAAAACTCACATTTTTTTTATTTCCTTGTTTGGGTCCTCTAGTATGCGAAAAAGGCCATCAAGTATTTCAGGTAAAAATACAATGAGATCAATATCTGGCACTGCATCCAATACTGAAACCCAGGATATGATGAACTGTCGTGCAAATGTATTTGTTGTATAGATTCTCTCTCGCAGGAGTGGTATGAATGATACCAAGTCAAAGGAAGAACTCTCAGTCACAATATCCTGAAACAAACATTTTCAGAATGCAACATTTTGTTGGTTTACACTCATTACCAAATCTGTAACAAAAATGGTATACTTCATTTCATATAAGTATGTATACTAAATGTTGACAATGTGACCAGTGACCAATCTACACAGTATATAAACAGTAAATGCTCTCGTTAGCAAATTATTATATCAGCTGATGGGTTGTCGCAGGACGTACGTTATGTTGAAGACATTGATGATTGTTACGGAAGAAAACAGTACTCATAACTCAAAGTTTTAATTCAAAACTATATGGATGGACTACCTCAGGGCGTTGACCACCCTGCCAAGCCCAGCTTGGCCTACTACGATGAATACTATACCTTCAACTAGGCCTTTGAGGTGTTAGGGGTTTTACTGTAGCATTTAGTTGCTTGGGGGCAGGTTTGCCACTGACTGGAGGGGAGTCAAATCCCAAAGTGAGTCGAATACAAGTGGCTTCCCGGCCTGGGAGTGTGATCCGTCTCGCTATTAGAGCCACCAATATACGCAGGATGCCAGCGATCCTGTCTGCATGAAAAGGGAGAAGTTTATTCTAAAGAGATAATGGGGATGCGTAACCTGGCTGACGAGACTTTTGCTGGGTGGGTTGGTTTGCGTGCGGGAACGCAAACCATCAGAAAGGCATGCTATAGGGATACAGGAGTCGGGTTGCACTGGGAGTCGAACACGGATTAATTTCCCTGTTGCTAGCTTAATGGTACAGTATTTAGGTAAGACTGTGCCTGTGGGATGTGTAACTCTGACTCTCCATCCAGATTTCAATTTGACATTGCTAACGGTTTTCTCGGGTTGGCTAGCAAGGTTGTTCTGGGGAATAGCTCCGCTTTCCTGGTTTAGCAATTACTCCTGGATCTCGTAATCTGTAGTGGGATACCCCGGTCAGTTACCACAGAGTAGGTGATCAAGTTGAGAAGAAATATGTAGCGGAATAAGAGGGGAAATGGCTTGTGGTATTTGATAAGGTTGTTTAGGCGATGGCTTATCTACAGGCTTAGGTTGGGCATTGGCTCGAGCAAGGGCACAACGTTCCCTACGTCTTTGCTTACTGAGCGCATCGCACCACCTTTCATACTGTACATCTGGGCAATACTACTACACAACACCAAATTATATTGAGGGAGCAGGGATCCAATACTACAGTAACGGTACATGGATATAAAGTTACATAACTGTTTATTGTGGGGTTTCGTTCCCTGGGGAGTGAATGCAAGGGTTTACAAAAATACACAATATAAGTAAATTGTTTTTACAAACAATTAAAAATAGCTATACGAGTATGATGTGGAGATAAGGGGGGTTCAGGCGAAGGTGAACCTGAGGGAGCAACTATAGCTCTACAACTTTGACATGGCCGTCCACGGGAATCTATAGCAATGCAATTTACAGCAGCTAGATACATGAAAACAAACAATAGCAAAGCAATTTACAGAAGCTAGATTAATTAAGGGGGGAAGCTAAATAGGTAGTTAACACACAACATGACGGCTTGCTACCAGGGATTCACGGGAAGTTGACTTAGCCAGGATTTACCGGGTTAAGGTTGTGTATACGTGTAGCTGTTGGCTGACTTACATGCAGGTCCCTGGTGACGTGCAGGTCGAGAGAGAGCTTCTTGACGCAGGTTAAAGCGTGGGTCAAGAAGGGTCGGCGGTAGGAGATAAGAGTAACTCTTAGTCAAGCACGAAGGAGAGCTTTCTGCAAGCTGGGTATAGGCGGGCGGGTAGTGAGCTGCAGAATCCTTGCGGACTGGAGGAAAGGTTAGCCCTTGCGAGCTGAGGAGGATGAGTACTGTTGCAGACTGAGAAGGATGAGCCCTTGCCGACTGAGGACAGTCTTCAGCAGACTGGAGGTTGGGCTCACATCCTCCGTGCTCGCAGAGCCCGATGACACTTGCTGGTGCTAGCTGCGGGGGTTGTATTTGAACAAAAATTTTCTGGTCAGCAGTTCTTCAGGGTGTGGGGAGTGTAGCAGCCTTCCACCACAAGGGCAGGTTTATCGGGGATGCAGCCACGCTGCGGGTTTCTTATCATCCAGGGTGAAGGCGACGACATATTAAAACCTGTATCTGAGGCAAGGTGGCTGTGACATCACAAGGCCACAGGGGTGTTGCCATCTCTCGTGATTGTAGGAACTTCTTCCAGGGGCCAGATACGAGTAGTAGAATTCACAATAAATATAATTTCTGTTATGGGGGTGCCTTTTGCATGTATTATTCTGGACAGGCAATGGGGATTGCAATTACACACGTAATATGCAATTATGTGATCGGCCACCCAGGCTTGCTGGCTTCCTGGCGCGATACATTTAATTCGGATTGTCGCTTACACATTCCGCCCGGAGCGCATGTGGCTCATAGATGGGGCGGAGTCGTCCCTAGAGCGCGCAGACGCGCTGCGTAGCATTCTGGCATGCATCAAATTATAATTACAAAATTTATGGTTTAAATTATATTTTTTAAGTAATGTACAATATTTTTGGCTTTTAGCCAATTTGTTGAAAAATATTTTTAGCAATTATGGCAATAAGAGGACACTTAGGTTCAGTGGAACATATCCAGCTTGGTGAACACCATTGTATATGTGATTTTTTTTGTCACGTTTATGTGAATACTTTTCTGGTGTTATCGAAACATTGTATTGGTAGTTAATTATTTTTGTTTCTGTACTTTCATTAAGCACTGTTGGCTGTAGGGGTGCCTTTATAGTATGTTTCAGGGTTCTCACTCGTTTTAGCTAAAAAATTTCAAGTACTATTCAAGAATTTTTTCCAAAACTTTCAAGGACCCAAAATTTACTGTAACAAGCATTACAAGGATCAAGACAAATCAAAAGTTAAAAACATTTGCATGATAAAGCAGACAGGGGAGAAGTATCCAGGGAAATTTTTCTTACATCACTCACTCATTTTTGTAATTTTTGCTAGCCCAGGTTCTCAAAATTTTCATACAGAAGCATATGAGATCAGATGTTATTGATCATAGGTTGTACACAAACCCTACATTCTTGTATCTGTGTACTCTAGAATTCTTGTACGTATGGCAATACTGGAAAGTGAATTGTCTTATCAGAACAAAAGGCATCACAATTGCCGATAATAATTGTATACAGAACAATGATTCAGGCCTACTACTATACACACTAAAACCAGCATAAAGCTCCATAGAAATTAATCATACATATAATAAATTTTCCTGTAAATATAATTAATGGCTGCACGTCACTTTAAATTTGTCATTAATAAATACCATGTAAATAAACACTATAAAAATTAAGTGCTACAACCACCTGAAAATTTTTCAAGCACTTTTAAGGAACCTTTATTTCTTTAATGCATTTCAGGCACTTTTCAAGGACTCCCAAGGAGCGTGGGAACCATGGTTTTTCTTGCGTGAAATGTTATATTATAGTCACGTGTATGGCTTGGTCCATCATTTTCCATATCATTATGAAGCAAGCCCAATTGTTTATTTTTGTTCCGCAGTTTGTTTCGGGAAACCGGTGAAGTGTTGTAAACATTTAATAATTCTGCAAATTATTTTGTATCAGTGTCCAAGGATTCTCATAAAATCTGTGTTCAGGAACTGCAACTAGGAATTAAAAATAATAAACTTTTTTTGTAAATAATTTATCTCAAAGTGGTTATTAGAATGTTTGAAATATATACGGCATAGAAAATAATTTAAACTCTGATTCTGTAGTGTAAAATTAACACGTTTATTATTTTGGAAACTCAAACTTCACCAAAAATATTTATTTACATACCGAATGTGTTCATTTTTTGAACCTGTATGAACAACATATTCATTGAGTGTTCTTATTTCGGGGAGGTTGAAAATTTCCACGTTATAATAATTTGAATGTAATTTCCGTAAGAGCAAAGTTTTCCAATGGCCCATTAAAACAACAAATAAATCAAAATTATCCCTTCTCGTAAATAGAACTGCAAAACAATGCAGTCTCATGAAAGACAAACTAGTCTCCCCCCTACTTACCACCCCCATTCACCCGCAATAAAATAAACAGAGCACCAGCATTATAACTTGGCCGTAACAAAAATTAAATAAGCTGGAATGGTAACCTACACTAATCATAGCATTTGTTTACACAAATTGTTTTCTACGTAGACAGAACAGCTGTGGCGGAAGGATACATTGGAGGCCCTATCGGAATTGCCTGCTCAGCTGAGACAATTGTAACGCAGAAACAGGATCTCCTGAAACTCATACATCATCCAGAAGGCCGGTGCTGCGAGTCACCAAGTGGGTTACTTCATTCATGTATTATTGAGAGTCTGACAGTGTGTTTTAAATGGACTCTTCCAAGCAAAAAGAAACCAGGAAACGAAGGAACTGAAAACCAGGAGTAAAATTTAATGACCTCAAATTTTTTAATGGGTGGGGGGGGGGGGGGGGGGGAAACTAAACAGAACTTGTAACAGATAGGAAGATATTTGCCTGAGAGTATTCAGATCGTGCTTGACCATCAGTTGAATGCAATGATTTTGAAACCTTGTAGTTGGTTTGTTTTGTAATTGGTCTTTGCATTTCACCAACATTGAGAAAAATGGACAAAAACTACTGTAGACAAAAAAAAGTTTTATTTATGGGTTCCACAGATTAATATATTCCAGAATATTTTATGAAGTGAATAAAATGGAAAAAGCTATATTTTTTTATTTTTTGTTAGGATTTAATTTTTTTCTCTTCTGGGTTAGACCTTAATGGTAGCATTCAGTTTGCTTTCGTTATGATTTCTTTTGGCTAGGTTGATTTCTCTTTTATGTTTTGGTTAAGTTGTTCAGGCAAGGTTGGTTTTAGATTTTTGGTTGGTAGTAGTAGCTGTATGTTTCTCTTGTCAGTGCTCAGGAGAATGGATTCTAAGAAAAGGTTTTGACTTGTCAGTGCGAGTACGTTTTTCTTTGGTTGGCCACTGTTTCACTGTGCAATTTTTGTTGTTTTTTGTGTTTATAATATTTATTAAAACGTCCATCTGAATCCCTGAACACCACACAGTGTGTATATATCCTGTCCCCTCCTTCACTGCCCCTATGACCATTCTGAAAGGGTACTGGGTTGTACTGAATGATTCCCATTGCACAGTCAGGCTGTGAAAAATGTGTGTACTGTGTATTTAGAAAGTAGGGATCTTGGTGGCTGTAGAAGGATGGAGAACGAGGTTTGTGCTGAGGCAAACTGAGAAGTCGTGACACTCAAGACCAGCAGGATGGCGAGCTGTGATTGGCTGGCAAAGTGGCATGAAATGGGAAGAGCATGAGCATGCGTTGCTGAGGTAAGGAGGATCAGGAAAGAGTTGCTTCAAACCACCCATCTCAGGTGGTTTGGAGGGACCGCTGGACTTCTCGCCAGACTGTAGCGGAAGTATTAATTTTATTTTCATTTCTTCGTAGTAGGAGTTTAACGCCAGCTAACAGCCAGCAGCGTTAAAACCATGACGACGCTTGCCACTCACGTGATCCGTGGGCACGCACGTGTGCAAAGAGGCCATAACCTGAACTTTCCCATAGAGGGATATTTATTTGAAGTGTAAATCATGTCTTTTGTTTTATTTCAGGTTCCAAGTGCTTTTAAGTGTTAAAATGTATGACCTAAAATGTTGCTCAATGTTTGGTTAAAAATTCAAAATGTGCGCTGCACAAAGAATAAGAACGTTACTATTCCGGCATGAACGCCACCCTATAAGATAGTCAAAGAATACAGAAAATCGACAATTTAAATGTTTAATGTAAATCTCTATTTAAATTATTTGTGTGTCATTTCTTTTGAAAGATCAAAGTTTTACTCGGCGTGCATAACACTTAAGCTTGTGTGAACCTTATAAGCAGCCATAGTAGGTCTGCGCGACCCCTGCCTATGGGTAGTGCGTCAAGTAGAGCTGGCAAGGTAAAACGCTTTCATGTACGCACTTCAAACTTTTTGCACTGATTTAGATTACCATAGCTCACTTTTAGTATACCGGTTAACCTTTGCCTTGCTTACATTCTGCCAGACATTTCCCCAGCATTATGCTTCCGCTTAACATAATAATTTGCGCCCTTGTGGCTTTTTAAACTTAATCGAGGAGAATAGAGGAAAGATGTCGGAGAGGCCACGTAGCCCACACAACTTTGAAATCAGGCACCATCCGTCTATGTAAAAGGTGTTTCAGGGTAATTTCTGTTTAACTGTTGCATGAAATATTAAGGGCTTTATGTGTAAGTACATATTTTAGGGTTTTTGTCATGTTAAATAGTTTTACGGCCACATAATTTGCGACCACATGGTTAACCACCGCCAAGTCAGTATCTGCACCATCCATGTGCTTTGAGGGTTTATTTGTGTAATATCTTGTGCGCCATAATTAATTTCAGGGTTCCATGTATTTTCATGTGATTGATGCTTTGTATGTATGACCCCGCAGTTTATTCATGTTTGATTTTCCTGCCATCAGGCGCTCTAGGAGTTCCTATCTGCATAAATGAGGGGAATATTTTTCCCAACACCACTACCAATTTGTCTGACAGTAATTGGTTGTTTTACGGAATAATACTGCAATTTCACCTGCACCAGCGATCTGCTATGAATCTCATCCAGCGGCATCCGCACCACATAAGTGTGCTTTCACACATCTGCGTATTTATTGTGACCATTCATCTCATGTCCCATGTTGTATCATATGTATTTGTGTAATTTGTATGGTTACATTATCTTCGTTCTAGCGGGCTATGTGTAAAGACTGTCACCACACTCATCACATGCTAGGAGATGCGTCCCGGCGAGTCCGCGTTAATGACATACAATAATCACATGTGTCCATATCCATTTGTAATTTTCTCTATGTCCGGTCTACAAGAAAAATCTACAGTCCATCCTAACGGCTATAGATCCCTTTCCTTGTGGAGACTGTGTTCTCCAACACCACAGAGAAGTAATCCAACTAGGAGTGCGCTAGATTAATTGCGGGCTGGGGGAGCACCTGACGGAGTTACTAGACACGTCCGAGTTTCCAACCACCAAATTCATTCTGGCACAATTCTGTATGAGTGGCAAAATAAAAGCAATCTTAACAGTGCATAAAGTATTTCCTTGTAGCGAAAGCAACCTCTTGCCTTTCTCAGAGTTAAAATGTTTAGTAAAGCAAAGTTTTTTGTAAGTACGCTCGGGTAAGATAGACACACAAACTCACAGCATCCCTGAGAACCCTGAGTCTCACAGTGCGGTGACTGGGTTACACTGCTGGCGCCCACCTACCGTAAGTAAATTGTGTCACCGTTTGTCTCGTGTCTCACCTGACGGCATCAAGTCCTTTTCTCTTTTTTGAGAAAATGTGAAAATGACTAGTTAAGTAGAGCCCGCCTGTGTCGGATAGTCAGGGAGTGAATATTGTTGGGCGAGAGGAGGCAGTCTCATCAAGTTCTAGGCCTTATAGCATTTCAGGACACGAGTTCTTATGTATAGTAATGAACTTTAAATTTTTATTCTCCTTTGAATTTTATCTTTATCATGTAATTCATTTGACAGTAAAATAATTCTAACATTTGAATAGTAGTTTTGAAATTCCTATCACTAATTTTACTTTCATGATCTTCTTCTTCATAGCATTTTTCAATTGTGCATATGGATTTGAATCAAACTTGCAGGTTGTAAAAAAAAATCACACAAAAATAAACATGTTTAGCCAGGACCAGAAACATTACAGAAACTGAGGTTAACCAAAGAACTGAGTAAAATGCATCATAAAATTCGTAATGACTGCATGTACTGACCTAATGACCGAATTAAGTCTGCCAGACTACAGCTTGGAAACCATACAACTGCTCAGATTTTGGCCTAACACCACTGAACCACCAAAGAATACAATAATGGTAGTCAAATCCAAATGTGTACAATTGTACAAACTATGCCAAATTCTAGGAACAGAACATGACACAGATTGCAAAACCTGGGAGTAAGGATGTTGATATTATTTATGTTGGTTATTTATAAAGGTATTATTTTACAAAATCATATATCAAAAAAATACACACACATTTTCAGTACATTGGAATTTAATATTTTTTTGTATTAATGGACTTGACAAATGTAAAATTGCTTGGAATATTACATATTGATGTCACAAAGCATTACAGAAATATGTGGGGCCTGTTTTTGGTGCATGATGCCAAAGTAAACATAAGTTATTTTTTAATTCAACTTCTTTATTCAAAACAGAGCTAATCAAAAATATTTCTTTCGACTACCTGGAAAAAGATATTGATTTTAATAAAATATTGTTGAAATATATGAACTATTTATATCACTATATTATTGATATTGTATTGTCATTTTGATATATCAGTATTTTTTCAACATCTCTATTTGGGAGTAAATTTTTGCTTTCAGTTAAGGAGTGGAAGGGGGAGGGGGGAACCAGAGGGGGGGACCGGGGGGGGGGGGGTTGATTTTCCCATTGTGAAAGTGTAGTTCTAGATGTTCAATATGTGGCATGGATGAATGTGGGGGGGGGGGGGGCAATGATTCATCATAATTTTTTTTTGAAACTAAATTGAATTAATAAATATTAAAATAAAATGCTCATATTTTATTTCAACTTTAAAATATTCATAGGACAGTTTCATGTCAATGTAAGGGTTTTATGTGTGTGTAGGTTGGGGTCTTGGCCCCTGTAACTGCCCCCCTCCCCTTTCAGAACTGAATCTATCCCTGGCAAAAAAAAACAAAACTGTGCTACTGTACAAACTGTATTCCTACGGTAAATCAAAAATAAGAGCCACACCACAAAAAATGGAGGCCTTTTAAGGACTTTATCATGATGACCTACATGCATGTAATACAAAAACAAATGGGTATACAACTCACAACTCAAGTTCCTGAAGCTGTGGTACTGCTTTTGTATTCCACTAGCTGCACAATAAACATCTGTTTGTAATAAATTCAGGTTTTTACACTTTTTAAAATATATACATATGCAGACTGGACTCAAGCCTCAGTTATATAGCTTACAGTGCCAATGATACCCAATGAGCTGTCACGGTTCTCTTCCCAGCCAGGTGTTAATTTTCCCATATGAGTACAATCTAGTAAAGTGATGTGAAAACTTGCAAGATCGTACAGAGAATTGTGTGGCTGACCAAAAAGAAAATCCTGACTTAGTAGTAGTACAATAACACAGAATGAATCTGCTTCACAGAAATTAAAGTAAATTAATAATATTTCCTTATTAACAGTTCTTGAAAGGCATGACTCGCATGACTTATCAAGGCAAGGACACTAGCCATCAACTGGATATCTCATAATAAGTAAACATGAAAACACTTTTGAAAAACTATATACAAATGTAACTCAAACATTATGCCTGACATGTCTGGCCAAATATTAGGAGCAAGTTCTTAAATGAGACAATGTAAATAGTGTCTATAAACATGCTGTTTGACTGCTAATGATATTTATTACCTCACTAAAAAATTATCATATTTTCTACAATTTCAAATTAACATGTCGACAGAGACATAATAAAGTCTATTAGAATTTAATGACAACTACTGCTGCTTTTGAATTTTTGGCATATGTTTTTTAATGGAATCTGATCAAATTATCAGCAAAAAGTTTAGACTTAATTCATTGTACGTACTCTAGATAATGCTATGAACTATAAGCTATTCATGGTAAAATGAGCACTTTAGAAAGCCCTGCTTAAACTCTACTTGTATGCACGACGTGTATTCTTCCGCCTTATGTAAGAATAACATTGTCATGGACCTCATCACTTTATTCATGCATCGGTCAAGTGAAACAGTGAAATTATTTTAGAAGTAAATATTTAACCAAACTGCTCATTTTTACACTTCGATATAAAAAAAAAACAGAAAGGAAGGGAAAGAATTTAAGTTATCACAAATGGTTACCTAACACTTTTTGTTTGACGTTGATATATTATGGAACTACTTTCCCCTCCATTGTTACCAACTTTACTGGACAAATGCCACTCATTGCACCCGTTAAAATTTATGCAGGTTGAGGCAGTGACTTTTTTCTAAGGTTGGTTTCAAAAGTGCTCACTTTATCATGAACAGCCTTTAATTTACTGTACCTTCATCAGTCTGTCCAGATGCTCTGATCCACCTTTCACATTTTGATCTGGATCAGCTGCCAGTTTACTGAGTGCACTGAATATATCAGTGAAGTGAACCAGTACTGCACCACGGGCAACTTTCACAACATTGTACAGAGACTCGCAAGCATAGTACCGCACCCTCAGATCGGAATCAGAGAAACAAACAAGAATTGGATGAACAAGTTCACTTGTATATTCAGCAGACTCCTGAAATGAAGATGTCACTGTTACTGAGAAGCATATCACATCCTGTAGCAAAGAACTTCTTTGTCAAAGATGTTTATAAATCTGATGATATTATTTAAAAAATACTTATTACTAGTGGGTGTGGTTCTGACTTCTTTCTATGTAAACTTTTGATACACTTGGTTACATAACGTAATCATGTTTTATACATTTTTTGTTAGTGACAAAATGTTTAATAACTTTGTTTACTTAAAGTTAATTCTGTGATGTTTGAACATATTCAGGGCAGGTACGACTTGCTTCATACAAAAAGTGACAGTGACTTTACAACCAAAAAGACAGTCAAGAAGAGACTTTTAGTGTGCTACGATTGGCACCATTAGCAATTGTTTTGCTAACAGTAAAATGGTGTGTTGCTACCTATGGTGTTTTGGAGTGTCCCAAAACTTTAAGTGGAAGTTTTAATGAGGTAATGATACTGTTGTGAAAGTTGTTTGGTTTGTTTATAATGTTCATGTTGCACTATAAACAGTAGTAATACAATTGTGATTAAAGTATTTCTGTACTTTGCATCACTATTTTTCTTGAAATGACAAAATATCCTTCAAAAAGGGATGAATAGGAATGGCCATACAACCATGCCAAAAACATACATTCCTCAATCACAAACTGGCAACAGAAATACATATAATGAAATGAGTGTTAAAAATGCAATTGTCAAAGACAGAAAAGGTATGTCATATAGAAAAGCCTCTAACAAATTTGGTATACCTACCAGAGTTTTACACGGACATGTTGCAAGTGAGGTTAAGAAGCAGGGTGGCTAATGCACTTTAACAGAAGAATTTGAAAAGGAACTTGTGCATCAAATTATTACCTGCGCAGATTGGGGTTCACAGTTTTGTGAAACATCATTTGGACAGGTGTGGAAGAACAGTGAAAAGATTTCAAAACAACTTACCTGGCACAGATTCGACAAAACTTTTCATGAAAAGGCACAAGGAGAAATTGGTCCCTAAGAGTTATTCAAAATATCAAAAGGAACACAGTAGCAGTTACAAGTGAGGATATTGTCAAATATTTCGATAATCTGGGAAATACCATTGCAAATGTACCTACACATAATTGTGAATTAAGATTAAATAAACCTTTGCGACAATCCTGGAAAAAAGAAAATATTGTATTGCAGAGGTTGCAAATACCCAGAAAGAGTGATGAACTCTTCAAAATCATCAACATCAGTTGTTTTTGCTGCAGTTGCAGATGGAACAGTGCTTGCAACATATGTTATTTATAAAGCACAGCAGTTATATGACACATGGACAAACAGGTTCGATGGATGCAGCAACACTTCTGGACTGGATTGTGACAATTTGTATTCCCCATTTCAGGCAATTTGAATGAAAGAAAGTCTTAATAAGGAATAATCTATCATATCATTTGAGTCCTGAGATATTAAAACAGCGGGACAACACATATTGCATTTGTTTTTCTGCCTCTGCATTCTACTCACTTGTACCAGCCTCTCTATAAGGCTGTATTCTGGCCACTGAAGAAAGCTCGGAGAAGTGTTCTAGATACATGGAAACTAGGAACAGGATCCACAAAAACATCAGTTGACAAACAATATTTTCTCATCTTACTATGACAAGTTTGTTTCAAACTGTGTGAAGAAGTAAGTTTGATGAAAATGTACAACCTGATTATAGAAAGACTGGCATTTTTCCATTTAATCCAAAGAAGGTTTTGACTAAATTACCTGGAGATACAGTTTAACTGACTTTCTCCGTGACAAGTACTATGGAAACTGTGATCCTCAGTCTGCCAACATATCCCACAGAAAGAAGAGACTGCAAGTTGCTCCTGGAAAAAGTTTAAAACCAGCAGATTTTCAAGAATCAAATTAAGATTGTGACATAAGCATATGTGCAGATGAAGCATAAGTGTGGAACCCTCTGTTTCAGTTAAAAAAACATTAATTCACAGCAAGTCTGTTGTTCAGTCTGCCAAAAGTTCACAACACAAACATCAGAAAGGACAGAACGTTGTTGTTGGCAGAACGCAAGAGCAAAATATGTTCACGATTCAAAATAAGATAGGGACATCAGTTTTTTTGCAGTGTATAAAGTAAAAGTGTATAAATGCCCATTTCAGAAGAAAATACACTGAATGGGAGCAAACCTAGAGATTTTATTTTACGACTTATGAGGTGATAAATTTTGGTCAGAAGTGTAAGAGACTGTTTATTGAACAAATTACACAAGTCATAATTCCTGAGAAAACTTATGAAGCTACATTTATAAGGGAGTCTATTAAAGCTTAAAGGGTCTCTCTTTCCCAACGTTGATTATAAGTGTTTGACATATAACTGATAATATGCCAACTTCCTCATCCTAAACTATTGTGTAGGAGTAAAATGAAGTTAAATGTTGATCTGTCAGCCATGTACGGCATTGGTATTTTGATTTAAACATGATGGGTTTAGTTATGGTGTACTGAGATAAATTCTTTTGTTTCTGGGCTTATTATTTTTCATTTTTCATTATTATAAGGTTGTTTCTTTGAATTATGTTTCTAAATACAATAACAAACAGTATATATGTTACGTTTTCATAAGTATTTTTGATTTCTAACACCACTTTTGTATTAGAATACAATGAAATGAATTTAAGATATACAATTAATTGTATACAACATACAAGAGAATTTAAGAAATGCAATTAATTAAAGCATTGAACGGGATAAGGGCTCATTTTATTGGAAAAATTAGTTTTCGATTTAAATTTTTTTTATAAAATGTGCATGATAGATGTTATTTTATTATTATATAACTTGTTCTGACGATAACTAATATCTTCAAAATAATGGTACTTTTAAAATGATGTTATTTGCGACTGAGAAACAAAAATATTTTGCTCCTAAAGTTTTTTTTTTTTTTTTTTTATATGCCCTTGTCCAAATCAACCCCAATTGCATACAAATGACGGTTGGTCACACGTACAGAAATGTATATAACTTGCAAGACAAACAAATTGAGCACACTATTTGCGGAAACAGTGACAAGTGCTGCATAAGTAAAAAATAAATAAAATAACAATAAATAAAAAAAAAAGACAGTACATTTGTTTCAATATTTAGTTTTCAGTATGATATTGATTTTTTTTTGCATTTATGATGCAATTAAATTAAGTCACTTTTGAATGCACAAAATACTACTCATAGTTTGGGGTCACTATGTTAGTCAATTTTTATGCTTCAGTTTTAAATAGAAAATGCTTTACTATACTTATACAAGAAATAAGTTATTCACTTAGCTGAACTGATATTTTTATGGACAACATTGTTTTGTTTACATCTTCGCTTGCCTCTGATCTAGTCTCTGACATACACTGGCGCTTATGCACACGCCGATACTCACACAGGCACCAATATAACTAACTTATTACAAATGAAAACATGTTCACTGCAATTAATATAATTAGTAACCAAAGAGAAATTAAAATTAAGAAAAGAATCGTCAATTCGCACAGCAGAGAGAGACGAACGCCAAGTCCAGCAATGCAGCACACTGTTCTGCCCACACTTAGCTTGCTCACATGGCCAATGACCCTTGGTCACAGGTCCACCTGTAGTCACTCCCAATCATTGCACTGTATAGTGTATTTATAAGGTTGCTGGAAATAAATTTCGAGTAAATAAAGTAATCCTCACTTTGCATTTTTTTTCCCCTGCATACAGGTAGTGTACAATAACTTTGGCAACATGTGTGTGCATTATACATATATGATAATCTCAGTAATATTAATTTTTGTAACAAAATAAATGTAAGTTATGTAATTTTCAATATTTTGCAGTGAAGGGTAACTTCACAGAGCGCAGAAAACCATTAAGTATATTTTAGGGAAACGTTAGGAAGTAATAAATGTTATAGGGTGGTCACTCAATTTCTGTTTCAAAATTCCCTGACTTTTCCAGGTTTTCCATACAGAATTTGTTTTTTCCCTGACCAATCATTTTGGCTTTATTTTTGCTTACAACCAAAATTTATCATATAAATAATTTATACGATTATTGTATAATGCGATGAGAACAGTAAAAGTGTTACAGTGGTGCAGCAGCCATAATAATAGAATTCTACAGTCAGTAATCTAATTTTCACCAAATAATGCAGTAATGATGTTTGGTGAATTAAACCCCCTCAAGTCAAAACTCATGTACACAATGTTAGGTTTAACAATGGATATGGCGTAAAAGAGTTTGCGATACCATTTTATTTGAAATAAATTGTAAGATTTAAACATTTCTTATTTGTATCATAACTAACATATGAATGCATGATTTGACAAAACTGCATAAAATATTACACTTACTATCACTGTGATTTATAAGAAAAATTGCATAAAATTTGATTTTACACTGAAGTTTGCCCTTATGAAGCTAAAAATATAGCGTGCAACATTTTGAAACACAGATTTGGGCATAATAATTTAATATAAACTCATGAACAAATATATTATGACTGCTACTAAATAATAAAAACTGGACAATAAACATGTGTAGAATTATTTTTTTTTATAATTTATTTAATTATTTATAATATTGTCAATAACTACTGAATACATGCAGAGCTTATTTATATTTTCGAACACGACTGGTTCAAAAAAAATTATTTCTTCCAACTCCATATCAAAATACAAAGATGAATGCTAACAACTTTACAAAGAAATGCATCATAGAGATGATGATAGTTTATTCATATTCGTATCAATGATAAATACTGAAATTAAGCCTAACAGCTAAAAATAATTGAAAACTTTTCATACAAGTTTCTTTGTTGATAAACAATTTCCATAATTTAAAACACAAAATTCACACTTCAAAGGTGTTCTTAAAAAATTTTCTCTGGTGTTTTATAAATTTTTACAATTCCCTGATTTTTTCTGAATAACAGAATTTCCTGACTTTTCCAGGTTTTCCCAGTTTTCCAGAAGAGTGGCCACCCTGTGTTACTGGACACACTTGTGTTTTTTATGGAGTAGTCACTATTTGTTAATAAGATTACCGATATCTAATCTGTTTAATGAGCTATGGAGGAATGGTTATACTAAGTATAACAATATCTTATAGGATCTACGAGCTATCGAGGAATCCTCAAGAACAAATTGACCCCTCTACACCCTTTTAGGCAATATTTTTCTCAAAATTTTTTAATTACATTGTAAAAATATTGGGAACATTGCCTGACAATCTTGAGGTTATATTTGTGACTAACATAAATTGCATAGTGCAATTTATTTACATGACAGGAAAATAACACATACGTATAAGAGAGTAATACAGCTGTTTTAAAATTTCTTACTGCTGTGCTTAGTTTAATAAATTGATATATGACCATTTTATCTTTGTAACTATTTTGTTTATTTAAAACTAAGGAAATATCCATAATTTTAGCAATGAGGCACAGTAGTTAGCAGTAAACTTCCGGCACTGTGTTATTCGCAGTACTCTACCTTTTTATTCATGTGTTCAAATCTCGGATGGATGATTTTTTTAATCTATTCAAACGTATTAAGGTATTTTTTATTTTACTGAATAAATAAAATGCAGGTTAATGGATAATTAACGCCAGAAAAAACTATGAAAAAAATTTTTATTGTAGTGCACAGACATAACATGGTAATATTTCAAATTAAATTAATATATCAAAAATTCAAATATCTATGGAAGTTGAAAAACCATTCAGAATTTTATTACTTACTCAATTTGTTCTTATACTTATAATTTTTTTAATTTACTGCTTTCCGAGTTAGTAGTAGGAGTTAGGAAATTCTGGCACAAGGGGATTGGGGATCGGATTCGCCCGGCCGCCATATTGTTATGTCACCCGACATCTATCTTGGATGACCTTGACCCCAGTGACCCAAACCCAAAATTAATTGAAAAAAAATTTATAGCAAAAAACTTAAGAAAAAAAATTGATTAATTTTTTTAATTCTATTATTTTTAAAAATTAATTAAAAAATAGTTTTAAAAAATTTATAAAAATCCCCTAACAATTAATTTTCATAAAGTTTTATTTAAAATATTTCTTAATTAAAAAGTTGTTAACACTGGTGGCTATTTTCCCCTCGAAATTTCCCTTTTTTCCCCCTTCAAAATTTCCCTCGATAAATTTTTATTTTAAAAAATTGTTCAAAAAATTTTGATTATTAAAAGTCTTTAACCTCGGAGGCCATTTTCCTTTTTTCCCCTCGAAATCTCTCTTTTCTCTAAAAATTTTCCCCTAAAATTTTCCCTCAAGAAATTTTTTTATTAAAAAACTTTAAAAAAAAAATTATGTACGTTACCAGTTTTCCCTTATTCATCTCCCTTTTTTCCCCTCAAAATTCCCCTTAAATATATTTTATTTCCAAAATCCTTTAAAAATTTTTATTTAAAAAAAACCTATGTATGTTACTACCTCTCTCATGCCCGTGCGCCCAAATGTGTTTGACTAACCCCCACCACTCCAGCCTTGCAATAAATATATATATATAAATATATATAAGTGCATAATTACCCCCTCTTACCATTACTGCTTAGTTGGCGATCCTCCACTACCTCTGTTCGATCCCCACCAATGATTCTCCACGTGACAACCCTCCTGATTGGATGATTGAATCGGTATCATCAGAAAACTTCGTTTGGCCAATCAAATGCCTCTGGTCGAACAATAAGTCACCTCCGTTCTACATCGCCAATGATTCTCAATGGCTAATTAGTGTTTAGTCTGCAAAGCCTCCACCACGCCCGTTCCACCCCGACAATATTTCCCATTGGCTAATTACGCACCTCTGTTCTACCCGGCCAATCAGATGCCCCTGATCGAACAATTATTCACGTCCGTTCCAGCCCACCAATGTTTCTCATTGGCTAATTAGTCACTTCGCTCCACCCTCACCAATCCATCCGATTGGCTAATTACTAACTTTTAGCTTGCTCCATTGATTCCCATTGGCTATAATTAGTAGCTTCGCTCCATTGCCTCCAATCTCTTTGATTGGCTTTATAAGGCACATACATCCCCGAGAGCCTCCGGGAAAAGTTGCACCTCGCTCTTAGAAATGTACGCATGTTGTCTAGACGGTCATAAAATCCTTTTGGCCATTTTGGCATTTGGAAGGGTACAATCACTTAGTGTCCTGCACAAATGGGACGAGTTACAGTATCTGCCGAAAGAGTTCCTGCTCACCTATTAACCATACCAAATTTTGACAGTATTCATGTATTTACCAGCCTACCTACAGTTGGACGAAGACATACTAGACTGCCTCCCATGCAAGGAGTGTTTCAAGGGCTGCATCACCACCTCAGTTCCTGACACGCCACACTGCAGGGGCTGGTGCAAGGCACGCAGAGCGGCCCTGGCAGCAACAAACTTCTCTGTGGAAGACTCCGTACAAGTCTCCTACTGGCAAGCAGTACCCAGCGATGAGGAAGCTAGCCCAGAACAAGAGTGAACACAGTGTGAAATAACATTTGTAAAAAATTAATACTGTCTGTGAAGAAAAAAAATTGTTTTGCAACATCCAAGGGTTTCGCACGCTGAACTCGTACATCATCAAGCAGATTGACATCTCGTACAGTGACGAAAACGAGAAAACCAAAGTGTTTACGTTTTTACCATCATGCCAATGGAAGTACCTCGGTCACACCATGCAACAGGCATGCCACCAACAGCTACAGATGCACAGACTTAGGTGGAACGATGGAAATATTCCATACTGTGACATTCACAAAGTGTTGGAGGAAGCCATAATTTCCAATTACCCCGTGTATGTGTATCAACAAATAGTTGGCGATGCGCAGTGTATGTCCTGCTGGTACGAAAATTGTAAACCTCTACAAACAAAAACAACCACAATGTCTTCCGTTCAGGCAACTGGTAGAGAAGTATGTAGCATGGCTTCACGACTATGAAAATGGACGATGTGCATTGTGCAATGCCCAAGCATTAAGGCTCTGGATGTGCGATAACCCGTGGCATATATAAAACAATATTACTTGTATGTAATGACCTCAAAACTGAAAAAAAACATTGTGTTTATTACTGACGAGGATAAGAATCTTTGTATACTAGGTATGTAGAACAGAACAGTATTGTAATGCATGTGTAAATAAATAAATGAATGATTATAAAAAAATTTTGTATCTCATGTTACACCCTGCTCACATAAGTTAAAAAAACTGTTTTGTTTCAACGTTTCAAACAAACTCTGTTGGTAAAGAAAATGTTTTGTACCAACTTTACCATATTGTAAATAATGTTTTGTTTAAAAAACATGACTAGTAAAGAAATATTTAGTATCAGTGGTTTAAAAAAAACACACGGCTGGTATACATACAGATATATGTTTAAAAGTCGCTACATCGTAAAGGTATACTGAATGGAGGTACACTTTACAGGAAAAAGAAAGACAGGTGCAAGCAGTCACATACACATATACATACTAATATTTATGAACGTAATTGAATGTGTTTTTTTTATGAAGCAACAGTGTGTGTCACTCTAAGCCGTAGCAATTGTCTCTGCTCTCAAGGCACCAGCGTGTTCATCTGCCGGCCGGAAGGAGTTTGCAAGTCTGCGCTTTTTCAGCTGGACGGATGTGTAACTGCCACTCAGCATCCTGTCGCCGGCTTGCAGACGTGCTCCAGAGGCAACTTCACGCCAACCATCAACGCATGAAAAATATTTCACACTTAATATTTAGAATATTCAGTTAGCATCCCAACAGCGAGCGGCTGCATAGTCAATAAGCATGTAATATGTTGCACCCCAGTCGTGAATAAGTAAGATCTATGTTCGTCTCCCTAGAACACCTCAAACACTCACTAGCAAAAAAAAAAAAAAAAATTCTAGTAAGAGCATACTGAGTTATGAAAAAACAGAGAAGATACCAACAAGAGAAACGTATACACTTTACACATGAACATGAGAAAATAAATGGTACAGTACTAGTGGGGAAAACACGTACTGCACTAGATTCCCCCGGGGAACAAACCCAACTTATTTGTTTGAAATTATACAGGTGGAACTAAATACATGCTACTATTTATACAGCAAGGGGAACAAACTCAGTTATGAAAAAAAAAAAAAAGTATACACATCAACAAGACCTACAGAAAGACCAGGTTCGGCACCTGGTACCCACAATGGTACAATACATGCAGTACATTGTTCATAACCCATGAGCACATACACACAACAGCCCCGTAGGCATTGGGAGGGGACATAAATTAAAGAAAGCAAAAACTACTTAGTAAAACAAGCAAAGCTTTATCATCGCAAAAAAAAATTGTAAGTTTTACATTAAATGTTAGTTGTAGCATGAGTGTTACTACAAAATTTCCTTCTCATCGACCCAGGAATCATCACGATTCGAGTGACCTAGCCACTGTACATACACATGACCATTACGCTGTTTCAGCACCTTCTCTAAAAAGTACACATCCGAAAAACGTGTAGGCCAGATCTCTTCTGTGTAAAATCCACCAATGATGGGTTTGCCATGTAGGTCCTCGAGGTAAACCATGAGTAGGTACACACAACCTTGTACAGATCTGCAGAGCAGTCTGGTGGAAGCCATTGAGGAAAATTCCACGTTTTTTTTTCTAAATCCGTACCAAGTCGCTGATCTTAACTTTGGGATTGCGCGAGTCCCTCCTCTTCAGAATAGCGTACACAGTCTGAAGAAGGGAGTTGTTCTTGACGTCTTCAGGCTTCATGCGAGTGGGAGAATGAACAGCAGAATTATATGCGCATACAAGTTTCAGGAGTAGTGTCAACCACTTGTAGTTTCCATTCGCAGTGAAATGTCTCCACAGTTTAACCTTTAGAGTCCTGTGAAAACGTTCGATGATGCTAGTCTTAAGCCCAGAGAAAGCAGAATAGTGATTGATGTCATGTTTCTTCATGAGGGTACAGAAAATAGTGTTAAAGTATTCTTTCCCATCGTCAGTGTGGAAATTTTTTGGTATGTGCCCTTTGCGCAATGCGCTAGCTACAGCTGCCACCACATCGCATGCATTCTTCGATTTGAGCGGTCCGGCCCAGGCGAATTTGCTATAGGTATCGATCATTGTCAAAATGTACCGGTAGCTTTTGTTCGCACGAGTAAAGTCTTGTATATCAATCAGATTGGATTGGAAAGTATCGTCCAACACTTTCATGATGCATTTTCTTTGTGGAAAATTTATCCTGGCGTAGTTGTGCAACTTGTCGGCAACTGCATACTTGTTCATCTTAAAACGTAGCCCGCCTCTGAGAGTTCTTCGATGATGGAAATTATTTCATTGGTGTGCGAGCGATTTCCTGCAGACAGTGAAGTGACCAAAAGTCTCAGCCTATCTACCAACTCGTTCGGATCATTCCAATATTGATAGTCAATTTTTTCTCCACTCTCCAATTTCAGAGTTAATCCCGATCCATCAATTTCACATATCTTGGGAAACAGTTCTGCGATAATTGGAAATTTTGCGTGCGTCACTTCCTTAAATCGTCGTGTCGAGGGGTTATTCTCCGCAGCACGACTGGACTTTAGCAGGCAGCGGTACTTGCGCAACTCCAATTCATAGTAGTTCCTGGGTCGCCTATGAAACCAAAGTTCGCAACCCCCCCCCCCCCCCCCTGTGATTTTCACCGTACACTTGCCGATCTGCAGTACATCCCGAGGTAAAAACAAAACTTCCTTGTTTCTGAGAAACCAGTTTCCACCACTTTTCTGCAAACCATAAGACTTGTTTGCAGTGCGGTCAGAGTAGGAAGCGATGTAATGAGATAGAAGAGTATACCCAACTCAGGTCCAAGCTTCTGGGTTCATTTCCTTTCCTGTGCACATAGTAAATCAATCAGTGGCAAATCATCTTCATCGCTAGTGATGGCACCTTCAGATTTGTTCAGTTCTGGACTTTGTTTCCGTTTATGCATGGAGGTTGGATCTTCCACCTTTATTTCACGTTTGATATCAACGCGGACATTGTCACTCGGTTTTTTTCAAATTTCATCTAGCCAGAGGATAATAGGTTTGAGAGCCTCCTCCCTTCGAGTCTCGACCACCATTCTGTTAGTTTTAACGAGTAAGTATTTGGCCCATACCACCTCGATCGCCTGCTGAAGCTCACTCACCAGTTCGGTTCGGTTATCCATCGTTCACTGAGTGGAAAATACTGTTTTTACATGTATATATAACCTTTGTTTGGAGTCAATCATTCAGTATCCCCCCCCCCCAAAACTGCTTTATCAAGGTGCTCCAACAATTCTCCTCGTCTCTGCGCATTCAATACGTTGATCAAGTCTATTATCTGAGCCTCCGCATCCCCTGTGTGCTGGTCGACAGCTACTAAATCCTCAACCGCTTTGTTCTTCACACTTTCCAATTTTCAACCGATAAGAGACAAGTCTTCTCTACATGCAGGAGCGAAGCGATATTGGCCACATTCGTGGTCATTGTGGCGATCGATGTCGCCAAATTTGGAAATGCTACCGTAACTCATCGTTGCGTTCTTAGTATAAACTGATTGAACCCATGCCTGTACCTACCATTATATAGTGGACAGTCCTTTACGATCGTCAAAAATCAGCATTTCTCTTTCCAGCACAAGGTACATATACTTTTGAATTCTGCAAATTGTAGTATCATATGGCACTGCTACACCACCTTAGGTTGAGCGCACTATGGATTATAGCCGGGCGGGTTTGTTTTACGAACATGCCCTAGATCACCCGGCTATATAAGAGGCCTGGAGAGACCCCCCCCCTACCCCCCCCCCCCCCCGGTTGACCACGAGACTTCAACAAGTATTGAATGTGTGTATTGCAGTTACTAAATAATATGTTCATTGATCATTCCATAGAAATGTTCATTCACTCCTGCCAATTACGCAAGCTGCCATTACGAGCGGTAAATTCCTCGTAACTTACGCACGACCTCTTGACCTTGCCACTGGAATTACGGAAAGTAAATCTCACCCTTAGCATCACCCCTCATGAAATACATAAGTATTATTCCCTTGAATTGACGGAATGTTCATTTTCAGACCAACAATTAGTAATGAAACTGCAAGTGCCCTCCTTAATGTCATTTCCCAGTGGCATGTGTATCATTTGAAATCTGACCCTATCTGTACAATAATCACTCATGTACTATCCATTTCCCTGTGCCCATCATTGCACACAACCTTGACTCAGGAGATGTCAAAACTGTTTCACCATCCACTCACCCGTACCAGGATGTTCTATTTATCCAATCTGCATCCCTTACCAGCAACAATGCCAAGTGCATAAAATCTACGATCTTGCCTAATGATGTCACTTCCTTGTTTCGCTCATGTACGTACCATTGTACTTCTTCCACCCCATTCATGATCACTACCATTTACCCCCATCAGTTCGTGCTCACTAAGTCTCCTCCCACACAGTTGTCATGTTTAAACACATCTCTTAACACCGTTCTTCCCACCCACCCTGTCAGAGCTCTCGAGCTCCACAGCCCATGTGGCTGAAAAGTCGCCACCCCCTGTGCTGTCATTATTCATGCCACCCACCTTTTCGATGTACGGGCCCCTGTTATCCCTTTACACCAGACCATCATTCCCTGTGCATTGGCTCTCCGAGCAGTCTTTTAATTTCCCCCAGCTCTCCCTGTCTGAGGGTATTCACTTCCTCAACATTTCTGATGCCCTCAATATGAACTGGCACATCAATAAATCAGATTTTCCTATCATTGAAGATTTTGTTCCCACCACTAGAAATAGCTCTTCCACAATCCCTAAAGTATTCTCTCTTGTTGACCCTGTGCACTTCGACTATTTTACCCTAGCAATTATGCTTGGTCACGTCTTTTTATGTAAAGCTCATTTAAATTTCCACCCTCCTCATACACCTCTACACAGCACAGTGAGCACCTCGCTCATTTCACCACTAAGTAAACACCCTCAGAATTTTGTGCCCTTATTGGCAGTATTAATTCCACCTCAGTCATTTATTACGGCCTAGGTTATGCCATACCCTTCCATTTATATGGATCCACATTGCTTATCAGTTATGTAAATTTTTTTTTTTTAAATTTAGTTTTAACCCTTAAAGTGGTGCTTTTGTATACCAAGAACACAGCTCTACCTGAATAGTGTATACTATTTTACTTCACTCCAGTATGAACATGCTAATTACAAACAGTACAATGGTTTATAGACTGTTCACGGTAAAGTAAGCACTTTTAAAGGCCCTTATAAATTTTTTCCTTTCATCCAATTTCCATCATATTGATGGAAAGCTGACCAAGAGACTTTGGCTAGTATTGAGTGTGTGTGTGTAATCGAGGCTGAAGAGGAAAGCACCTACCTACCCCTGGGTAGAGGGGTTCCAAGGCCATCTGAAGCAGAATATAAAGTGTGAGCATAATTCGCATAGCGGTAGGGACCAATGCTGGTATTGAGACATTGTCCCCATTACCCCTTTTGTAATAATTAATTAATAATTAATATTATTGCCAAGGACAGGGATTAGTTGCATTGTGGTTATCAGAGTTACCATATTGTAATTGAGTCATAACATACTCTGCTATTCTGTAATAAGTAAAATTCTTGAGGGTTGCAAGAATTGATATCCCGTTATGTTCTTGTAAATGTTACTTGTTGTTCATTGTGATTAGTTTTTGTTCATTAAATATATATTTTTATAATTCCCTCTATCATTCAGCTACCTATGAGCTATACCCCTAGACACCCCTTACCACCACTTAAGGTGAGGAGAGTAACTGTGAAGGAAAAAGAAAGTGCATTTTATGAACAGGAGGCAGGGAGTAGTTTCAAAATGTCATGTCCGTATTGACCTGTTCTTCATAACGTGGCATAAATTAGTGTCATCCATGCGAAACAATGCAAACACATTAATATTATCAAGAAGCATTTGTTTGGGTACACGAGAATAAGTCTGGCCGAGGTACAAACAGACCACGTATGTAAGCCGTCCCATGCTAAAATACTCTTGAATGCAAGTTTGTTTTTCGCAGGCAATGTCGTCTAAGACAAATATCGAGTTTGGAAGAGCTTCACTCTGTGGCACGATGGCATCATTATCACTGCATGGGAAATATTTCATACCTTCAACAGCTTGCAGTACTCGTGTCAGTAGTTGGTATTTCGGTTGCTGGAGTGATTTTGAATAAATGTACACGTTCTCGAACAGATGCATGTCTTGCCACAACCTGACGGGCCACAAATCAGACCTTGCACACTAGTAGGCAACAGGACACCGTGACGTGATTCATGGGAGATAGCTTCACCTTCAGCATGAATGCATATTGGTAGAGTAACATCTGGCTTGGCGATCTGTATGTCACCACTACGATATTCTGGAACAGATGGTGCAGATTGTACTTGCAGAGAACCAGTGCTACAAGTTTTAGAATGTGTCTAACCCATCACTCCTAGAAAAATGTCTATGACAGAATTGACATTTAAAAAAAGTCACACTCAAATTTTTCATTCCACAGGTCATTATTTCATGTCGCCGTAAATTCTGTAAAGCTGTGAATTCTTTACCGCATAAGCGACACAGCAGATACATCATGTCTGTACTGTTCCAAGTCTAAAATTAAAATGATACTGAAACGAAAATGTATAAAAGGATCATATTTATACATTTTAACCAACATTGGCGAACATGCGCCGTACGACAAATGGCTGATATTCAATACTGCATATATATATATATATATATATATATATATATATATATATATATATATATATATATATATAAACTAATATATGCATCATACAGTTGGTGAACAAATGTAATTTCTATATAAATGTACGAAGGGCACAAACCAAAAGTTTGCGAAAGATCGATGGGGCGATGCAGCTATGAAGTGATGGAGCAGTGGGGTGATGGAGCAGTGGGGTGATGGAGCAATGGAGCTATTGGGTGATGGAAATATAGGGCAATGGGATGATGGAGCTATAGAGCAATGGGGCGATGGAGTTATGGAGCTATGAGGTAATGAAGCTATGGGGTGATGGGGTGATATGGAGCAATGGAATGATGGAGCTATAAGGTGATGGAGCTATGAGGTGATGGAGCTATGAGATGATGGAACGATGGGGCTATGGGACGAAAAAATAGTATAAAAGAAGAATATGTGTCGTTTGTAGGTCTGTTTAATTCAATTCATAGTGAGGTGAACACAGCAAAATCCATTTGTGGGATTATCGTCCCTACCAGATTGTTTTGTGGAACAAAGCTAGATAAACGACAACAGTTATCAACGCATTGGATGAGGTTTATTTGCAAGCAAAAAAATACCCAACATTGCTACCCCCTAAACAAGTTATCCAACATCGTGAAAGCCAAGGTGAAACTAGGTATGAAATTACATACAAGCATAGAGTCTTCGCAGAACAACCCTCGAAAGACCAAAAGGAAAGGGAAGAAGAACAAGGCAGGATTCCTGCCCACACTGATACCTGCAATCGGCGCTCTGGCTGGTATTGCCAGGGCAGTCACGAATATCGTTAGTGCTGCGAGGCAAGCTTCAAACGATCGAAAACAGGCAGAGGAAGCCCGTTGCCATAACAAAACATTGGAAGCTATTGCCATGGATAAAAAAAACAGCAAAGGACTCTTTATTCGCCACCCGTATCGAGAAAGAAGAGGAGGGGGATCAAATGCCAGGAGGAAGAAAATAGGGGAAAAAAATTGAAGAAGGAAATCAAAGTGACGCTGCCTAGACGACCACTAACGAACATGGATTTGGAACTGTTTGAGCGCAAATTGAAAATACCTAATTTTAGAGGAGTGTTTCCAAGAGATGCCTTGGCCGCTAAACCAAAATGTAATGAGTGTACCATAATTAAGCTGGACACAACAGCCATGCCTGGCACGTACTGGGTAGTTTTGGGAATTTGCACCCTCCGCCCGAACTGCGCGAGTACCTGAAAAATTGTAAACTAACTTACAACTACGAAACGGAGCAGATGCCCAACACTTGGAACTGTGGACACTTGTGCCTGCACATTTTAAGCGATTGTGATTTCTAGTGATAAACTAGGGAGGAAAGAAAACCAATATAATTTGTGAGGTATGTAAAGGGTTGTGTCGGCCATTCTGATCTCATCAGTATGTCTGTGTCCATAATTCTGAGTGGTAAAACGTCCGAGCTGAGGGCTACCTTTTACCCTCCCTTGGAGCTGGAGGGTGAATGGTGTGTGGGGATAGTAGAATTTCAAACGAACAACTCCATATTCAACTTAGAAGAATACATGAATTCTACATTTTGGTACATAGTGGCAGAAGAAGCGAAATAAATCAGCATTCCCACCAGAGCATATGATCTAAAGGATATGGAATACTTCATAAAGAAATCGCTACCGCGCGACATTGCAGTCGAACTGCATGAGAATCCGAATACCCTGAAGGCTGAAATGTTTTGCACCGCAGAAGTAGTTTTCACGGAACCGGATACCATCGGACCCATGCTGGGGTTCGAAGCCAGAGTGTACGAAGCGGGAATGAAACACGAGTCATCGCGGACCATAAACATCTTTCCAGTCAATGTCATACGGATAAACTGTAATTTGGCAAGTTGCACTTACGTGAATGGAAAATCTAGCAGTACTATTTACGAGTTTGCTCCTACCATAGGTCCCGGTTATTAAATCGTAGAATCTCCAAGAACACTCATTTATGTTCCGACCATTGCAAAGAGCGTCTACAAAGTAACTGTTTTGATCGTGGAACAAAAAGAGGAATTGATAAAGTTCCAAAATGAAGAAATTACGCTACGATAACACCTGAAATGATGGGACTAAATTTCGCTGGGATGTCACAAACATATTAAATCCCGCAGTGCATCGAACCCGTGTTCAGTAAGCTGAGAGGTAGCTTTGCACTAACACCTAAAAACACAAAGTTTCTCCATGTCTACTTCGGTTTAAAAGTAAATTGACATGGCAGATAAAATTCTCTACGTGTATCAGTGCCTAGAATTCTACGATAAACTTGATAAAATCGAAATGCACTGTTACGAACCGTATCTTGCCAGACCTTTCGCTCTCGGAAGAGAGGTTAGAATACCTATACAGTGACAAGATATTTACACCCTGCCCAAGCCAGTCCTTTGCGTGCATAAGAGGTAGGCTAACGAAGGTGGATGGGACCCACCCAACCACCACCAAGTTGGTACGAAATGGACTCCTGCACCTTTTCGAGGAGCAAGAATAGTAAGAGATTAATGGCGTCGCGATCAACTAGTCTCGTGATATGGGAATAACATCATCTATAAAAAATTACCTATTGCTCACATCTAGCCATCTCCCTGTAGCCAAGATGACAGGCTGGAGAATTGAAGATTCCTACAGTGTGTTCCCATTTACAACGAAGGCAGGTTCGAAGTGTGCGTTCCGCTCTCCATGCTTCTGGGATTTGCCGAAGATTATAAGAAAATAATAATAGGAGCAAAGCAGGAGCTGGTGATAATGCTATCCACATCACATTTGGATGCTGTGTTGGGAGTAGGAGAAAACCCGCAGCCCATCTATCTTACTTCGGACACCATAGAATGGTTTGTCTCACACATGACCCCAAGCACTCGTGAACATGTCAAGCTGTTGAGTTATGCAAATAAAGACAAAATGATCAAAACAGCATTCAGAAGTTGGATGGAACCTGGTCACTTGCATGGCCTTGCCTGCCACCACGCGAAATGTCTGGGTCGTGAAGACATCATCCACTATGGAAAAACCATGCTATGTTTTACTGGGGCTTCAGACGAACAAAAGGCCTAATATCAGAGCCGACAAGTCTACGTTCGACAATTTTAAGGTCGAAAACGTAAAGATATTTTTGAATAGTGAAAGCTACCCGTACGTGGATTTGAACGCAAACTTTGAAAATGGACAGTACCTGCTGGCATATTATATGTATTTGCAATTCCAATCTTTGTACTATGGACGCGAGGCGCACCCTATCCTGAGCCCCAAAGATTTCCGAGACATGGCACATTTGCTAGTATTCGACACATTGAAGCAAAACTAGCACATGCAGAATGGCACGGTCGACTGCCGCATCGAGATAATCACCAAGCAAAATGTGCCTGCAAACACCACTGCCTACTGCCTGATACTCCACGACAGGATTGTTCGGTATAATTGTTTTTCCGGCCTGGTAAAAATAATAAGTTAATTACTTACGTATATATGTCTGTCAAATACATACGTAGATATGTAAGTTGTGGATACGTACGTTTGTCATAATAATGTACTGTAATCTGAAAGGCTTCCTGAACAGGGGGGAAAAAAAAATGGTTAGTCATTTTGAAGGTGTAGATTATCGACTTGCAGAGTCTTTATTATCGACTTACATGGTAGTCCTTTTCTTCGTAAACTAAGGGAAGAAACTGATCCCAGTTCTTTGGCGAGTGCTTAGAGAAATGTACAGTTACTTTACGTGCACGCATGTGTGTGTCCACACGCGTGCATACACACGCACATGCACACACGCACACGCGCACACACACTTTTAGAGTCGTCCGGGAATGACAGGGCATACAACTTCTCTATATTAAAGGGCATCATCTTGCTCCCGCAGTGAGTTGTACTCAACTAGCGATTAATTTATTTTAGTGTTCTATTTTTATACTTTTTTGTGCCGTGGAATGATGTCATATTTCACACTACCAAAAAGATATATATATATATCGACTGGTAGACTGAATTTTTTAAAAATTAGTGTCACATTTGTAGTTGTTTGTAATTTGTGTAAATAAAATATACATTTATATCAAAACTGACTAGGTTGTGTATTTTTTTAAATAGTTTTATACTACTTTTAATAAAATTTTTTTGCTAAATAAATAAAGTTTGAAAATAAATTTTATCTAAAGGATTGGCCGGCGGGAACAGGAGTCCCTCTTGTGCCATCAGGCACTGGATGGCCAGCAGGAAACAGGAAAAGCTTGCACAAAGTAATTCTCCACTACATCCATTCGGTCCTGCCCTGTCACACATGCACTTTAAACCGATCGGAAAAAAAACCTTTAGCTAGAATTAATACGTGTTTCCTGGCGGCTAGCTGCATTTCCGCTCTTATGTGCGATGTGCAGTTTCGTCAGCATCGTCTCTCCTGGGAGATGCGACGTGGTTATTATGGCGGGGAACACCTCCCACTCCATTTACCTACCTGCAACTGCCCCCCCACTCCATTATGTCACTATTGGCAATTTGCAGAATTTTGCCGATAACATATTAATACTTGAATGGTAAACAATATGTATACTGTTTAAAAAAAGGTGAACTAGTACATCAACTTATTTAAGGATTCTTCTTATCTAGAAATAAAGTTGAGTTTATAGGTAACTTTTTTTGTATACATCCTGAAGGGGCGGCAGGCTGTGGTGGGAGTATATGGAGCATTAAAGGAAAAGGGGAGGGTTTGGAACCTCGCTTATAAGCTTTAGTTTGGGCGTTGATGCGCAATTGTTGTACAGCATCACGTGGTGAAAGGTATGTCGGTGAATATTACAAAGTGCTTGACGTGTTTTGGAAGGTATGCATTATGCATGGGCTGTAATTGGTACGAAATAGAGCCTAGGTACTCTCGGCAACCGCACCCCCGTGTATGAAGCGAGGCGCATTGGGTGAAGAAACAGGGTGACGTGGTGCCAAAGGACGATAAAGTCGTGCCCTTGTGTGACACGTGTAAGTAGATGCATAAATTTTTTTTTCTTGAGGCCGCCGCCTACAGCCAACAAGTGATTTCGTCATTGTGTCTGTGTTGAAGATTTATTTTTTTTTGTGCTGTGATTATGGACATTAACTAGAACCCATCTTCGCCATGTCGCTGCTTGATTTCTGGTTTGAGTATAATGACGCCCTCCTAAACGTGGCGGGAGAGTTGTTCAAAAAGGTGGATACCTCCATCTCAGGACGGCGTGGCACTGCACCACCGGAGACCATGGTAGTATCCAGCGCTGCACCTATAGCAGCGTCCGGCATTGCAATGGAGGCGTCCTTACGAAGCACCCAGATGGCACCTATAGCAGCATCCGGCATCGCGACGGAGACGTCCTTATGAAGCACTCAAGACGGCACCCCTCCAGGCGGCACCTGGTTAGAGCACCCAGACGTCCTTATGAAGCACTCTTGACGGCAACCTTCCAGGCGGCACCTGGCCAGAGCATCCAGACGGTACCCTTCCAGGAGACACCCAACCGGAGCACCCGGACGGTACCCTACCAGGGTCCCCAGTCGCCGCCCTTTTGTGGCTTCCAGATAGGTGAGTTGACTACATGTGACAACACCATCACTGAGGGTTCACTGCTGCTGGAAGCTGTCAACATACTGCAGCGAGAACGTAGATAGACCAAAATGGGGGCTAGTATGAGTTGATTGATAGATGTGGGTTGTCTGGTGGTAGCGGGTTTCGTGATGGTTGTGGGGTCGTGTCCGTAGATGATATTGCTCCTTGTGCCAATAATGTACAGATGAGCTGAAGAATATTGTCTCCAGTGTCTTCTGCGTTGCTGAGGGTTTCTTTTTTCACAATTTTTTCGGTTTTTGTGGTCAGAGGTCACCGGGGTCAAGATCATCCAATATGGCGGTCAGGTGATATAACAAGATGGCGGCCAGGCGAATTCGAATCCAATCCCCTAGCACTAGACTTCCGTAAATCCTACTCCTCAACTTCTAGCTAAAAATAACGGAAATGTTTTCAACAAATGTTTTCATCATTAAAACGTTTGATATAAATTTATTTTGAAGAATAGGGTTTTCTTATTTTATTAATTAGGATTACTATCATTCATGTGCTGTTAAATACTGATTACATAAACATATCTAAGATAAAAAAAAAAGTATGTAGTCATTAGCGAACTGGCTTAAGGCGTGTTATACAATGACAATGACACGCATGCAGATGCAGATAACGTACGGATACATGCAAGGAATCTGGCCATCTCCCAACTCTTCCGTTTCTGTGAAACCTTATATCCAATAGTATTCAAGTATTTGGTTTGTTGATATTCATTTTCGTGGCCATTGTGGTATACACAGCAACAAGTGCTTCAATTTGCAGTGGTGATTATCAATTTTGTTTTGATAAATAACTGCACATAGTTTGGCAGTAGTATTTAGGTATTTTTAAACACTGTAAAAATATACAAAATGAGATGTGTATATTATGAAACCCAGCCCAGATAACTGCCGGTAGCAATAGGTGAGTTTCCACCAAAGGTCGAGTGAGGATGATAAGTCCCCCTCCGTCAGACAGAGTAGGAAGCCAACAATTCAACTCAATTCCAAGGAATGAATAGTATTCCTAATGCTTTAGGCTCAGCCAAAATTGATCCAATGACCAACCTCAGGGTTGCCTCTTAAGGTATGTGTGCACTGCCTTTGTGGTGACACGGTAGTCAACTTTACCTCACGTGAGACAGTAATTAACTCCAATGAGAAAATGATTCTTAATAATAATAGCAAGGGTGATAAGAAGAAGGCATTTAATTAAACTGGTATGATTGGTGTTTACTAACACGTAATGAAGAGATATAATGCGACATTAAATTCACACAATAATAATAACAGATGACAAGTAATAAAAAAAATATGCTAACATAACGATGATAAAATATTGGTGACAATTTAAATATGAAATAATTTAATATTTAAACTGCAGAAGTGTGTGTCATTACAACCAGGTGAAGGCGTTCTGGCTAAAAATGAGTGTGATGTATATTGACATGAGTTATGCAAAAATAAAATACTCAAGTTATTGGTATTGGCCAGGGCTTCCTAGCTGAAGTTTAATGGCTTATGCGGAAGGTACCTAGGCGTGTATTATAAAAAGGGACCTTTAACAAAGGGACGACATCGCAGTGACCTTCAATACGTGGTTAATGTTGCGGAAGAAAAGTATTTGCGGAAGGTTAGAGTGTCGACGTTACTGCCCTTTGGTGGTCGATGAGGACTGCCTGGAGTAGCTGGCAGAGGCAGCAGGGGTAGAAGTCTCTGGATGGCGGCGATGGTATGCGGCCAAAGAGGTTGAGGTCTTATGGAGGTAGGGCTCTCCAGAGCTTGCTGGCATCAGCAACCACTGGTGCACTGCGTGTTTACCAGTGTGGCTGAGGGACTCTGCCCTTACTGAGAACTATGGCTTTCACAGCTAGGAGGAGCGGTGATTCCATTAGTGTCCTCGGCCTTCACAGCCAGAGGGATCAGGGCTCATCTGCAACCCCGCGCACACTGTCTTGCCCTGTGCGGGGGTGTCTATTATACTAATTTTTCTTCACTTCTAGTTCTTCCGAGGGGTGCAGAGGAATTATCCCCAGCCCTTGGCGGTTGAGCTTGTGACATCACATGCATGAACCATGGATCCTCATCTGGCATGGCACTCGATGTAAGGCACCGACACGTTGATGCTCTCGCAGAGGCAGTGACTTTCGGTCGAGTGGTCCGCTTTCCTGCAGCAGTGTAAGATTCAAATTGAGTGCAGTTCTTCCAGAGTAAGCAGCCAAGTGGAGCAGTCTTTCCTTGGGGAGGGACAATGACATGACGGCTTCTTGGAGAGTTAAGGTGCACAGTAACAGCTATGAATACGTGGTAATTGGGCGTGTTGTGTCTCTGTCAACATAGGTTGTTCATGTGTCCTGCCGCCATTACCGTGTTTAACCATTTGAATAAAGTAACTTTTGGAAGGAACGAAGTCGCTTCTGTAATAAGCACCTCTTCTAGACGTGGGATACATAAATACATACATACACACACATACATACACACACACGCATGCGCACACACACACACTCTCTCCCTAGGAATATTGTATTTACACTTTATGTTTCAAAGATTTTTATGATGGTCTAATAGAGTATTAAATTTTTTAATACGATAATCCTTTTTTAATTGTATGTCTTTTTATGTGTATATTATGTATAAACTTTATATTTGAAAGTATTGGTTCAAGTTTTTTTTAAGAAGGTCTAATAGTGTACCAAATTGTTAAATACGATTATCATTTTTTTTACTTGTATGTCTTTTTATGTGTATATTGTATCTTATTTGTAATATGTATTTGGTTAGTGTACATGTTTGTTGTATCTTTCTTTTTTAATTTGAGTCTTTCTATATCCCAAAGCTAACTTGGCTCTCATGGGATTAAATAGAAAATGAGTAATAAATAAATAAATAAAAATAGTTCAGGATCAACATGTACAACCGCATGAAGCAATTTATCAAAGTATTTATCATATGCAACTAGTGGAATAACTTGTAACTACTTAAATTCAGAATTCACCCAACACTGACCATGAAAAATCACTGTGTGTCCATTGACTCTCATATCCTCTTCCACCATACAATTTTATCAGTAGCTGTAAAGTGAATAAAAGTAACTGTACTACATGTGTTTCATAAATATAATATGCTTTAATTCAAAATTTTTAACACATATATACCACACCTTCCCAAGAGCCACAGCTATGGCAGCCAAGCCAATCAAACCACCTTTCCTGGTATGTGGATTTTGAGATGTTGCAAAATCTTGGCCCAGCACTTTCAGAAGTTTCTTTATTTGAAGTGTGTTTCCTGTTGCAGCAAATTCCTTCACCATTCTGAAACATGGCAGTAACTATTAGAAATACAAGAACAACATGTGTGTTAAGTGTTAATCATACTCTTATAAACCACACTGTAACATGAAACCAGTATTATAAATAACATACTTACCATGCTCTTCTTTAAAATACCAATCATTTTTCCTCATTTATTGAGGCTGTACCATGATGGATGTACCTACTCTCAGAGAAGCCAAGTAAAGAAGCACTGAAGTAAAAAATATAAATGGCTGACAATATGATGTGCTAAAACAACTTGTACACTGCAGTCAGAACTAGCAAAGAACAAACTGAATACATACAACAAAATGTGAAAAATACATGAGTAAAGAATGAGACAGAAGATTTCAGGAATTAACTACTCAGTACCGGGAACTCACAAAGATAGATGAAATTTAATACAACATAAATAATGCATATGTATGTATAAATAATAAAATTCATACTATCGTTTTGTACAAATGTGATTTAAGTGCTTAAAAATCTGTTATGATAGATCAGTGCTTGAGGAGATAAGTAGTAGAAACCATTCACAGCTATATACCAAAAAGTCTCTATTAAATAGTTTTGTGGTGTTATACTTATTAATTATTACCAATTTTTGATCATTTTAATTAGCATAAAGTTATATAGATCACTGCTATCTGTAAAACATAAGTTACCATGTTAAAACACAATACAGCTATTAATCACTGAAAACCACCTGACAACAAAACTAGTTTGTCCTCAAAGTCGCACACTTAAAAGGACCTAGAAAGTTAAGCTGGCACATGTACGAGCTACAGTTGTCACTAAAAATGCTTAATGTGAATTAATTATATTGTCACCAAGAGGTTTTGTCATTCCATTCAAATTTCTTACAAGTTCCCATTATCCATTGCAACTAAGGGTAATGTAATGCAGCACGCCAACTCAGACCCAGAAAGCTGATAACATTGACAAGATAAAACTGCCTAAACCTGTGTCACGTGGTGTAATTAACCTGCAAACTCTATTACTCTTTAACGGCAACGTTAGACTATTTTCGACTGCCGAAAATATTGCTTACTTGCGGAATTCGACTTAGTCAAATAAAATTGTTTCCTAAGTTGTGATGTGTCTGGCATGGAATTGTTTTCTAAGAAGTGCACATCTAATAACCTTTAAATACAAGTTTCTGTGTTAGAAATAAGTTAATAATAATATTATTTATATGTAAAAAAATTTTTTTTACATTTTCATTACACTTTTTGGGTAAAAATTATGAAAATTTTTCTTGCAGCAAAAAAGTTAAAATGGTTGCCAAAGATTTGGTATTCATCAGGAAGTGCTAAGTGATCAAACAATCCACTGGGAAGTGGTCATACTTTTAATTTCATGGATGAACTACAATCCATATGTTTCTGATCATTGAATGGAATGCTACATATAATTTAGTGGTCCAAAGCACATTGCCACTGGACTCTTTGGACAGCATACATTCTGTGGAGTGATTGATGAACATATGGATGTAGCATATGGTATAGTCTTGTTTTTCATGGTGATCGTGTTGGTCCACTGATTTTAGTGTCTGGATCCATGATTGATACTCAGGCCTAGGAACCTATTTTGGTCAATTTTTAACACAAAGTGTAACTGGCCAATTTCATTTTCAGCATTGCAATGCTCCCTATGCAGTGTGTTTAAAGAGATACAACATTACAGAAAACTTGAACAGAGTGTGTAGGAATGCGTGTTTATAAATATCAGCAAATAATGTATGTCTGTGTGTATGTTATTTCCTTACTGATAGCAAAAACACACATGCCATCACATTAAACAAGCAGAAAACATACACAACCTCCAAAAGACAAATTATTAAAGATCAAATCACCAAATATTATTCCTTATCGAAACTCAACAACTGGACTCAGGCTGAAACAAAACATACAAGGACACTACCAAGCCATATGCATGTAGTATCATCTACAATGGCTACATTAATATTCTGCCATCAATGATTATCGCAGTTTCATTGCCTTATGCTAATTAGAAATGAAAATGACCATAAAACATATTGCACATGTGGTTTAGCGGCACCCAATAATGGAAATGAGTAATGCAACTTAACAAACAATATGATTTTGTCATCCCATGCTGCATACGAATGCCACTTTAATATTCGGCCATCATCATTCAAACACAAACATAATCCTCTTTACAAACTAAACAAACAGTCTTTTAGTACTTGGTAGCATGGCCATTCTGTTTGATTACATCTCGCAGGCATTGCGGCATAATAGCAATTACTTTCCTGGTACATTTGGAGCCAGTCATAATCCATTCTTCCTTGAACCTTTTCTCTGATTTTTTTGTGGACCTAATTGTACTTAGTAGTCCTCAGTCTTCTTTTGAGTTCATCCTAGATATTTTCCATGGGATTCAGGTCGGGTGATTGTGGAGGTGTGTTAATGATTTTGGGACAGTTATACAAAAGCCAGCTCTTGACAATGTACTTGTGTTTTGGGTCATAATCTTGGTAGAAATTAAATGTGTTCCTACTACCCAGTTTTCCAGCACTCTTATGTAGGTTTGCTTTCAGGATGTCGAGATAGTCCTCATTTTTCATTGTTCCATCGCAACATACTGTCTCTCCAACACCTACTGAAGATATATAGCCCCAGATAATAATACTACATTCACCATGTTTCACAGTAGGTTGTAAATTCCCAGGTTTCAGCTCCTCATTGTGCCATACTGTTACCCTGCCATCAGAACCAAAACATTAATTTTCGTCTCATCAGCAAAAATCACATCATTCCACCAGATTTCATCTTTGTCAACGTGGTCTTTTGTCAACTTGATAATTTTCTTCTATTCACCTCATTTATAAAAGGCTTCTTTCCAGGTACCTTGCCATTATATCCTGCTCTTCTGATGATTTGGAATATGATTTTTGAATGGAAATTCTTGCCACATTCATTGAGTACCTCTGTGGTAAGTTTGCAAGCACTAATTTTTATATCTTTCTTTATTCTCCTGATTACTAGATGTTCTTCTTTCTTGCTTAGTTCCTTTGGCTATCCTTTTTGGGGTATTAAATCTATTCTGTATTCCTTCTCAAAGCTTGTTATGATGTCTCTGACAATGGACCTCAGGAGATTCAAGTATGCCGCAATTTATAGTTGAGATTTCTTCTTTGCATTGACGTGCATCGTTTTCTCGGGTCGAGTGGTTAGAGCGCTGACTACACTCCTGAGTACAGTTGGTGTTCCTTCCACGGCTCATTCTTTGCTAGTTTGGCCCGGTGGGTCGTGAAAGGTTCAATAGGATGCTGCTTAGTGCTGGGATACCGTCTGGTAGAAGGGGAATGAAACCCCAGAGTGAGATGAACAGTGAATGTCTCCCATCCCGGGGATGCAGGGAGATTTATAGCCTTTCATCGCAGTGGTTGCTTTATCAGGGGTTGTGGCGAGTGCCGCTCATTTCTTATCTCCCTGTGCTGAGGCGACAAAAAATTTACCACCTCGGCCCGAGGCTGGCATGTGTGACATCACAGGGTAGCAGAGGTGCTGCGATCCTGTGGTGTTGGTAGAACTTCCTTCTCGACTCTCTTGGGATAGTGGTCTGTCGGGTAAAACAATCTTGACTCAAGGGGGTGGTGACCGCATATCGGAATCTGGGAGGGCAGTATAATCCATAATTAAACGCGTTAATTATTTTTATGTCCGAGGCTGTCCAACATGTGGAGTCGATTCTATCGGTACGTGAAAAGTATTCTACCACTGTTTGTGACTTGCCTGAGCTCTTGCTTGCTCATTGATAGGGCGAAGTGTGGCATGCGTCAGCATGAAAAATTACCAGCTACAACTGTTCAAACATTGTAATCTTGCCCCTATGTTCCATTTGCCTGACTGACACACAGCCAACAAAGCTACGCAATACAACCTCTCAGTGTAGAGAGTGTGCAAGGAATGACATGAGGTACAAATGCATTGTGCATCATGCCTCTGCCATGCGTCCACAACTGGCAGAATATTAAAGTGACGTACTTATGAAGCACGCAAGGAGAAAATTGTTGTGTTTAATTAATTTGCACTGCTCATTTCAGTTATTGGCTAAAGATGAACTTCATTAAAAGCACACAAGAATGATTGTGCAATATGTTTTATGTTTATCTTCATTTCTTATGTAACATAAGGCCAAGAAACTGTTATAATCATAGGTGGCCAATATAATATGTGTAACTGTATAAAAGAAATACACCAAATTTTATGTGCATATAAATTAAATTCAGCACTGTAGATAACATAAAATGAATATTTATTAATTAAATTAGATTATGGTTCCAACGTATCAAAGATTTGTAACACTGTGAATGTAATTGGATGCTGCCAGATGCAACAGTCTTACTAATAGAAACTGTTAAGAGTGATTTCCACCATCGCAAAGCCAATAAAAAAAATTTATAAAGCAAAATAATTCAAAATTATGTTGGTCCTATTTAATATTAAAGGGTTTTCTCCCACTTTGACACACAAATTGGTTCAGTCCAAGTTCATTCAAAGCACTCGGAAAAATCCTGAAACAGTCCAGATCAGTTATATTAAACATGGTTTACTTTTGTCCCAATAACCTTTGGGTTAAATCAAAACTGAAGTTTTCTGAAAAGTTCTGCTTAGAATAATTTTGTGTTCAAGTCCATGCTAATTTGTTACTGCCATTAATTTGCGGATAGTATGTTTCAACTATCTTTTGGCATGACCATCTAAATTTTTGTGCAGCATCAGTTAAAAACGACTATAATCTCAGAGCCCTACTTATTGCATCTTGCTGCTAGATGAAATAGGCCGAAAGTGTGTGTCTTATTTCAAAAGGAGCCCTTCTCAGACTGTTAAATTTTTTCCATCTAAGTTACATGACTTACAAGAAAGTCATTCTGGAGTAAAAATAGCCTTTCACTTATAAATACTATTAAACTGTTCTCAAAAATACTTAACTAGTCTAGTTTAAAGTTCTGATTTCTCTATGCATTTGTGGAATAAACAACTGAAGTCCATTCACAGTTTATTCACACTTTTTGAACTAAACCATTTAAAAATCATTCCATGCATAACATGTTTTGTTGTTACCTAAATACATTATGTACTATCTGATTTTGAGGTAAGTAAAACTTATATTCATATTTTACCAATACATTTTAATATGTCATTTATAATTAATATGAATAAATCTGAGGATGAAATAGGTGTGTTGGTAATGCTTAGTAAGAAATAGTGCTTATACAAAATATCAATAAACTGAGAGCATATAATGTGATGCATGGGGTCCCGTTGGTGTAATTTTTTAGACTCAGTTAAGTTTTGTTTGCATGAGGTGGAGGAATATCCTGAAAGTAAAACTTTAGCAGGACTTGAAAAAGGCAGAAGTAACAGTGAATTGACTATAACATTTTAAATTGTACAATACAAAATTATTTATATTTTTAGATGCATGACCTAAATTAATAAAAATATAAAAACAAAAAATTGTTCTCAGCCTTATTACACTGATGTAGCAGCATTAAATAAAAATTAACATGAAGGTAATATTTGAAGAATTATTCAAAATATTTCCATTTGACTACTAAATTATAATTATAAATAAATATTTAATCTGTGTTTATGTCATACCTTCCATAAAACAAGTCTACAACCAAGTGTTTCAGGGAAATAAAGTGGCTGTGCTTGAACGTTAGGCTTAAAATCATTACCTCATTTCCACTGGAATTACTGCTTGTTAAACGTAAAACCATATCACATGCAAAACAAGACAGCATCATCATGCCGAAGGAGGAATATGACCACATCCCTGCCAACAACTGCTGTAAACTGGTGGAGGCTGTAATCACAGCAAATGGTGGATAACTTCATAATTGACACTATACCCAATCCTGGTTGATACATTACTAGCAACATCCAGTGATTTAACAACCACATAACTTATTGTGTTCATCTCAATAAATTGTGTAAGTTCAAAATACATGTACGATGGACAATAAAATCAATCAAATCAATGACTTTCCATTGCTGCTAGTAATGTTTATTTGCTCAGTGCAATGATGTGCACAAATGATTTATGGCACTGGGGTCTGATTCTAAAGTGCATAACCACACATATTTTTATTTTTATAAAACCCCATACAACATTTTACATAAAATACAACTGTAATATTTTGTTGTACCATGATTGGATCGCTAGGCATGTGTATTGCCTACAAATTACAGCACAGCAATTATGTTTAATGACACTTCCCCTATACATGTTGGCCAAAAACAGTGTGTAAAACTCACAGGCCCGATCATCTAACTACATAATCAAAAACGGACATGCTAGGCTGTAATGGAAATGACACGCACTGACCTGCCTGCTGCCCCAGGTTGGGTGTCGGGTGTCCTTGAGATATCATTGAAGGAATTTTCTGGTCATTACTACTGCCCTAGTTTCTCTCAGCATGACTCAGGGTGTGTTGAACCTTCCAAATCAAGGCTAGCAATAGTATAAAAGTGTGATGGGTCTCGGAGCCAAGAGTTTATGCATATCAGGTGTGTGGGCGATAGTGCAATGTTAAGCGAGAGACAATGAGCAAGGAGAGAAACTAGTAGCACCTGAAGTGACCAACGAGATGAAAATCTGCAATTGTGAGCATCAGCGCAACAAAGAGTACGACTGGCAGACGACTATCGGACTGGATGCGTGAGTGAAAGACATTACAAATGATGACCACAGAGACTGAATGTGTGTTAATGACAAGTATGAGTTGACTACAGTTAAACAGAGACAAAAGAAGGGCATAAATTAGATTCAAAATAGACATTAAATATTGCGCTCATTGAGAAATAAAAAGAGTAATAGTGGAGTTAAATAATTTAAAGCTGTAAATAATAGTTTTGTGAATAAATTAAAAATATAATTTAGTTCTATTATTTTAATTAAGAAATCCATCCCTCACAAACTCAGTATGTCTCCCAGGTGTCTTGTAACACTGGTGTCAGAAGTGAGATGGAAGCAATTAATTAATTGTAAATTGAGTTAGGCCTTAAGAAAATAATTAAGACTGTTTTGTACATCCACCACAGTGAATGATAACAAGAAAAATGTCTCCAGAACTGAAGCAATGAGAGCATTAATTGAGGGAGTAGGTAGCCAAATGAGCACATGTGTTAATAGCCTTGATAGCAAAATCAGTAGTGCATACGAAGCTGTAAATATACTGTAAATAATGTAAATTAAAATGTACATAGGAAAACAGACACAGTAAATAAGAACATAAATAGCCAGATAACTAGCGTAAAAGTGATTTAGTAGATCGGAAAATTGACTCTGTAAATGAGAATGTAGACAGGAAAATAGACACCATAAATGAGAATGTAGACAGGGAAATAGACACTGTAAATGAGATGGAAAAATAAGAGAAAGCATTAGAGAATTAGTGAACACTAGAATTCACTATGTGGACAAGAAAATAGACAATCAGTGAAAGAATGGACAGTGTTGAGAATGAAATGAAACAGGAAATGAGTGCTCTGAAGAATGAATAGCAGGAACTTCTTCAGCCTAAAAGTTCCACTATCACCGAACCAGCAGCAGAGATATGTGGGGAAGCAGTGCAAGTCGTAACCAACACAGTCGCCTTGGAACATAGTAAGCAACCCTGCAGCATTGGTGTAGCACAGCCAGAAGTGGGGAAGAGGGTCTCAATTAAACCTGCCCCTTATGATAGCCAGACTTCTTGGCGGGAGTACCAACACCAGTTTGAAAAAGTCGCCACCCTGAATGGTTGGTCAGCCGAACAGCGAGTTTACTACCTCGCAGCTGTACCGAGAGGCCCTGCACTGAGCATACTACAATCTCTGCCAGAGCAACATTGACTGGAGTACCCCACACTGGTGTCAGCCTTGCAGTTACATTTTGGCGACTGATACCTGCAACATGCCCACTATGCACAGTTGCGAAACCCCACCCAGCGCTGAGGGGAGCCACTGCAGGAGTTATGGGCAAGATATTGTGAAGCTGTCTCCACTATCTCTCGAAGGATGCTCCGAGGAGGCATGCAACATCACACAGTCTGCTTCTTCATTTATGCCATTGCTAACACAGAGATACCTCTGACTGCACTCCATAACATACAGGATGCCCTGGCCCGAGCACTGGAGGTGAAGTCAGCAAAACAGGGTGACGTACCCCTACGTCCAACGTCCAGTATGAGCAGTGATGCTGAATGAAGAAGTTACTGAAGGAGTTGCACATGGCTGTGAAGTACATAACTTCTAGGATCTGTGCTACAGAGCTTTGCTGCCCCCTTCTCCCCACCCAGACAGCCTGAATTTTGGTCATCTGGATAACCAAAGTACCTGACAGCCTACTGCCTAGAGCAGCAGCAAGGAGGTGAGAATTCTGCACATTTGGAAAACTTGTAAAAACATCTATCTTGGGGAGCGAAGGTTGGTGACTGCTGGAGGAGAGGCCCCAATGTTCTTACATGTACGGTCGGTGAAACAGGATTGGGATGCAATACTGGTGGAGGGGAGCCTTAATGATGTTCCTTGCCAGATGGTCATAGACACTGGGGCGAACGTACAGTAGTAAGACCAGACATCCTTTGGCCTTCCCACCCAGTGATCGCCCGCGGACAGTACAGAACACAGCTATTTTACTACAGTAACTGAGGAGATCACACTAGTTAGAGGTAAGAGAGAAGCGAACTCGAAGCTTGGAGACATTATCCTAGAGCACAATATTTACGTAGCACAAATAGAGGATGAATGCCTGTTGGGGCTTGATGTACTACGTAGACTGGGAAGCTGTATCGATACTTAACTTGGTGTGCTATGGGTAGGCAGTACAGAGTTGGTGGTGTCAACATGGCATGATTTGTACTCCCCAATTAATGCTCAGTAGTCTGCTGTCAACCCACTGTACTACCTGCTTCTAGTGAAATTGTCATTACAGGCAGGTGTCAAATAAAATTGGTCAGGTGTTTGTGTTGGCATCCTGCCAGGTACAGGACTTTGGTCTCTTCTAATACTGACAGTTTTCCAGTTAGAATGATAAATTTGTCCGATAGTGCCATTCATTTTGAAGAGAGTTCCATGATAGGTGTTTGCAAGCAGGTCACATAGGTACTTCCAATTGTTCCAAAAGTGTCTAGAATAAATCAAATATAATATACTCTACCTGAAGTACTGGATGAACTGTTAATAGGAACAAGAGAAAATCTCAATTGGCACAAGGAGAAGAATGCTTTTAATTACTGCAGAGAAATAGGGATGCCTTCTCGTGTGGACCAATGACCTTGGAAGGACTAGTGTCACCTGCCAGTAGCTTCGCACGAGGCAGTTGAGGGAATTCTGAAGGAAATGTAGGATATAAATGTGGCATCAAATGGCAGACACTAACAGACAAAACTGAAGTGTGGAGTTTTCTGGGATTATGGGCCTACTGTCATCAATTTGTTCCTGAGTTCTCCACGATAGCCAAACCACATGAACTGAAGGAGGCAAAAAAGAAATTTCATTGAATCACTGACTGTGAAGAGGCTTTTAGTAAGCTAAAGGAAATTCTGATACCTCCACCAGTGCTGGATTTCTCGAAAAGTGAGGGTACATTCATTTTGGATACTGATTCTAGTGATGTAGCCATTGGAGCTGTGTTATCTCATGTTCAGGATGGGAAGGAAAGCCTTCTAGAATACATTAGTAAGGAATTGCGTAAGCATGATAGAAATGACTGTATTACACACAGGGAGTTTCTGGCCATGGTAAAGGTGATTTCACACATCCACCCCTACATTTATGGCAGACATTTTACTCTAAGAACTGACTATGCTTCATTACGCTGGCTACTAAATTTTAATAACACCAAACCTCAAATAGCGAGGTGGATACAGCATTTTCACAAATATGACTTTGAAATACAGCACAGATCTTGACACCTTCATAGCAATGCAGATGCACTGTCAAGGTGGCTATTTTGTAATTATTGCGAATGCCAGGATGAAAAGAGTGGTGAATCGCTGAAAGTACAGAGAACAAGAATTCTAGGTTCTTTATCGTGTGATGATGAGGGTCTTAGAAAAGAAAAACTGAATGATAACACTTTACAGCCATTATTATAGTGGAAAGAAGCTGACATCTGCCAAAATGGGAAGAGATATCTAGCCTGAGCACAGCAGTCAAAGTATACTGGGCACAATGGAATTCTCTCATACTGAAGAATGGTGCACTTTAAATGAATGAAGAAAGTAATGGAGGAAAACAAACACACTTACAGTTAGTCCTTCCAGAACACAGGGTTCCCGAAATATTAAGAAACTCTGAGGCTGTGGTGTTCCAGAGGTAGCAGATTCTTGGGATGGAAAAGACTAGAACTACAGCCTTACACCCTCAGTTGGATGGAATGGTTGAGAGGCTTAACTTCACTCTTGAGCAATATCTGTTGATTTTTGTGGCAGACAACCAAAAGTACTGATATTTAAAGGTGCCATTGTTTCTCCTTGCTTAGCGCTCAGCAGTTCACAAGTCCACAAGGGTAACAAAGTCAAGGATGCTGTTTGGAAGAGAACTAAGCCTTCCCAGCTAGTGACCTGCTGTTTGGCCGGCTGACAGAAAAGGCAGGTGCAGCATTTGATTATGCTAGCGAATTACGTAACAGACTAGTTGGCATTCATGATTTTGCTCAACAGTACCTCAGAATAAATAGTGACAGGATGAAGACGTGGTATGTAGGAGAATGTCAGGCAAGGTATTTCAAGGACAACTGGTGTGGCTGTACAACCCACGGAGTTGAAAAAGGTACTGCCAGAAGCTACAGAAATGTTTGAAAGGTTCCTACAGGATTCTGAAGAAGAACAGGGTTTCTTTTGAATTAATCGCCAAGGCTTTTGGACGAAGCCAAAGTTGTCCACATCAACTGACTGACACTCTACGAAGGACCAGATGCAGCAGTGTGTGTTTGGAACAAACAGGCTTAAGGACGGGGCAGTGTTACAAGCGGTTGCTCTATAAGTGTGCGAGGCATGGATGATTAAGGAATACGTGTGTGCTATCAGTTACAATCAGAGAAGCAGCTGCTTTTCACAAAGTATTGTTTACAAAGTGTGCCTGTTATGCCTATCAGGGCGCATGCCACTTCCGACCTTGGGCATCGGGTGTCTGAGATATCATTGAATAAATGTTTTGATCATTACTACTGCCCTAGTTTCTCTCAGCGTGACTCGGGGTGCGTTGATCCTTCCAGATCAAGGCCACAAATGCATGCAATGATCGCTGGGAGTCTGGATGATCATGTGACATTAAGCAAAAGACTACAAGTGAGGAGAGAAACGAGTAGCGCCGGAAGTTATGAACGGGACATAAATCTGTGACTGCGAGAATAAGAGCAGTGAAGAGTATGACTGGCAGGCTGGACTATTGAAGTGAATGCGTGAGTGAAAGACATTAAAAATTATGGTAACAAACAGACTGAATGTGTATTAATGATGAGAATGAGTTAATTGACTACATAACCAAACAGAGACATTAATAAGGATGTTAATTAAAGTTGAAACAGAAATTAAATATTGAAATCATTAAGAAATAAAGAGCAATAATGGAAATACATAGTTTAATGCTATTAATAATAGCTGTGTGAATTAAATTAATGAAATTTGGTTCTTTCATTTTTATTCAGACACTGATCCCAGCATTGTGCCAAAACTTAATGCAGTCTGTTTCCCATTATCTACTCTAGCCCAGTTAATGACTACAGCTTATACTAAACAGATGTATTAATCCTATTCTATCCAGTTATATCTTCTGGTATAATAATCTAGGCACCGTCTTCACAGACACTGAAAAACTGGAGCGATTTGACTAATGTTGATATTCATCCACTCGGAGACGTCTTGAACACATGTATGGGTGTACTCTTCACTTGCTACGTCTATCAGGTCGGTTACAGTGGCGGTAGAGGTACTTGCGCATCGTTCACAGACTGCATCAACTTTGTGATACTCCCGAAACAGTCTCACTCACTTGGCGCCGGACATTGGGCCTCTGTAAATTTTGATGGTAATTATCTGTCTTTTGGCTTCGCGCCAAACATTTGTATTGATCTCCGCACGGCACCTTTTCGCCTCTACTAGCCCTGTCCTTGTCTTTCATTATCGTCTGCTGCCCAGCTTCACTTTCTTGTCTCGGCCATAGAACAAATATGAGATAGACCGCTTATTCGTCTTCTGCACATGTACCCGACAAACTTTGTTATGGAACAGTAAATTGTTTATTATCCGGGGAGAGTGCCACGCAGCAATCTAACACGTCTTTTATATGTCTGGACTTAAATTTTCACGTAACCATTGACTGCTTCGTGCCATTTTAACAGTTTAAGTGTGCTCCGACTTGATAGGGAGGATGCTTCAGAAATTTTTTCTACTGTTGTTCAACATGATGAACGTGTCGCAAATTTCAAGGCTGACCTTGAAAAGTTGAGAAGAATTTGCTGATGCAATAAAGTCAAAGATTGGGAAGTATGACATCTTATACAATAGGTTCTCACTGGCTGATAATATTCTGGTGTGTGATCGCCATTTCAAGTGCACCCCTCCAAAGCTTCAGGCCTTTCATAAAATTATTGATAAATTATTGGAGGTGAAGTCAGACTTACGGTGAATCTGGAGGAAGTCAAGCTTGGTTCTGATAAAGTGAAATTCCTCGGGTATTTGTTGTGCAAGGGTTGTTTGCTCGTCTATCCAGGCCGCGTTGCCCCAATCTTGGAATTTCCGCACCCAAAAACTGTTAAGGATGTTCAAAAGTTCATCAGAATAATGGGCTATTACTTGCGCTTCGTCGACTATTGCTCCGAAATTACAGCCTCATTAAATCATCAGAAGAAAAAAGGTGTTTAATTTGCTTGGGGTTCCGAACATGGAAGTGCTTTCCTTGAGTTGGGGAAAAGAATTCTGTCTTTTCCATCGGTTCTCCATCTCCCTGATTTCTCTAAATGTTTTGTCGTCCATGTAGATGCCTCTTCTCTGGCCTTGGGAACAGATGTTTGCCTTCAGTCAGGATGCAAGTCGCATCCTGACTGAAGGCAAACATAAATTAGGAATTTATGAGGAGATACTTGCCTGCATTTTCGATCTTGAGAAATTTGCATCTTATATAGAGCACCAGGAGTGTGATTTATTTATGGATAACCAGGCCCTGAGCTGGGTCTTAAACCATCCCCAGCAGTTAGGGAAACTTGCACTATGGATTTTATGTCTCTCGTTCCACTTTAAAGTGCACCACGTCCACAAGGCAGATAATCAGGTCGCCAACGCGTTTTCGCAGATGTTTGATGCAGACGACTTTGAGGCTGGCCATAGCGAGGTTCCAGAGCTTTCCAATAATTTAATTCAAGGATTTCCCGAGTTCTTTGTTAAGCTGCGTCAGGCACAGACAGATGACGATTTTCATTTACAAGTGGTTAAAGATTTCAACAGGGGTGAATTTATTCCCAATGTGCAGGACAAGGATATTCTCTATTACTCTGGGAAAAATGGAAGATCTCGTAAAATTGTTGTTCCACAGCCATTGTGTGCTATGGTAATATCTTATTTTCATGATACAGTATTTGATGGTGATCAAGGTATCTGCAAGACGTTCCAAAAAATTGCCAATTATATTTTTTTGGCCGACACTGAGGCGTGATGTGGTGTCTTTTAATTGTTCCTGCGAGGCTTGTCAAAAGTGTAAACAGGCGCAGAATGCTACTGTGGGACAGAACGTTTGTCAGTTGCCGCAGGCTCCTTGGGAGACAGTTCACTTTGATGCGTTCGGTCCCTTGGTCTGTTCCAATAAAGGGAATGTGTGTGTTCTGATTTTATTGGACAAGTTTTCTAAATTCGTGATCCTGTTACCGCTTAAAAATATGAAATCTTCTACCATAGTCAGGGTGCTCTGTAAGCACATTTGGAAGGTGTTTAGTGCACCAGCGGAGATCTTAACCGACAACGCCAGTTACTTTACATCAAACTTATTTAGAGACATGTGCTTCAGGTGGGCGATGAAGCATTTTACATCCAGCCATTATTACCAAAAGGGTAATCAAGTGGAAAGATTTAATAAGGACTTGAAGGCATGCCTTACAATCTTTTATAATCAAGATCATACCCACTGGGATGAGGATTTTGATATCATTAATGCTGGGTTTAATAGTGCTTTGCAAGGTTCCACAGGGTTTCCTCCATCTTTACCTTTCCTTGGGCGGGCATTAACCCATCCACTTTTGAACATTTAGAACATCCTGCCGTTTCCCTCGCTCCTCTCAGATACTGAACACGACAGATTGATGGGCAAGATCTACTAGCATTTGAGTAATGCCAAAGAGGCCGTAAATGATAGGTTAAATGTTTCTCGTTCTCCTTAAAGAGTTTTCTGCTAGCAGATCTTGGTAAGATTTAAGTGGGAAACTCTTTCCCAAGTTTGAAGAGCCATTCAAAATAAGTAAGTTTTTGGCTCCTACCACGTTTAAATTAGTTTTCTAGTAGTCAGGCAGGGTTTACCAAAGGCCCATGTGTGTCCCTTAAAAAATTTGTTCCCATAGTTTAAATTCTTTGATTGAGGCTCTTATTTTAATGTTTGTTTATATATGTAACTGTGTTTGTAATAGTGCGCACCCTTTTGTCACTATTCCCTTTCCTTTCTTGAACTGTTATATATTATTTATTGACCCATTCTATTCATCTGAATTTTGTTTTTTCAATTAATCCATCTTTCCCTCAAACTGTGTTGCAGAGGCCTTCTGGTGGTCGTTCCTGATGGAGAGAGGTGCTTCTGGATCATGCTGCTGAAGTTCGTCACCCTCCTTGCAACCATCCATTACTCGCAAAGAGACCCGGCTCACTGCGCTGGGTGATTCTTGGCTGCTCTGTGTGTGTCTTTCTTGGGGAAGAACCTTCTTTCCTTTTCACTGATAAAGATATGAAGATATTTATGTGTGTCCATAATGTTTTGTGACTGTATGATGTACTGTTCGTCTGTTTGGGGAAACTGTTCCCACCTACTTTCTATGAGATTTCTTTTTACTGATACACTTCTTCACCCTTGAGTGTTACTTCATTTGTGTGTGTTGAAATTGAGCCTGGGTTACCAGAGTGTGGAACTTTGAGAATGTGCTTTTAGAAGAAAGGGTTGCTTTGGGTGGGGGGTTGCAGCAGTACGCTCTTTGGTATTAGTTTCCTGCACCGCCACTGATCGTTGCGCCCAGAAACATTCTCTTAGCTCAGTTTGATCACCTTTTCCTCTTCCTTCTCTTCTGCACCCCTCTTCCTCTCCTGGTGCATCACTAAAAATTAATTGTGGAGGGGGTCACATGAGCACATGCTGGTTTAAGCGGTGATCCTCCCCCTGGCATTCAACCTCTATGATTCAACCTGCCAGTACACCCGAAGGCATCACAGCAACTCCTCCATGGAAATCTACGTGTTTTAGAAAAATGTAATATCAGTGCAGAGCATTTTAATTTTTTTAATATTATTCATACTTATTGAACGTGTTAGTATTGTGAGCCATGATGGGAAACACCGGTGAGTGTTGGACAGTGTGTATAATTATGGGCTTTAGTGTTGTGTGAGTTTTATTATGGTGAGTGCCTAATTTGCTGGTGAGCGGCCTTAGCAATAGGTTTTGCTTTGTGTATTTTGGCCTGGAAAGTTTTAAATTTAAATATAATGTAAATAAACCTGGATTACGTGTCACGTCGTTCTGCGAGTGTAGACGCTACGTTTTACACGCCAACCACTGCACCGTTTAGCTGGCCTAGCCTCAAGATTGATCAGCTGATCTCCACTGTCCACACTGCACTTGCATTTTTGGGTAGAATATTTTTTCTCTCGTCAAAATTTTTTTTATATTTTAATTACATGGTGCTTTGATAGGCCCAGTAAAACGTTGTAGACTGTCTCAGTGTAAACATTTTTGAACAGTTTAATTTAACGATAATTTTTAAGGTGTATTTCTTTTACTGCAAATGCCCTTTTATAGGCACAGAAGGCTGCGACATTGCCTTGTATTTTTTAATTCAATATTGTTTGTGGGAAAGTCTGATAGTTGAAATTAAATTTGTAAATGGTGCTCCATTGCCCGATTGCTACGTTAATGAAATTAAGGAGTAAAGATTTTAATAAAATTGGAATCAATAAAGTACCTGAAATATGCTTACACTTTAGTGGTAGAAAGATATAAAAACCCGTTTAAGAGTCTTAAATCTAAGGTGATACTTAATGGTATTACGTGTTTGGTGCACGAGATCAAACAGTATTTGAATACTGAATTCTTTAGAAGTGTAATATAACTGACTCAGAATTGTATGAAATTGGTTTGGATTGCTCCAAAGCAAAGAAAATATGGGTTACTGTGTCAAATGAGACAAGAGTATTATGCACGCAATAAGTTTGGTCGTTTGTTATAATAAAAAGTTGGTAATATTCAGTGGCACTCCACTAGTTTTGAGTATGTCAAACTGTTTTAAATTATTGTGTTTTCTGAGTTTTAGATTACTTAACTTGGTTGAATGGCCACACGTTTTACATAACCCATATGCATGATATGAATAATATTGACACGTACTATTTTGTAAATTAAAATGATTTTATGGTGCCTTTTTCATATAGTTTTGGGGATGCTGAACTAGACTCAACTGAACGTAACTGAGAAGTGAATCAATATATTTTCAGTTTGTCACTAACATTTTAAGTTTTCCAAAAGAATTCTCGGTGGGGAAAATATTGGTGCGAGTGGTTTTGTTTTCAGTTAAGTTGAGTTCAGTTGTTTTCTCGCTGGAATATGCAAACAAATTGTGTGTTGAGATATTTACGTTCTGTTTACAGCATCAAATATAAGCAATGAGTGTTAAATACAAGTTTAGTGCAGCAGAAGAAGAAAGGATAATTTGTTTTGTTTGCCAAAATGAATTTTCATACAACGCACAGCATAAAGAATACAGAAACACCGAAAACAAACAGCATGATTGGAAGGAGCTGGGTGAATAATTGGAAAGATCATGTTAGAAAATATAAATTGTGTTGTATTAACATTATAGGGAGACACTCAATTGTTTTATCCTCAATTAAATTTTACTCTTTTCAACAGAACAACTTCGAGCACACTTGTAATACAGGAAGAACCTGAGGAGATGAACATTAATGAAGAACAAATAAGCGTTCTTGAAGAGCATACTTGTAGTTCTCTGGAGCATGTCAAAGCGGACACTGTCCCCGAACCTCAGTGTCTACACGGAAGAAGAGTAGGTGGCTCTCCAATCCATGCTCACAAGACAATAGTAACACAGAGAGGAGCTTCTAAAAAAATTAGCACTCTATATGAATGGCTGATGGAGAAACCTGACAATATAGAGTTATTTTTTAATTCTATCTGTGACACAGACCGGAAATTTCCGAAATAGGAATTTGCCTAAATTAAGGTAGCAGTTTCTCAGCTAGTAGGGGATGTCGAGCTTCAGCCAGCAGAAAAGGAAGAAGCAAGTCAGGCAATGCAGTGCCAGATTATATAAATATTAATAAATACAAGAACAATGACAATGTTATAAGGTAGTTTGTTGTAAATATAGAAACATAATTTAGATTACGTGTGTACATTTATTCAATTATATTGTGGTGATTTTACATAAATTTTTGTCTATTGTATTTTTGTATACTGCAATATGCGGACAATAAGAAAGAAACCAGTGTGCATTTAAAATTTTGAATACAAATAAATGCAGCCATTCTAACGACAAATACAGTATTACGAAATACCACTAAAATGAAAGTGATGTTTTATTTAACTCTCATTAGTGTTATACACAGTGGTTTTTCTACTATTATGGGATATTTGTTTCTGTTACAAGGTAGGACATCAATATAGGCTATTCACAGTAAAGTGAGCACTTTTGAACACCTATTTACTTATTACTTTCAGCCATTTTTTTCTTTTAACCACCTTTTTAAAATAAATATTGCCATATAAATAATAAACACAGTGAATATATTCCATCACTCTAGTAAGTGAACGTCTGTGATTAAATAACAAATATTTATTGACTATTATTCCAAATTAGAGGGCTTTCTAAGGACTCACTTTACAGTGAATAGCCTATATCTGGTTATATCTGCTCCAGAATGTAATGAAACAGCAAAGGTGTCAACCTACAACACTGCACAAATCTTGTATCATTGTCTTTCAAGTGATTCTGTACTAACAATTCCAAATGACAACTGGCAACCAGTACAAGTGTTTTATGCCTTCTTGCTGGTCTTCGGCTATGTTTTCGATAATCTGTTACTTAATACACCAAAATTAAATCAGTATATCCTCTTCTACCTCAATTTCTATACTGTCATGCAACCTGCTCAACCTCTGTTCCGCCATTTTGACGCACACACTTTTCATTTACGTTCAATTTTCAGTTTTGTTGGAAACCAGACTTAACTGAACTTATAACTCAGTGCAACTTAACTTAAAATGTCCATTCAGTTTCAAGTTCTCTTTCAGTTTTCAGATTGGAGGAAACCGAACCTTAAAGCTATAGAGTGAGTATGACTCAACTGTGGTTTATGCTGAGTAGCAAAGGTTTAAAGTTATGCAATCAGACAACTGGTGCCACCTGTAGTCAAATAGATGTAACATACTAGATGTTCAAAAACATGTTCAGCTAATTCTTCAGAACAGTGTACATAGACTATGTGTTGAGACTATAAAATACACAATTTTGACTTGTTCCATATCCTTAAGCACCACTAGCTCTCTTGGAAACCATGGAACACAAATAAAAAAATGTTCTGAGTCAGGGCACCTACACTATAACTATGGCCACAGCCGGATAATTTGAGGTTTCAAGTGACACTGCTGCCAGGGCTGTTAGGGATTAAATTTTTTTACAAATTTCAATATTTTATTTAAAGTTTACAACATTTTTCAGTTGCATGAACAAACACTTTCATTTTCTGTTTAAATTCCCTGTTAAATATGTTTTTTTATAATTGCATTTTTAATGCAACAGATCCTTTCCACTAACTGAGGCTGTTTCAGTCCGTTACTTTAATTTTTTTTAATGGATTTCTTGGGAAGAAAATGTTTATGTATATGAATATTACGTAATTTCTCCAGTCTTTGCATGTTCATGATCTGCCTTTGTAAACAACAATTTCTGTGTATTTTGATTAGTTATGTATATGTTTAATTCTAAATTTTCAGTTAAATGATTATGTTTGACATGACAATGTGTGATTTTAATGCCTCAGTCAACAAATTTTCACATATTTAATAACTGCAATAATTACCCATTTGTTATGCGTAACCAATTATGTTTCAGTAAATACAACTTTATCATTTGGTAACTACGCATTATTTACTTCTAGTGTGTCTTTAAAATGAAATACAGTAAATCCTTCATACTGGAAATTGATTGGATTGTTTGTCCCTGAGAAAAGTTTATACTGCACTCGACAACTGACAAGTACCACCGTACTTGATAGAAAAGTAATTTTATATTTGATAGCGATTTTTTGTTTTGCGTGCGTGCATATTATCATGATATGTTAACCTAATACTATAGTTTTAAAGTCGCTATAATTTCTGGTGAATTAAAATTGAAAAAATGACTCATTCATTGAAAATGCATTTTAAAATGGGAGGGTTTAAAGAGTATGATTACATAATTTTGTGCATTATTGAACACTTTTTGTAGCCTATTGTAAGCAGAACATTAATTACTTAGTTTATCAAAAGATCTACTTCCAAAATATTCCTCTGCTTTGTACAAACAAAGTTTAACTAAGTTTGGAAAATTAGGGTATACCAAAGTGATAACATACTGAAATTGTACGCACTCAGTGTTAATGATATTTTGCATAAGAACTATATCATACTAGGCATTATCAATACACCTGTTTCCTCACTATTTTTATTCATATTAATTATAAATGAAAAAATATTATTTATGGATAAAATATAAGTTACGTCAAAGTTCAATTTACTAAAAATAAAGTACCGATACATTAGCAAACGTACAAAATGCTTGTGATACCTGATGTATTTAGGAAATAATGAAACACTAGGGAGATTTTTAAAAGGTTTTATTCAAAACGTATGATGAAACTACATTTATTTGTGTAACAGTTTATTGTACATGTTAGGTAATGTTCAAAAGTGTTAGATTATACAAAGTCCATTTAGGCTAACTGAACAGTAGTTTTTTGTGTGATACCAATTTTCTTTTTTCTTTTTTTTATTGTTCCATTAACATCATTTTATAATAGAATTTATTTCCATTTCATTCACTAATGAATGCCAAGGTATTAATGCCTGCCATTGTTCAGTTAGCAATTCTTTATGCAGAAATACATGCAAAATCCTTATTTAGTTTTACAATAGTTTAAATTTGAAACTTGTGATTTACTGCTTGTCCACAATTAACGTTGCCTGACACCACGTAACACAAGCAGCACATAAATCAAGTCAGTCATCCACAACTAGCATAAATATAAAGAGGAACACTTTTGTTTGACCAATCAAATTAAAACACAGTATAAATGGAAATTTTTTTTTAGGTATGAGAATATTTGACATCCTTAGGTTGGGTAAATATATTGATTTTCAAAGTTTTCCATTTTTATTTAGATATGCAACAGAGAACATGAAGTGAATGGGAACTGTTGGTGCTGAACATAATTCTACACATAAAGCTAAAACAATGCAAAAAGTTGTGTTCAGAGTGGGAGAAAACACTTGAGCTACAGATGGTGACATTTTACAATCTTTCTTCATGTAGGTAACTTATTTGGACCCCATTTGATGACAGTAGTTTCTGTGACGAATCTCATTCTCATTTACAGGAGAAAAATTTCCATAATATGACAAATACCAGGCAACACTATGATATGGTGGTTATGATATGTCACAAGCTTGCTGTAGACACCACTATTTAAAATACTGGTAATAATTTCCTTGGGCAACATATTATATTAAAGCCACGTTGAATGTTAACAGCCTGCTACAATGAGCTGGTGGATTGCTGGTATGGTGCTGGTGCGGCAGAGTTGGTAAACTTTTAACTTTCATGAACAACTGACCAGCACTTTGCACATGATTGGCCGTTATTCGCACCACAATGATGGTGCACCAATAAAATCAATGTTATTGTGCAGATGCAATGAAATTCAAAATTTGCTGATAAAATAAAATTAATACATTTGTAACAAATGATATCCACTGTCACTAAATTCCAACAATTCATTATGAAAAGTTTGTAGCTATTATTTTGTACATGATAACTGCCAAAATAGATTGCAAGTGTTGTTGGGGCGAAAAAAGTAAACAAACATTCGGAAATTCAGCATCTGGAAAACTTTGCCAGAGTAAATACAGTCAAAAATAAATAACTTGAAATGAGAAATTATGTTAAATAACAATTTCGAAAACTGACTTTAAAGTTAACGAACTTTTCAGTTTCCTAGGCATAATAGCAAAGTGACAATTTGTATCCACAGGAATACACACTCGTACAAATTTGCAATCACGCGCAATACACAAATATAAACAAACAACCAAAAAAACATGGTGCACGCTGCACTATATTCTGCGAGTCAGATGAACTACGCTTCACCAGCAAAGCATCAAAATTTCACTGTAACAGCGGGATCGACAATCCACCAGTACGTGGCCAGCACCAGCAATCCACCGGTCCATTGTAGCAGGGCCTTTAGCTGGCCATCACCCGAAAATACTCTGGATTGGTAAGTTTTAGACTAATTACCAAAGCAGCTTTCCCCACAATGAATTTTTTCGGGATGATGACTACGCTCAATTAAACCCATTTAGAGAAATTATTAAGTAACTTGTACAAACCCATTAAACCATGACTGCACTCACCGCCCTCAATACGTGGTAATAAGCACGTGGTGCAATACCGCTGCACTGACTTTCCCAAAACAGGATAATTGTTTTCAGTATGTTTTGTCTTTTCTTTCAGGGACCAAAATTGTTTGCAAAGTGTGATATACATTTTTTTTCAGGGTAAAAATGTGTTATAAAGTGTAATATATTTCCTAAATATTGTGCCATATTTGTGTTTTTAAATTTAGAGTGCATGCTGCATCAAAGAAAAGGACACTGAGATTCAGGTGAAAATGCCTTCAATAGACAGTTAATTAACAACAATATTTCCAGATTTAAATTGATTTTATAATTCAGTATTAAAATGCTTTGTGTGCCATTAAATTTCATATTTTGATAATAATTTACTCGGCGTGCATAGCACTTCTGCTTGTGTGAACCCCATAGGCAGCCATGGCAGGTCCGCGCAACCCCTGCCTTTAGGTAGTTGTCCTAGGAGAGCTGGGGAGGTACAACACTGTCATGTATGCACTTCATACTTATTTCCATAGTTTCACTTTAGTTTACCGGTTAACCTTTGCTTCGTGTACGTTTTGCCAGACATCCCCAGCATAATGCAATCCATTTAACTTAATCATTTGTAGCCCTTGCAACTTTTTCAACTTAAAAGAGATGAGGAGAGAGAATGTCGGAGAGGCCAAGCGGCCCGCACAACTTTTATATCAGGTGACATCCACCCGTGTTAAGGGCTTTCCATTGTAATTTCTGCTTAATTGTGGATAGCAATCTTAAGGATAATATTTATATGTATGAACTTCATGGGTTTTATCATGTTTAATTGTGTTACGCCCACATCACCCATGGCCACGTGGTTAGCTACCACCGAGTCCGTATCTGCGCCATCACCGACATTAGAGGGCTAATCCTTATGCCATCTTGTGTGCTTTAATTAATCTTAGGGTAATATGTGTTATTTTCATTCAGTGTTCATGTATTTTTAATGTTTGATGCTTTTTATGTTTGATTATGCGGTCATTTCACACGTATGGCTTTTTCCACCATCCGGCACGCTACAAGCTTTTGTATGTTTGTTTATTAACAGGGAGGTTTTTCTGGATACTGTCGTCATTTTGGCAGGTAACAATTCACCAATTTTGACATGAAATCATACGTTTTACACCTGCACACGTGGTCAACTAATAAATAACCCCATCCAGCAGCATCCACGCCATATAAAGCTACTTTCACGCCTCTGCGTGTTTAATCTGCCTGTTCATGTCGTGCCCCATGTTCATCAAGTGATATTTATGTATTTTTGTACGGCATATTTATTTCCCATCCTAACCAGCTATGTGTATTGAACGTCACCACACATCACGTGGTTCGGGGACATGTCCCGATGAGTATGCATTAATGGCAAAGATAAGCGCACGTTTTAGTGTTTCATGTTCATAATCCGTGTCCCGTCTCCAGGTGAAATCCATAGTCATTCCTATTGGCTGTGGAGGCTTGTTCTCGTACACCGCGGAGGATCATCCATCCAGGAGTGTGCAAGTTGAGTTACGTGTTGGGGGAAACACCCACCGGAAATAGCTAGTCACGTCCGAATTAACCGTAAGACTTTATTTCTGGCATGAGATATAACTTGCCTAAATAAACAAAATCTTACCAGTGAACAGTATGTATTCTTGTAGTGTCAGCACCCAGCTTTCTTCCAGCATTTGGAAATGAAATGTTTAGTATTGAAAGTGTTCTGTAAGTATGCAAGGGTGGACAAACACACCAATCCCACAAAACCCCCGATCACCCTGAGTCTCAAAAGCGCAGTGCAGAGGGAGCATCGCTGGCGCCCATCTCCAGTTAGTAAACAGTGTATTCGTTCGTCTCCGTGTCTCACCCGTTGGTGTCAAACATTTTTCACAATTTCCCATTTCATCTGCCTCCATAACCTCCCCACTTCAGGAATTCTGCAAACACCCTACATTCCAGTTACCTGAAATATTTGTACTCATACGAGAAACTTTAGAATATTCTGAACACACATAAATAAAAAGAAGAAACAATAAGTTTGACACCTAATCAACACTGGGTGGCTGTTAAATTCAAGAATTATAACATGTAGTAAATAATATCTTTAGATACAAAACAAGTTCGGTTGATAAATTTATATGTAATTATACGTTAACATAATATATTTCTAAAATATTATACTTTACTTTTCTATTTCCTGGGCAGCAGCTTTGCGCTTATCGTACAATTTGTCGTTTAGGGCTCTAACGCAGGCTGTACTGAGAGGTGCGTAATCCTTTTCCGACATCGTCAAAGTTTTACTTCTAAAGCTTTCAAATGAATAAATTATTTAAAATTTAACTTGTAAAGCTCCCGGCTGGTTACGGTCTTAAGCAATTCTACATAAACAACAATTTCCGCGTAAAATTAAATAACACAAACAGGTAATGACACACATATACTTTTCTTAATAGAATAACACCATGACAAATCACGTGAACCTCGGAACACCACTCAACGAGGTTATATGGAAACTATCACTTCGTGTTGACCATCCAGTTTACAGCAGGTGTTTTAAATTTTTTTTGTATGTGTAAACGGAAAGGGCGATAAAAATCGAGAGATTATAATATTGATATGTATCGATATATTAAACTTAAACTCAATGTAAAGGAATGCCCTGTCTTCAATGTCAGAAAAAAATGGAGTGTAGTAAATTTATGTATTTGAATCTCTACGGCATTTTGTGTAAGATTGTGACCATAACCTAAAAATTCGAGCGTCATGAGGAAGAAAATGAATGTTTATAAAATGGCAAAGTAATCGCGACTGCCACTCAAACTTTGAAGAATTAGTGTCAAAGTTACATGATGAGGTGAGTTCACTGCGCGGAATTATAAATATAGTCTGCTGAAACAAATCAACGAAAACAAGTTTTGTCGACTGAGGTAGTAAATAAACGTAAGGGTAATAAAGTTAAGAAAGATTCGTCAAATATCTCTACCATACCCATCCTAATAGGTATGAAATTTGAACACCAAAGGAAGCCAAGAATTTTGAAAAAAATTAATACTTGTGTCCAGAATGCAGTTAATGACACTCGATTAAAAACAGGGAGTGTAGCTATTTATTCAGATAGCCATGGTAAGAGACCTAGCTTGTAAATTAATTGATAGGATGCCAAAAAAGAGTGTCATACGGTTAGTAAAACCTGATACAAGAATGGCCAGCATATTCGAGGGTAGTGAAAAAATGTGTGGAAATTTGGGTTGTAAGGATGCTGTGTTTTTAAAGGTGGTAGTAATGATGTAGCTAAGAATGAAGGAAACAAAGCAATAAGTTCCTTGATGCATAAACTTGATACATTTAGGGAAACAAATGTTGTAGTAGCAGTACCTCTCAGGCATGACCTACCTTCATGGTCTTGTGTAAATGTGGCTACAAAAGAGACTAATATAAAAGTTAAAAGAGTATGTAGCCTCTACAATAATGTAAAATTAATTGACGTGAGCACACTTGAAAAAAAACTATGCTTACAAAACATGGAGAGCATTTAAATACACAAGGAAAACATAGACTAGCTGATATTCTTTGTAATAATATGTCTGGCTATACAGTCGAAGGAATATGATAAAACTGCGATTCCACTTGGTATGTAACAGAAAAATTAGGTATGAGAACCGAATTCTCCAAAATAAAGTGTAGAGTTCAAATCCCAAACACCCTGGGTAAAAACATGCTAGGTAAAAACATATATTATAAGCAAATAATTCAACCAAAGTCCAACTATTGTCATTCTGCAACAAATAATTTTTAGCCCCCAAGTAGACGTATATTACAGATCTTGGCGCAACTCAATAATTTAACTAAAATTCAACCAATTTCAAGCTAAATTCAAACAGATTTCTAATACCCCATCAAATATTTCAGAGCGCAACTCAAAATCAATCATATTTAAGGTCAAAACCAAAACCAATTTTCAACTTATATTCACTCTTTGTGTGTGGTTCTTTAAAGACTGATTTTCAAGCTAATACATCGTATTTATGATGAAATTCCAAGATTTTTCATACTTTTCTGGTGATATTATTTTTGACAAATTGATTTGGCTTTCAAATTTAACGTAAATATTTTCCTTATTGGCCATAATTTTAGCCTCATTAGCCTTGAAAATAGACCACTGGTAAAAGAGTGAATAAAGTATGTGTTTAAAAAAAGGTCAGCATAGTTGAGAACACAGATTTAGATCAAATTGTCTTGATTTTGGGGGTTAAATTGATGAGATGAAATGTCTTTGAAGAAGAGATTGAAGAATCAATGTTTGAAATTGAGGAATTTGCATGAATTTTAGTTAAATTATTGTGCTCCACCAAGTTCTGCAATAGTCCTCTACTGATTTATAAAAAAAAAAAAATGTACGAATAAACACAAGAGAAAGAAAAAAATTTCACTTAGAACATTAAAAAACTACTTTTTATTCGATAAAACAACTCAACCAAATATCTAAAAAAATTTATTAAAATATAAAAACAATTTATTGTTTCTGTAAAATCGTTTACGTTATTAATTTCATAATATTAGAAATGTATATATCTTCAGTGACATTTTCTTTCGAATAATCATAATTTAAATTTCCTTGGCTAATTAAAACAACATTACAAATTGTACCAGCCTCAACAGCTTTTTTAAAATCTACACTAATTTTTATATTTGTTGTATCTTAAACTATGCTGTTTATCTATTAGGCAGTCAATAACATATAATGGTCTTCTTCCCAAAATGAATAATAATTGATATCGCCATGATAGTTTGTAGTTGGCGTATAATAAAGGTCATTATTTCTATATATAATATACAATTTTGTTCTTGAATTTCTAAAATCATTAAAAGCCAGAAACGTTTTAAGAGAAAGATTTATTTTTTCAATATCTCTATTCCAATTTGGAAAAATTTCTTTTCTTCCATTTTTAACAAAAAAATTTATCACATTACAATGCTCAAGCACAGAAGCATGCACATGTTGCTCGGCATGATTTTTTCTATTTGTTTCGAAACCCACAATTACAAAATCAGGCATATCAAATTGTAAATTATTAAACTGATATTTTATATCAAAGTCGAAAACAGTTGTCCCAGCAGGAACTTCTTTTTCTAAAAATTGCCATTACTTAAAACCACTATGAATTTTAGGATTTTTATATATTTATTTCTTTAATTGCAATTCATGTGTTGGCTTCGTATTCAACAATAGGCCACAAGATTCCTAATTTTTTATAAAAAAATATACCTGTATCAGCATAGCTTTTCTGAACCACACCAGCTGCATCTTTTGTTTTATAAACAAATAAACAGTTGTTATCAGATGAATTTCGGAAAAAAAGTCATTTTATAACCACCTTTCCAATACATTTCATTATCATCTCGAATAAAGCCAAAGAAATATATTAATGGATGCATTATTTCATTAATTTTATTACTATGAACAGATTTTACTCGAAAAGTATTATTAACATCAGTAAACTCTAAATAATTCTGTTCACCTGGCGATCTTAGCAAAATATTAATCGTTGTTGAAGTTATTCCGGGATTATCAACAGCCTCAATAATCTGTCCATGTTTTGGAATTCTTACTCTAGAAAACTGAAATGAAAAAAAATTAGAACAAACATCAATATTATCTAATTTTTCGTATTTTGCCTCAGCTCCAACTTGATCTCTCATTAGGAGGCGATATTATTCCAAAACATAAGCATAGTTTGTAAAAGAAAAGCCATCTGCTATGGGAATATCAGTTGGGGGTAAAGTTTGTCTCTCAAAACTCTCAATGCTTTTATAACTCATTCATAAGTTATATATGTGTGTGTGTGTGAAGGATTCAGAGGGAGTTCATCGAGTGAAATTGCTCATCAAGAAGTATAGACATTATAAAAAGAACCATGAGGTAGTATATGGGGGAAAAAAACAAGAAAAAATATCTATTATTAATTTGTGTAGAACAAAATATTGGCAAAGAAGTAGAACAAGTAAGTGAAGAAAATAGAAATTTAATAACAGCACTAGTACCTGTTGCTGCAAAAATTTAGATTATCCACCAACACCAGAAGAAACATCTTTTGAAAGAGAATTATTCCCAAAATCGCTAATGGGTGTTACTCCATTTAAATTTGCACTTATAGCAGAAATTTCTGCTATGAAATTAGGGAAATATATTTCTGAAAATATTAATGTTATTGAAGATAAATTTGGTTTGTGAGGAGTTGGCCATGGTTTTAAGATTGGAGATACAAAAGTAAAAATTTATGGTGATTTTTTAATTTCAGATATAAAAAATATAATTTAACAGAGGTTCTCACTAGTTTGTTAACAAAAAGTAAAAAATTGGATCTTGTAGATGAAAACACAGGCAAAATTAAATCTAGTCATGAGGACTATAAGAATTATGCAGAAATTGTTTAAGCAACAAATGCAGTATATCAAGAATATAATCCTAAAATGAATGTTGCTTCAAGCAAGAAGTGGAAATATACAGATATAATTAGACCAATTTGCCAAGATATACAAAAAGATAAATTTAAAGCAAAATATAGACTGGAGGGTTTCATTGATGATTTGAAAATTGGAAATGGCACAAAAAATATATAATAATTTGCCGAAAGAATATATTTGGATGGGCAATGTTAGAAAATTAATTGACAGATTATTAGTTATTCGTGGTGAAGAAAATGCCGGAAATAAAAATTATTACAATGTAAAAGTAAACATTATGATATGCTAAACAATACATTTTCAGATTTTGTTGTGAGTAACCAGAAAGGAATACCATATCTACTAAGAGTTTTAAACCTTATTCTGCACTCATTTTGGAATTCTGAACACCATGACAAAGGTGTGATAAATTGGTCACTAAACAATTTAAATTTGCCCGAAATGTGTCTGCCAGGTTATAATTATTGTGGGCATTTACAAAATTAAATGAAATATTAGAGAGAGGAGATGCAGGAGTGAATAAACTAGACGATTTAGAATATAGGCATGAAGCAGATAAAATTTTACAAAAAGAAGCAAATGAAATCATGTTAAATAAGAATACTCCAACTGGAGAAAAAATTCCTTCCGCAGCTGTTGACTCAACAATGTTTATAAAAAGAAAATTAGGATAGGGCATGTTTATTAAACTATTCATAGTATTTTACTTACATAAATGAAGATAAATAACATTCGATATTCCTTATGAGGAATTAAAAAATTTGGGTATAGATAAATCTTTAACAGATGATCAAATTGCAAAAAAAAAAAATTAAAAGAAGGAAAAAGTTTTAAACTAACTGTACCATTGCCAACAGTTTAAAAAATGGCTAAAGAAAAAACTGGCAATGGTTTAAATCATGGAGGAATTATTTCCATTCTGCTCGCCGATGCTGCAATTTATATTGCTGTTGAACAAACTAAAAAAAATAATAACAATAAAAATTAATTATAAGAACAACAGACACAATTTATCAATTAAAAACAAGGCTTATAGTGGTGTAGTCGCAAAAAAAAAAAAAAGAAAAGAGAAAGGCCAAAAAAAATTTAGCTCCGTTATCCAATATCGATATTGTAAGATATGTAGAAAAATTATAAATACTAAAAATTTCAGATATGTTTTTATGATTTATGAACTACCAAAAAAATATCCTAAAAAATGAATGTCCTGTGGTAAATTTCGACATTTCAGCAAATTCTGGTACTCATTGGACCTGCAATATATATATTTATATATATTTAATTACATAATTACATAATTACATAAAGAATAAAGCACTAGATATCCTTGGTTATCAGCTTATCTTGATAAAATTTCAGCACCAAATTTTTTTCTTTATAAATAACCACAAAACAAAAAAAATAGATTCTCTGCTCAACAAGTTGAACAATTCACTTGAATTCACCAAATTACAAGATGTAGAAAATAATAAATGGTTTAGGGCAACAGATTTTGAAAGTGACCAATATAATTTTAGTAAAAAAAAAAATATTAATTGTATTCTAGATGACAAATTAAAAATTTCATTACCAGAGTGCTATGTCAAGATACCCGATAAAAAATATTTGAAACTAATAAATAAGAAGGAAATTTTCCTAAAGTATAAATGTTTAAAGAAATGAAAAATCGAAAATTTGTCTATGATCTAGAGATCTCTTAAGCACAGTTTTAAAATCATTAGCTTAAAAAAATTATTCTTTTTAACAGATTTGTTTCTTTATAAATAAACGTGATTTTGCCTACTTTTCCTAGCAGTTTGTCCAATATTTTAAAATGTGGCGGTGTCGCAAGTCCGTCATTTTATAAATTAGATAAAGCATCTAAAGAGCTCAAAAATTTAGTTCACCCATTTCATTTAAATTTACAAAGTTTACAATTATCACACTTATATAACACTGACGACAAATACGAACTTCGAGAAATGGGTGAATATCTAGAGCAAATAGAAGAAGTGTTAAAAAAATTAGTTGATCTTCAAGTATGACATTTTTTGTGTAAATTTTTTTCTTCGAAAATAGGCACTTGAAAATATACAAAACATTTACTATGTTTATCAATGAATGTGGTTTGTATAAAAATGTTGATTAATTTAATTTTCCTATTTATTAATAAAATTTGATTCTTTGTAAATCAAAATGGAGAATTGTAGTATAAGCAAGCAATGGAAAAAATATGGCAAAGTTTTAAACATTGAATGTTTTCCATCACATAAACACACAAAAGATAAGCATATTAACACCTGTAAAAATTGTTACAATGAATATTTAGAATTCGCTATGAGTTAAAAAAAATAAATAAATAAAGAGCTACACCTTTGCGAATAGGGAAAATCTGTTTGCAAGGTCAATTTCGAATAGCACAAAAATACTAAATTGCACAATACTTATGAAATTTTACAATGTGATTCTTCAAGCAAGACCTGGATAATATTCAGAGAGAATAAAAATATCAACTATTTCGCATCTCATAAAAAAACTAAATAAGTAAGCATTTTAACACTTGCAAAAAATATTATACCGAATATGCTAAACAACATTATGAGTCAAAAAAAAGACAAAGTGCTATACTAATGCGGAATTTTGTATATAATTATTCTCTAAAAAAAAAAAAAGCATTCAAATTGTAACTAGATAGAGAACTAAAAGTAAAAAAATAATATAATTATATCTTATTGCAAATATTATTCAAAAAAGCGAAAATAAATTTTAAAATACTATCGAGAACCTAAATGATTTAAAAGTTGCTGAATTAAGAACTAAAGCTAAAATCTTAACATAAATAATATATATAAATTTAAGAAAAGCTGATTTAATTACAGCTTTTATGCCAATAATTAAAAATGAACAAAGAAAAAGGAACTTTTCAAATTTACCATTTCCAAATGGCAAAATAATATACAGAAAAGCAAAAAATGTTTTAAAAGAAATTCTTCCCTTTTCCAATAGTGTATATGTGAACAACAAAAATCGTAAAACTAATAATGCATATGAAGTTGAGAAAGCTTTCAAATGCAGGTTATCGACATACAAAATTGAAAACAACTTAATATAGTGTTGCCCAAGAATTGTTTAGCTTTTGTTAGGCAACAAATATTTAAAAATTTACACGATCAGCTTATAAAACTCAGAGCTGTAAAGTCTAACATTAAATTTGCTGCTCATTTTCGAAGCCGAAAAACTGACGAGATTCGAATTTTCGTCGACATTCACTCACACACATTTGTAATTTTGAATGAAGGAGACATTAAAAAAATTTACAAACAAACAACAAATGAAATAGTTGCATGAATAGAAAATATTGAAAAATGTAATTCAGATTGGGCCTTATATAGCATCATTGGGTTGCAGCTAGACATAAATAAGTATAATCCATTAAATGGTTCGTTATGTATAGAATTACCAGACATGATTAAGAGTAAAAAAGCATGCATTAATGTGAATAATGATTATCAAAATGATTTCTTTGGACAATAAAATCTGCACTGTTTCCTGCTGAAAAAGACCCACAAATAATATCTAAATATAAAAATTTGGGTCTTAACATTAACAAAGCATTAGATAAATATTGGTATCCTATAAAATTGATGATATTCGAAAAATAGAAAACCAAATTGATGTTTCTATGAATGTTTACTCTATCGATGATAAATTCAATGTTGATCCCCTAAAGTTTACAAAAAATAAAAAGGACCAACACATAAATTTATTTTATTTCAAAAATGATGAAAACTCACAATATTGTTGGATAAAAATTTTTATGAAGTTGCTTTCAATACAAAAAAAATTGACACAAAAGTAAAATATATATTTACGATATGTCATCAATTTTTTTTTCTCAAGGGAAATGAAATAAACCCACAGAAAATTGTTCAAAAATGTACCTGTGAAGATAATCTTGCCTTCAAAAGGCGAACAAATACAATTTTCAAATCTAAAACATGCCACGAAAGTCCCATTCACAATATATGTCGATTTTGAATATATTTTATAGAAAATTCCAACCATCAAACCGAATCCAAGAGAAATAAAAATATTTAACTCAACAAAAAAATATTCAATTTTAACCGAAAACAATATCGATCATGGTCTTAACAAAGGAATACTCAAAGAAAAATATAAACTTACAAATGCACAAATAAATTACATTGAATACAATAAATCTGGGAAATGCACGGAATGCGAGTGCGAATATTCTAAGAACAATAAAAAAGTGTTTCACCATGATCATATAAGTGGAAAATTTATTAATCCAAAATGCAAAAATTGTAATTTACAATTAAAATAACCAAATTTCGTACCAATTTATTTTCATAACTTAGCTGATTATGATGCTCATTTATTCATTAAAGCGTTAGGCTATGATTAAAAAAAGATAGATTTACTTGTGAATAACGAAGAAAAGTTTATAGCTTTTGAGAGAAAAAAAAAAAAAACAGAAAATTTGAAGATGCGATTCATAGACACATTAAAATTTAGGGCAAGTAGTTTAGATGAATTATCGCCTAATTATACTAAATAACTGATGAAACACACACAAAAACATTTTCCAGAAGATAATATAGATTTGGTTATTAAAAAAGGTGGTTACACTTATAATTATATGGATAATTAAAAAAAAATTTAACGAATTTCATCTTTATGAATTATATAATAGTGAAGTTTCTTCTTTAGAATATAACTATTGTTTGTTCACTTGAAAACTTTTTATTATCCATTTATTACAAAAATTATTGTAATTAAATGTAAAAAGTTGACTGGGGTCTTGGTGTTTCAATTTCTGAGGAAACTTCCAAGACTTAAAAAAAAAATGGTGAGTTATTGCTTGATAATATTAAGGGTTGATTGTAGGGTACAGCAGCTGCATGAAGATGAATTTATTGATTAATTTTATTTATATGACAGGATGGCTAAATTTTTATAAACCTTATGTATGCTCTAAAAGTTGGAATCAACCAAAATATATTCAATTAAAAGACGATTTTGAAGTGACATCCAAAATATTTAATGAAAAAAAATGGCTTATTTTTTAAGTAGCAATGGTGAAATGGTTTACTTGATCAATGTAAAATTATTCTTTAGTTATTTTTTTATGGTGTAATATTGGATGAGCGAGATGTAGTCCACGAATATTATACTAGAGGTTGGCATAAAAATATTGGAGATTTTTATTTTGCACAGACATATTCCAGAGTCCCCAAGCAATTAGTATGAGTTAACACAAATTTTCTGAGTATATTTCGACAAGATGAAACAAACTCGAGACATATATATTGTTATTTTGTTGGAGGAGACATGAGTTTTGAGAAATTTAAAGAGATATGTGCCAAATGCTGGGACGAGAAATACGTTTTTTCTAACATTGGATTTAAGTAGATAAATGGACAGTGGTAAGTACAGAACTCAAATAAAATGTCTTATATTTTAACTCTCTCTTGTGAATTCAATATCTGTGTAGTTGCACAGCTGTGACTAGCAATAACTTTAACAAATTAGCTTATTTTCTTCATTTACATGCTTAATAACATCTCTTGTACTTTTATAATCTAATATTTCAACATCTTTAGTTTATGGTGAACCACTTCCACAACTGAACTGGAGCGCATTCTCATAGTGACAGGGAAAAAAAAGCTTATCTACACACTCGACCACAACTACACTTCAGTGCGCTCTCATAGAAAAAAAAAAGGATACCTGTGCTGGGAGGTCACACTTAACTGTGGCACACTCTGGACTCAGTGGTCAAATTTTTCTGCTTGGCGTACCTTCGTGGCAACAGGAAACATGTTATCTAATGTGCTGATATCACGGCCGCTCTGCTCTCAGCGAGTGCAACCACAAAGATGCAGGAGGTTTACTCCTCACAGAGAACACAGTTGAGAATTCACGCAGCAAGAGTAAATAAAATTATTTCCTCACCACACATCGAACACTCTCATTATCAAACTCCCAGCTCGCCACATGCAGCATTTTTAACAGTGCCTTGTTTTGTAACTCAAGATTTGGGGTTCGATCACCAATTGAGAGGATAATTTAATATGCATGAAGGCACCCACATTTATTAAAATATCACATAACCATTAAAAATTTGAGCAAAAAAACCATTTAAATTTTCTTGCCCATATATTCTGTATATGAGTATTGGTGTGAAAAATAATGTGTGCATTCTTCATATAGTGCAAGGCCCCTGCAGATTATGAGAGAGTACAAGAAAAAACAAAAAATACAACATTTCTCCACTAAAAAAAATCCAAATAAAAAGCAGGCCGGTTGATGATGTGATGGATTTCTCCAATTCTTTTGTAGGTGCTAAAATAAGGTCAGAAAAATAAAAAATGGAGTACCTGGCAGGATAGAGTTATCTGTAAACTCCAAAAACATAATGTCCCTAGCGTGGTATTAGCGTGCTCGTAAATCTTATGTGTTTTTTTATTGGGCACTTGTGTTTATATCTAAACTTTTTTATAAATTAGTAGATGTCCATTTCAGATATTCGTGCAACTCAATATGTAACTAAGTTAAACTACTTTCATGCTAAATTCAAACAAATTTCTAATTCCCCATCAAATATTTCAAAGTACAACTCAAAATCAATCATAATTAAGGTCAAAATCAAAATCATTTTCAACCTGTGTTCACTCTTTGTGTGTGGTTCTTTAAAGACTCATTTTCAAGCTAAATCATCGTATTTTTGATGAAATTCCAAGAATTTTCGTACTTTTCTTGTGATATTATTTCCGACTAATTGATTTGACTTTCAAATTTAAATGTAAATATTTTACTTATTGGCCATAATTTTTGCCTCATTCGCCCTGAAAATGTATCGCTGATAAAAGAGCGAACAATGTATGTAAAAAAAAAAAAAAAAAAAATCAGTGAACTTGAGATCACAGCTTTGGGTCAAATTATCTTGATTTTGGGGGTGAGTATGACGAGATGAATTGTGTTTGGTGAAGACATTGAAAAATTGAGGGTGAAAAAGAGAAATTTACGTGAATTTTAGTTAAATTATTGTGCCTCACCAAGATCTGTAATAGTTCTCTACTCCCCAACAGTACCATAAACATACTACATTACAGTGTATAGTCATTGAGGAATAAATCAACAATAATTGAAATCTTTCTAAAAACAATAGTTCATAATACACAACCGCAAATATCATGTTTTACAGAACACTGGTTAACCAATGCAGAAAATAAGACTGAATGGATTACTGACTATCAAATTGTTAGCTGTTTTTGCATAAAGGTGTTAGCTGCATTCTGATTCATAAGAATGTAGCAAATATAGTTAATGGTAAAAAATTAAATGGACTAAGTGTTCAAGGGGTTTTTGAGTGTTATGCAGTTGAAGTTACGGTAAAAAATCTTTGTGTTATAATAATTTCTTTGTTTAGGCCACCAAATGGTAATTAAAAAATATTTTATAACAAATTATATGGTTTATTGGAAATCATTAACAGAATATTAATAAAAGGCTTTTGATATTTGGTGATTTAAACATTGATTTTAATTCTTACTGAAGAGATAAGGCCTATTTAACTAACTTCCTCAAAATTTATAACCTGGAAAACAATGTTTCTGGAAACATTCGATGCACAGTAATATCATCTACAGCTATTGATTGTGTAATAACAAAAACAAATATGCATATTGAAACTGCAAATATTGAACCAGGTCTGCCTGATCACTGTGCACATTTTATCACAGTTAACACTGAAAATAACGTACTTAGCAATAAACCCATAATAACATATATACTGTATATAACTGAAGAAGAAGATAAAATTATTTTTTTTAAGATTGATGCATGAGAATTGGTCTGAACTTAATCAGACAGATGATGTGAATACAAATTTATTTATTTTTAAATATGTTTTTAAGATACTTTGAAGAATACTTCCTGATTTAAAAAAAATTCTAAAGCCAATCAAGTCAACTTTACAAAGGTAATGATGGATAGTTTACTAATTACTAGTTCATTTTGATCTGGTCTTGAAAAAGAACTAGGTGCATAGTTCACAGTGACTTAAAAAAATTAGTCACTTGTGATATCGTTCAGTCATTCTCTTAATACCAGCACTACGCTAGGCACGCCACAGTGTGCCACTGTGCATGCTTTGTCTTTCATATCTCCCTGCAGCTTCCCCCCCCCCCCTCATTATCTTTCCTGCGCAACGTGACTGGCCAAATCGCAACAGGACTGCCTAGAACTGTAGGGATCGCAGAGCAGACCTACCTAGTTCAATAGTGACATGAGTCGCAAATACGTCAGGAACTACACACAATAAACCACTAATTCTTTAGCAATTAATTAAAAAACATCACTTATTTGCTTCTCTTTCCGTTTTAAGCTTGCTTAGATTCTTCTGAGGAGGGGAAATGTACCTGTGAAAGAGGAAACAGAGAAAGACCTATCCAGTTCTTGGGCCGATCTTGTCCAGTTCTTAATCTCTAACTGAAAATTAAAGATAAATTACTGACTAATGATAGTGACATAGCAAATGCTTTTAATTAATATTTTAAAAATGTAAATTTAACATTGGCCCCATCTTACTTTCAGCCTGATGAAGCACTTAAGATTCTACAGGTAAATAACCCTAATAGTGAATTTTTTTAAAACAGAATTTAACAAACGAAAAAGAAATATAAGATATAATTAATAACCTGGAAAACCAATACTCAACAGATACATGGATTATATAAAAATATAATTAATTATTGTAGAATAAATATAGTTTGGCCTTTAGCTATATAAGGAGTTCCCTTACAGTTGTTCCTTACTTATCATCTCACTCATTATTAATTTATCTTACTTGTTTCATCCTAAATTAATGTATCCTTAAAATGCCCATAGTTGTATGTTTTCAATTTAAAACATGATTTTATTAAGACTATGTCAGGAATGGAACTTCGTTGTAAGATGTTTATGTGAAACTGGAGAGTTTATCCACTCTCTACCGTGTGTTTTTAACTAAATAATTGATTTATTTGTAATGCACACCAAAGCTGATGATTTCCTATTAAATTTCTCATACACTTCGTGTCGACACGAAGAACAATTTTATGGCATTATAAAATACTGATTTCACAGATGGAGCTTTTGTCTTTGAGTTGGTTTGGATCATTTGGAGTAGAACGTTTTGGCTAGAGAAGTAGAAAGTTATTACGTTCTGGAGATGATGGCTGCACGACTGGACGAAGTAGTTTCCACGACGGAGAAGGAGAGCCAGTAACTGATTAAAAGGATGATGTCTCATCGGCCTGGAGTTCCGTTCCACTGCTGAGAATGGCTTCTTCTAGATGGCGACGAAATGGACTGTGGAGTCTGCCTGAATCCTATTCAGAACTACTCAGGTTTCCTGCGCTTCGAAGACATCGAGGACTTCTAGTCTACTTGTCGTCGCAAATTAATGTAAGATTGCAACATCCCATTTTGCATGATGTATCAGCTTAAAGCCGATAATGTGTTTCAAAGGAAAGTAGCAAGCTAATCAGATACCCAGAGGCTAGAGAGAATTAATAAGGTACTGTGAGTCTAAAAAGGACTGAGCTATGACTGGTCGGAGAATTACATATTTAATTTATTAGCGATTCCCAAGAAACAGTGCAAGATTATTAAAACGGAAGAATATTTGTGAGGATGATGGTAATTGTTTTCAAGTCATTAAAACTAAACTCATCTAATTTATTTTACATAACTGGCAGCAGTAGTTATAATCATTGCTTTGCTGGTTTAATCATTGAATATTATTTTTATGTGAAACATGTCATTTTTCTTCAATAGAAATATTTTGTTTCGTCTTATTAAAAACGGTAGAATATTTTAATCATCTGATGTACTTTGTATGTAGAGTGCTTAGTTGAAATGCACTTTTTCTTCAGAATAATACAATTGAATGACCGCTATTTTTAAAGAGGTTGTATAATATGAGTCCTTATAATTACTTATTGTTGCTTGAAAATGTTACTGATTTTGAGTATATTCTCCATCTATTAATCTGCAAAGGCGTCCATAACATATTTAAATTGCTATAATTGAATTTAGTAGTTCATTCACCTTTGTGTTGTATTTTCACGCTATCGTCATTTTATATCACAATATATTTTTTGTTACATCACCCCTTAATCACCACTAAAACTTATTTAATTATCAATCATTTGTACAAGGTTGCTTTCCAGATAGGCTCAAATTATCTAAGGTTTTGCCTATGCATAAGAAAGGAGATAAAATTATAGCAGAAAATTCTAGACCAATAAATCTCTTGCCAATATTTTTATTTTTTTTTTTAATTTTTGAGGGATTATTATACAAAAGACCTGTTAGGTATTTGGCAAACAATAATTTATTAAGTAAAGAACAAAATGAATTCCAGAGGAATAACTCCCCGATAACATTTGTTTTTCAAGTCATAAAAGTTATCACAAATTCTCTAGATGAAGGAGATCTAACATATATTATCATTTGTGATCTTTCTAAAGCTTTTGATTTAGTAACTCATAAGTTATTGCTAGGTAAACTGAAATATTATTGTATTAAAGACACAGAACATAACTTACTTAAGTCATAGCTCACATCTAGAAAATAAAGAGTTTTAGTTAATGGGAAAAATGGCACTGTAATATTTTATTCGGAAATTGTTATAGCTGATGTCCCACAAGGAAGTATCCTTGGTCCATTGTTGTATCTTTAATATATTAAAAACCTACCTAAAGTAATGAAAATGGAAAATTAATCTTCTTTACTAATGATAAAAGAATTATACTGCGAGAAAAAAATATTGAAAATAGTTTCCTTAAAAATAACCTGGTACTAAATGTTTCTAAAACAGAATTTAATTTATTCAGCAAAAATAAAATTGTAAATTCGAGCATATTAAAGAATTATAATCATAATAGTATAAGTGAATCTAAGATTGTTATATTTCTAGCGCTCCTTATTGATAAAAACTTAAATTGTTAAGCTTGAAACTTGAAACAAAATTACCATCGATTTGCTTCATGTTGATAAACTTACAAGAAATAGTTGATTATAAAACATTCAGAATTATATATATATATATAATAAATGCTTTTATAATTCGATCATGATATGGTATCGAAATTTGGTGTAATTAAAAAGGTAGTAGAAAGATATTTATATTGCAAAAACAGAAGCACTGCGAATCTTAGCTAATGTAAAGTACTCAACTTCTTGTAGGAATATTTCAAAAAATATAAAATTGTTCCACTTTATAATGAATACATATTAAATTTAATGAAACTTGAAAAATTAAATACTTTACAATACAAAACACATGATAATATTCATAGTCATCAAACTAGAAATACTCACAAACTCAGTTATCCCACATAAAAGCAATACATTTCTAATATAACATACTACACTGGTCTACAATATCATAATAAATTACCTAAAAATATGAAACATAAAAAATATATTAAAAGATTTACTAATATTGTAATAAAACATATTGATTGGCAATGTTTTTAAATGCCCAAGAAATTAATGAATTTTACAAAACTTTACCAAGTATCCATCATAAGATATGTCTATTTTTGTATATGAAATTGTATGATAACCCACAGAGGTTATGTTAAAAAAAAAAAGTGTGTTATTAATTTGTGATGAAATTAATTAATATTGAGTTTCCATTGTTATATTATGTAACTGCACAAAAAACTGTATGCAGGTGTTATGTAAATTTATTGTATGTGCCTTTTATTGTATACATTTGTTAACTTGACTTATTTCACAGCACTGCAGCTTGGCTACAAAGTGGGTTCCGCAGAACAAAATAAAATAAACAAATAAATCAAATTTTTTAAAATTTAAGTTATATATTTACATTCATGTGGTTGAATTGTACTTAAAATCACTTAAAAATGACCTCACACATTTCATGGAGTAATAATGTGTTATTTTCTAGCTATCACTAAAAATTTTCCATCCAAAATAAATTTTTATAAGCTGGCCTTATACGGTACATTAATGCTTTCAGCAGTAAATTAATTTTGAAAACTGAATTTCCAAACAAAGGTTTAAATCAAGTGTTAATATAAATGTAGTCGATAATTCACCATTGCATCGGCCAATGTATGGGGTCGATTAAATACAAGTTTCTATAGGTGCAACACAAAATTTGCAACACATGTTGCACCAAAATGGAATTAAAAAGAAAAAAGAGGTGCTAAAAGTTGTGTACCAACACAAAAAGCAGAGAAATCAGCACCCAGGCAAATTCATCAGTGCAAGTGCAATTTCGCTTGCTGAGCATGTGCAGTCGAAATACGCAAAATAACGAGCAACATGGCTATCATTTAGAAATATTAAAAAAAAAAAAATGTTTATGTTAAATGTTGTTGGTGGCAAATTGTGTACAGAGTGGTGGGCAGGTGGACAGCCCACGTGGGGTGTTGTTCCCCTGCTCATAGGTAGAGTTGCAATTTCAAAGATTGGTTACACCTTTCCATTGGATTGCCCGCAGGTGGTAATTTTCCATATTTAAGTGCCTCGTCCCCCCTCCCATTTCTCAAAATCTACCCAGTTGTGTCCTGTGAACTGTGACCCATTGTCAGTCAACAAGTTTTCAGGTACTGCCACCTGTGAAAAAAGTTGTTACTCAATACTTGCGTGATGTTGCCGGCTCCTGCGCAGCTGAAGGGGCAGGCATCTATCCATCGGGAGAAACTGTCTGTTAACATCACTATAAAGTGCTTTCCTTTGGCTGTTCTAGGACAAGGCTCTATGATGTCTAGGCAAACAGTTTCAAACGATTTCTGGGTGTCCTGGGCTGTTGTTGTTGCCTCCCATCTGACTGCCTAGCCTTGAAAAGGTTACATAGAATTCAGCGCTTAAATAACTGGCACATGCCATGTGACAGTCCAGGCTAAAAGAACCGCTTGCACATGATATGTACTGTCTGTTCACAGCTGGGAGGTCCCACCATTTTTCCACGATATGCATAGGTTAACAATCGCTCACTCGCACCCATGGGGACATACAACCTCCATTTAGAACTGTCAGTTGGCGAACACGTTTCATCCGGCCATCCATAACACACCAGTTGTTTACATGTTTTGCGTGCACATTTCCTTCCTCTCCTGAGAAAACTGACATCCCTACCATTTATTTACTTCTCTGCCATAAAGTTCACTAATAAAAAACATTGTTATCCTCAGTGTTCATTTGTTGCATGCTGATCTCTTGTACTGTTCCTGCCTGACGGGGGGAAGTAGGTCATCCCATTCTTTTTCGACCCGTACAACAACACTTGGGCTGAGCGCAGGGAAAGCACATTGGCCGGCTGATTTTCCTTTCTGGTACATGCTGTATAACAAAATTGTATGCCTGCAACATCAAAGCCCACCATGATAGTTTACTGCACGCCTTGCACATGGAATGGAGCCAGACCAGACATCTGTTGTCCATACTGAGTGAATCTCTGATTTTCTAAATATCCACGATACTTCTTGACAACCGAAACAATCGCTTAGGAATTCCCACTCATTCACAATGTAATGGTGTTCTGTCACGCCGCGCTTAGTACTAGCAATACGATTATCTGTCTGATCCTCTTATCATAGTATTGGTACAACACTGCTTCCATTCTATCTTGACTAGCATTGGTTTGTAAATACAAATGATGACTAACATCGTACTACACAAGTGTCGGGCAAGTCTGGCATTTTTCTTATATTTGGCGGAATGCTTGTTTGAATTCCTCTGTCCATTGAAACTGGGGATGTGGTGACAGCAGGTCGGTCAGCAGTGCTGTTACTATCGGAAATCCCTCCATGTGCTGTCGCAACCAGTTTACCAGTCTGAAACATTTACTTAATTATTTCCTCGTGCATGGGGGCAGGTTGACCATTATTAACTGGATTTGTTCCAGGTTCAGCTTGTTTCCTTCTTCACTCACACCATGCCCTAGGAAGTCAAGCGTAACTTTTACCATGTGACATTTCTCTCTCTAGCACAGGTAAGTCCATTCAATTCTAAGCATTCCAAAGACAAATGCTCGATGTGCTCCTCCCATCTATCATACCATACAATAACATCATCCAAATTTACATAAGGCTGTTACTGCCATATAGGGAATTATTAAGGTGTGTGTGGCTGTACGTTATGTTCAGGTGCGCACCAGAGCTCTCCTCAGTGTAGGGCATGAAATATTGCAGTGGTTCATAAGCCAACCGCCTAAATGCAGCCCCCAGAAGTGTAGACGTCTCTGTACAAATAGTAAATAATGGTGCAACTGTATCCATCCTTTGCCTTGTCTAGTAGAGGCTATCTAAGCTTCCTCTAAATGCTTGTACTAAATTGATAAGGGTTTCCTCCGGCCATCCCATGCCATTTCTAACACACTTTTAAGGTTATGGAGTCGTTAGGCGACCAAAGAAAATAAATTGGATGCTGAACATTCTAGACAATCACAATTTATTATACTTGCTCCCTCATAATGAGGCACTGATAATAAACATTAGCTCCTATATAGTAGGATAATATACTTAAACAAATTAATTCCCAGATGTGTAAAAACGATTGGGGTTACTGTGAGTCTCTCTCACCACTTAAAAAAATTAATTATAGTTCCACATTATAACTTACTACTGATACACTACATGATTAAGCACAAAATTGATGAAGGTTCAGTGAGGACGCTTCGACATTCGTCTGCACAGCTCCAAGGTTGCCACGCTACTCTCCTGGCATCAGGCAGGCTGCCTTCTCTTTTGCCAGCTCGTCCTGAACAACTATGAAAAAAAGTCTTACATCTTAATTTCTTATGGAACTTTAAATGAATGATACATTGTAATTATCTTCAATTACAAAACATAGTACAAGAACACTTTCACTTTAAACTGGAGAACTCTATTATAAAAATATAAATAAGTGTCTGGTAAGCTGCTAATTGGCAGCTTAACGGCAATGTTACGTTCTATGGCGATCACAACATCAGAATTCTATTTTACACTATGGGCAAAATAAATTGTCCCATTTACAGTTTATTATCTCACTTCACTAATTGTTTTATGGGATTTTCAGTGTTTATTACCATAGTTCACACATTTGCCATTTTAATACCTTTGTCGTGAAAGTGGAGTTATAAAACCTGCTTGGTCAATATTTATGTTACGTTGCCAGCATCCAGGAAAACCTAACCTCACAATACTGGATCGCAACTGGTGTGTTACTGCCCTCTACTGACTTTCTTACATTTATACAAATTAATTTAATTGGCGACAGGCGCTTGGGATAATGATACACAAAATTACACCCTAATTAAACGTAAACCGCGCCACTGCTATGAGTGTAAAGCTCAACCCATATCTCCTGACACCGATATGCGCTCTGCACATGTCAAACATCTTGACACTATATGCACTATTGTAAGGGCAATACCTACCATCTGTGCGTTCTAAGTTGTGAGATCTCTAGACGACTCAAACATCCTCATTTAAGTATACAAAGATAAAACACTGAAATACATAATAAAACTATTGCAAAGTACACTTCAATGAAAAGGAGGGCAATGTGGGGGCTTGCTCCTCTATAGCCCGTAGGCACACAAATGAATAAGCATACTCCACGTGATAATTCAAAAGGAGTTTATTTAACACGTTCGCCTAGGAAACAACTTACACATTGCACCAGGCTTAACCTCCTAGCAAGGTAACACGGATTACAAAAAGCCTGAAGCCATAAATAATCACATTGAAAATAATTTCATCCCTGGCAATGCTATTCCAGGGGAAGGAAGGAGTGGAGAAGTCTTGGGCTGTGAAAAAAACACCATGTTCCAGTAAGCTAAATGTCCATGGATGAGAAGTGATTAATTAAAGTGTTGCTGTGCCGCCAAAGCACGCGAATCGTGACCCCATTGGTCCGCACGTCCAACTCCTTGAGACACAGAAGAATGTCTAAACTCTCCCTCGCTACGTCCTAGCTAAGTTGGCGGCCAAGCAGGCTAAGCAGGCTATTTTCTTACCCTTCAATCTCTTACAAACATATATACATGTTGATTTCATATTCATAATCCCTGCATAAATAATTCTACAAGACACAATAACGCCTTAATACATGTAACACATTGGATGATGTGACATGGGTATGGAGAACCTGAAGAATGAAAATAACAGAAAAATAACAAGTGTTACAATTTGGCCCGTGTGGTCACTTACAAATTAATAGGGCTGTTCTTTTATATGTCGCGAATTCAGTTGCATCCATGAGTGTTCTGTTATTAATGTTAATTATGTTTATCCTGAGTTTGCAGGATCTATTTCTACCGGGGCGCACCAACAACCTGTAAAGTACTGATCCTAGCAGTGGTGGATGCCGACGACGGCCAAACAGGCTTGGGGGAAACAACTGTCCTCAAACATAAGCTGCGCCACGAGTTTTGTGGATGACAGTGACTTATTGTGACATTTGGCATCATGTGCATGGTGATGCATGAGTATATGGCATTCGGAACAGGCAACATACACAGTTATATATTTGAAAAGCACTTCCCACAGAATCAAAACAAAAACTACATGTTATTTATCCTGTTCAAATAATCATCTGCCTCCATGAGTCACATCTACATAAAACCCTTTGTTGACATTTACAACAGACGTGTCAATTATTACTCATAACCTTAAACCCACTCTGAGCAATTATCTCCTTGCGCCACCATGCACTCTATGCATTAACTTGCTCTTCACGCACTTACAAATTTAAAACTCTGCTTTTCACTCCATACTCCACACACGATCATTGCATTGATACACTTGGTATGAACATTGGGATCGGTGAACTGGGCACATCAGCTCTCTTGATGTCAACTCATTTGGCTTATGTGTGCTTGTGGTATAGACGGGGAGAATGGCCTAGGATGCTGATTCACGTCAAAATATGACAATGTAAATTTTGCAATAATGCCCTCTAAGACACGGATCATTAAGGCCTGAAAGATAGCAGGGCACACTTCTGCCCAAAGGGCATTACGAAGTTTTTATATATATTTCTATCTGGCATAATGAAAGCTGTTTTCTCACAGTTCACAACGTTGATGGGTACTTGCCAATAACTGCTTTCGAGATCTAGCAATGTGAACACTTTGGCTTATCATTGTCGAGCTGAATGCATCTCTTACATTAATGTACTGGGGTAATGTGCTGAGCGTAACCTGGTTGAGCGGTCAGAAGTCTATGCAGAATCTCCACGAACTATCTTTTTAATGCGTCAATGTAATAGCGGAGTTGTACCCACTATTTATGTTCTCTATTACACTATTATTAAGCATTTCCTGCAGTCTTATTATTCTGTCGTGATGCAGATAATAGCTCCGAGGTGGAGATCGGATAGGTCCCTTTTTCTCTGGTGGTATTTCATGTTCTGCAACTATCGTGCGACGCAGGGCATCATGATGAGGGAAAATTTCACTACGCTTATTTAGCAGGCATTGAAAAGCTGCCTGATGTGCTGGCAGAATATCATTACCTTTTTTACTGTGATTAATTGCGGGTGTACTATTAACTGGACGACAGCCTAAGTTGTAAACTATGTGATGCACCTTTGCACCGATATGTATGCGCCTAACGGCAGGCTCGACAAAACCTTTACCCAAGGAATACCCAATATTGCATCTTCACGAATATCTGAGATAATGACAGCTGTTCTTGTCGTCTGTATGTACCTCATATATACAGTCACTACCGTTTGTCCTTCTGATTTACTGCTATGTTGATTTGTGGGTAACCTTATAAACTGTTTCATAGGCATGACCTCAGCATCTTTTACAAAACAGAGCTGCAAGAAATTGTGCGAAGCAGCAGTATCGATCAATACATTACACAAACAGTTGTTAACAGTTACAAAGATGCGAATAAATTTCGCCGATACGCTATTAACCTGGCTTACCAGTAGCTGTTGTGGCGTGAGCTCCAGTTGTTTACATTGTGGCAGAGTTGTGTGGCCATAGCATTCAGTCACCTCACCACCAGTTACAGTTTCCTTGTTGTTGGCTGTGTTCCTGCTCTTCTTGGTTCAAGTGGGTATTATTGCCGCATTGAGTATGCCAGTGGAACTGCCTCCCTGGGCAATACCGGCACAGCCACGGTGGGGGTTGGCTCTTAACCCATATTTTCGGGGTTGCGCAGTTGCTTGTTTCGCCTACGTGCGGCGTCTGTCTCGCGGCACAGTTGTCCCGGCATTCTTTACAACATGACTATGACTTGAATCATGTCCTTTAAAGTACGTTTCAACAGGCGAGTCAATGCTTCATGGTATTCTGGCCAGGCGGTCACTATCACAATCTTCCGTGTTTCCAGTTCAGGAAGTATGGGATAAAAACAGTGCAACATTTGCACATTCCGGGTGATGATGGCAGTCAGTGATTAGTACACTGTTTGTTCTTCCAATGTAAGCTGTGTTTAGGTTAGCAATGTTGTCACTACACTAGCGAATCTATTCAGCTATTGCACTCCATAGTGTTTGAATGATCACCAATCAGATGACGCCATTCTCTTCACACAAGCACATTTACCCACCATTGATGGCAGTCGCGGCAACAACCAGCAATCTACTAGGTGCTCGTGCGCACCATTTGGCCGTTGCACGAGAGATAAAGTTAGTAACAATCGCAGTAATGGTGCCGATTGGAGCGTTCGTGTCATGAGTGTTGAAGAAAAGTGTGAGTGCAAAGAAACCACATGAAACATTGCGCATTTGTTTCTAAATGAGACCCTTTGAAACATGGCATATCAGAAAAGGTAATTAGTTATCAAATGCTCAAGGGCGCCCATCCACACGACAGCAATATATAAAGCCCTATAATAATTAAATGCTCCGGCGGGCACTAGTTTACTTGTTTGCTCATTTCTGTTATGTACCATTATCACGTGTTTCAGCGTAATTTCGTTTCATACAGTGCTGTGTTTTTATTACTGGGTTTTTATGTTAAGAGTAGTTGCTTATGTAAGAGTTGCTGTCACGAGAACAGTGTGAAGTGTTAATGCATATTTTTGGTGTGCCAGCCATCACCGGCCGGCATGCCTTGCAGACCGAGTTAATCATACTTGTGTGTCTCGGGGAGGCAGATGTGCGGACCGGCGGGGTCGAGTTTCGCACACTTGGGAGGAATACCAAATCTTATAACCATTGATTAATGTGCAATAAATTTTTTAAGTTACCAGAAACATGTGTTAATTAGATGCTTAAGACTCCTTGCCTCTTCCCACACTTTGGTTTATCATCGTCTAAGGAGGCATATTTTTTCCAAAAGTTTTCATAGCCCTTGGGCTCTTGTACAGTGTTACCCTGCCAGCGGCTTAAGCCCTGCAAACGTTTGTAAGGTGTTTTTTGAAGAAACATTAATAAAACCTGTTTGATTGACATCGTATGCGTTCTAATTCGGGTTGCCTATGGGCCGAATGGGCGTGGGCCCCCACCTTTCCTCCAAAATATTAAGGGTACTTTGCAAAGTGTTTTCATTTTTTTTTCAGTGAGACCTCACTGCCTAAATCTAGTACAGTATTTTGTTTGTTCACTAATTACGACGAATGGAGCACCTGGAATGATATCGCCATTATCGTCGGCACATGACTCTGGGAAAGGTGTCTACTCTACCGAGAATTTTACATTGCATCCTGGCAATGTCTGGCACCCAAGAAATACTTCAGATGTTGGTGAGAAAACTGCGGTAAAATCCTAACTCAATCCCAGCCTGTAAATTAACACTTTTGCTCCGTCATCATACCATCAAAGTGCGAGCATCCCCGTAGAGTTGCTCTACAAAGGTAGGCAGTGTTTGGAACTTGGTGGGGGTTTTAGTTGCAGCCGGTCATGGTGGTTTTTGTGGGGTTGGGTGTGCGGTGGCTTCCAGTGGTATTCAGTTTTCTCATTGCAGATGGATACAGCCTAGGAATTGGTTTTAATATAGGTGGGAAGACAGGTGTCTGAAAGAATGGAAACAGCGTATAATAGGGTGCCGGAAGCGTAAATGTGACAGGAGTGGTCTTACTGTGCATAGGTCCGGACTGTGTGACCAGTTGAGCTTCATTGACTGCAGTAGTTTTGTCCTGTCCCAAGTCCTGTTACTCTTTCCCTTTCTGTCTTTTTCATGGGCTCCTCGACACTGCGACTTTCCTCCGTACACACTATCACTTCTCCCATTAAATAATCCATGAAAGATCTGTTTGGACTTGGCATGCTAATACTTGTGTGGCACTGTTGACATGAATATTCTAATCCGAACACTACTTCTCTCCACATTGCTCATGCATTATCGGTGGTATTTCTCTTGGCACTGATGACATTTAAGCATGGTCGCACCTAAATCGGTGCACAGTAATTGCGGCACCAATTCGGTATGCACTAGTTCACTACTGTTTGTGCTGTTAAATTTTGAAGCCCTAAGATGTCTTGCATTACAGCCATTGTGTCTAACAATGATTCCCAATGGACTGTTCTCAAATGTAATTAGTTCCGAACGACCTAGTTCATTCTAGTGAGATTTATTTTCATGTGAACGTAGTGTACACTTGCGCTTCTCTGGCTGCTTGAACCACATAGCCAATCTGCCTCATAGTGCACTATATATTGTGAATTGAGCTAGCCCCAAGAGTTCATTGGTATAGGACACCAAGGATAACATCTTTGCTTTTGTTCGGTGATCCAAATCACATGCTTCATAATGGCAGTTTGGTTGATATACAGCAAGAGGGAACTCTTGAAATAAATGAACAAACTGATAACACTGTGTGGCAAATGAAGCCAGGGCCGTTGGGCGCAACAGCAATTGGAGGCAGGGAGTGAACTACCCATGCAGTAGCAAAAACTACGTCAAGTGTGCAACATTTCAATGAGCCCTGTGGCTTTAACATCGAGTGTTTGCATAGTGTGTCAAGCTAATTAGGTTAGGGATTAACATACCCAGTTTAGGTATTAGTTTCCATCCGCAGGGAAGTGAGGCTAGTAGTGCCCTTTTTGTACTCGTACAAATCGAAGTTTTATATAGTACCTTTTAGCACTCAGCACATCTCATACTGCACATCATGGGATACAACGTGCGTTGTCACAGGACATTCTTTTATGCACCAGCACGCCTGTAGATTCAAAGTTCTATGCTCCTGTGAGCAGAACTGTATGAATGAAGAAATAAAAAGGTATTATGTAGAGATTTTTAATTACAAACATGTTAGTTTAAGCAATGCAATTATGTTTAAAGAGTGCGATGTACAATTTAATTATGGTAAGTGTATTTGTCTGTCTCTTCCACCAGAGTAAGTAAGAAGCACATTCGTTCGCATGTATTGTGCGAACACTCAGTACATAAACTTTTAGGCTGCAATAATTTAGCTTATTAATAGACGTAATGTACAGGAACCTTTCATTAAATTCGTAGTGCCGAGGGGGCCATTACACTTTTTCTTAAAATGTAACGCAAATTAAGTTCAGGGGCTTCGCACCAAATTGCAGTTTTGGTTGATGATGGACCTGAGCATCAAATCCATTTCAACATAGGAAAATAAGCAAAATACCCACTTGTTTCATTGTCTTAATTCTGAGTGCAGCACCCTACAGCCGAGTGTGTGTATATATATATATATATATATATAATATATATATATATATATATATATATATATATATATATGTATATAAGAGAGTGTTGTCTTTATGGGACCTGCACCCTTATACAGCATAGCTTCAGTGTTCTATGAGTAAAGTGTAGCAATTATAGGACAGGCACCCATAATTCCGACTAAGATCTGTGATTTTTTAAAAAGTGCATGCCAGGGGACGACATCTGGCAACTTATAATGGTAACACATGATACCATTCTTAGCACCAGTGTTGGCAAACACGACGTACTATCGAAAGCAGCAACTGCAAGACTGTAACTGCAGGGATACCCTGTTGGCTGTCGATCCACGACCCCAGCAAAGCAACAGCCCGACTGAGTTGGCGTACGGGCACATCAACACACCTCTCTCTTGGGTAAGAGACAGGGCGAAGTCACCTTCAACACCTCCCTCTAGAGTCCGCCCATTAAAATTTGTCATCACTATACAATATCCTCAAATTCTAGGCGCGAAAAAAAAACATTATGCACGGCCACTTCTAAACACAGTAGTGCATTTATAATCCTTTGCAAAACATGAGTCTGTGTTGCCATGAATACCTTCTAACAAATAATTCCATTGGCCACTGTTGTTCGGGTAGAGGGTGTGAAAATGTGTGGCCAAAAGAGTCCCACCCACTTGCATTTAATGTATTTAATTGCATCTGTGGATATGTGTGCAAGGGCAGTGATATATTTATTTGAGTTTTGTTGCAATAATGAAAATGTTAGGTACTTATATTTAATTTACCCCCAATTCGTAAAGTACTGTTTTGATTAATTCCAGTTTAATGGATTGATCCACCAGTTTATCGCCTATGGATACAAGTGTTGGGGGTTGAGTATGGGATTTATGGGATGGGGAACATACAGTAGGGGTGATTATTGGAAAGGGTAACCTAACTAGGTGCGGATGAATTTTATGGTACTCTCGGGTGGTGTGGCTAACCACCGGGATATATGCTGTTCCGTCGGTGGTTGAAATGATATAAGTGCCACAATAGCGCTGGAGAAGTCAGGCTATTCTCTGGCCTGATATTTTCATTCCTGAGTTCAGTAGGCCAATTTATGCTGGCCCACATGCCTTAAACGGTGATAAGAAGTACTTCAAGTAAGGCTGTGCATTCTTATATTACTAAAAAGATATACCTGAAGTCCGGATTGTAGGGGACCATGCCCCGAAATGCTTTGTGTACTGTGCTCAGAAATAAAACACATATGGTAGACTGAAAACTCATGTTGACATCAGCCATGAGCCTCAAACCCGTTTGTCACATGTTTCATGAAGTCTGTTCACCACCCGCGTGATCACAGTGCTTTTGTCACCAAGTGTCACGCATATGCATGTGAGATGACAGTGTTGTGTATATGTTTTTGGAGGTTAAGAAGTTACACATGCTTTTGTTTGCATGTGAGAGAACATCATAAGTGTTGTTTTTTAAATTCCATATTAAATTTTCCTAGATTGCTTCAGTAACCTGCATTCCGATTATTGCACTAGACGCACTATTGCCCTCGCATGTTATTAAAAATTGCCTATTATTATTATTATTTTCAAACACTGTGACATATGGGTAAATTTGAGTTATGTTGTGTAAACATGTGTCTGTTTGTTATTTATCTTGTATTCCTAACCCCACACATAAGTACGACGGTAGTCTCATCATATTGTGTGACACCAACCATAGCTTCTCCCTAGACGGTTTGCCCATAGTAGATAGGGACGTGAGCCGACAGGATGTGCACTTTACACAGAGTGCAGCAGCATGCAATGTCTGGTGAAGTGTGTAATGTCAGTGCAAGGCAATGCAGGGTAAATAGTAGGGCAAGCCAGGTGTAGCAGGGGACAGTTTAGTGTAAGAAAAGAGTATGTGTGCAACCAACCAAGTTACCCTGTGTGGTGGAGGAATATGTAAGTAGTGCAAATTGTGTTGAAAATGTAAAATATTTGACAAATGGTTCATTAAATTCACAAGCATATTGCGAAACTGGAAAAGATATGCATATCAAAGCCATTATTAGGCTTACCTGCTTTCATTATCGTTTTCTGTTTTTTACAGTTCACGTGTTTCACCCCACCCCCCTCATACGTCAACTTGCATTATGTAAATTAGATTTTTTTGCAGTGTATTTTATTTTGTGTGCCTCGTACACCTGTGTTTGTTCCCAAGTAAGTCTAATGGTACTTTGTATAAGAAAGTTGACTCACATGACGTGTGGGCACGCTGCCACCGGCCCTTGCATCCTAGCGTCAAATCAGTCATTGCCCAGCACTCGAAGGAGTGATTGCATTGTTGTGTACCACATCGCATGTGCCCAGATGGTGTTCAAACTTGTTACTAATCATGTTAATTTGCATAGAATTTAAACGACCAGAACCATATTACACTTAGCCACCTGGGACAACACCCCCCTATCCTGGTTGGTTTGCATCATCACCAGGAGGGTACTTGTACCTTAACCATTGTACAGCTCACGCGGTTTTTTGTTCAGTATTACATTCACCTACCAAACAAGTTCGGTACTTATGTAAGTTGCTTCCTAAAGGAGTATAAATATTAATGACAAATAAATAACGTCACTAGGAAAGTCCTTGTTTTTTTCTGTCTACGCCTTCAGGTTACGGTCAAAACAAAAACCTATTTACCACATTTCCACATAAATGCTCTTTTTCATTTCTCCATGCCATGGAGTCACCCCATATGGTGTCAAAATGGTGCCCAACTTAGTTGCAATACCATTTCGCCAAAATTTGGTAAACTATGAATTTTTCCTGCAATTTTTTCCCGGACATCAAAATTCCAAATTTGTCCAACTCAACAGGTTTTCGAGGCTACCATCCAGATACCAGCAACGTGGGAATGATGGGAAAGCAACACAGAAAGCTTAACATCTTCCGACACCAAACTGACGCCCACAAGATGCCCACGAAACAACCACGTGTTGCCAGTCAGAAAGTTACCCTAATTCCAGGAGTAGTGACCATTACAAACAAGGAACAAGGTACAGAGGACGAGTGCAGCCATCTTGGAATGGCTGCATGATGTCAAGCCACACATCTCCCACTCCAACATGCTGAGCGCGGTATTCATCGCAGCAGTGGGCAGGCGAGCATTGCTACCCCACCCCCACGCCAGCCAGTCACCGCCCTCTTGGCACGAGCAGGAGGACTCATCCGCGAGATGTTCTAGCGTACTTTCCCTCCAATGCCGTGCATCCGTGACCTGTGCTTCTGTGCCACGACCAAGTGGGTTTGTCTACAAAAACAAAACATGGTTGGACGGCCACCTGCTCGCACAAAGGCGCAATGGTGTCCACTGTGTATACATCCTATGCAGCTTGGTACCGATATGAAACAGGAGGGAAACAGTCTGCTATGTGAATGCTCTCTTGAGTCAAGCGCAACAACCAATTGTACCTCGTCTACAGAGAAATGAACATTCAACCACTAACATTAAATTTTGAGACTCACAAATCAAATGAACATTTCGACCAACAAGTTCAAAATTTCTCAGTTCTCATCCAACCTAGATGGTATACCTGTGTAATATGTACATGGTGGGGCACTACAATTTTCACATGCATGCAATGCCAAATACAGAAAAATCTCCAGTGTCTCCAACCAACAGAAACAGCAATAATTTAAGGATTTGCATACAAATGCAAACGTGAAAATATGTAAACACACAAAAACCGAACAGTGAATAACTGGAGCAATGTTATCGCCGAATAACAACAGGTTGTAATAACCTGTGGATGAGCAGGGTGCAAAGGAGCCATGGGAGGAGTAATGTGTAGGTATCACTTCTGCAGGGTGAGAATACATGCACAATGCAGGAATGTACGAGAAAGCATAAAAACATTGGGGAGTCAGTGCACTTATGAAATCTGTGTAGGAACCGGTTAACAGCAGCACAACAATAGCACAGACAAAATGCTGCATACAGCTGGCCCTGATACAGTGCTCCGCCGCCAGAGGTTACAGCAAGCGTAGCACCATAGTCGAGTGGAACAATGCCTAGGAATAAAACCTAACAAATTTCAGAACCTGCCAACTTTCTCTGGTGAACCAAATCTTATAAGACTGTCAGTCGTGTCTGTAGAGGTACGGCATTCAAGAGGATGAGTGGCTTAGCTGCATTGGGAGGCATCTGGAGAACAGTACATGGAAATTGTGGAAATCTGTTAACCATTATGGCTTAACATAGTGAGAATATTTAGGGCTTACCAGAGTAGTTTCGGAGGGGCGATCGGCTCCATACAAGCAATGAGAAACTGACATTACAGGAGCAGCACGAAGATGCCCATGGAGAGGTAGTCAGGCCGGCCACCAGCGAGTAAGGTGCATCAGCACCTCGGGCGGAGGGGTCAGTAGCGGGATGAGAAAGTCCGACGTCGCTCGGTGCATTGCTGCCTAAGGAGGTATGTCTGAAGGCAGCCAACACAACGTTCGACGACATGAGGCCAGGGAGCTATACCGTTCGAGCGTTGGTACTGGGACCAACACAAGCACGTCCGGACAGCAGCTACCAACTAAAGCTGCAATGCCCAGCATCGCGACGCCAGGAGCAGATTGTGCTGGGACAGAAGAGCAACATGTGATGCAGCCAGCTGTGGGTACCTACACAGAGGATCAACCCGCCACACGTCGATCTGGGTCGCACCTTACAGCAAAACGATTGCAGTCATCAGGCGAGGGGTGCAAGTTTGAGCAGCGACGTAACTCGTGAGGGAGGCGAGTCGGCCAGTTCACTAAACCTCCGTCGAACGGAGAGGAGGATGATTCCACCATCAGTATGTGAAGTGCGTGGGGACACATCGGCGACCAATCTTCTCAGCAGACGCCAAGGATTACAGCAGATTACGAGGCATGTGGAGCAGCAGAAGAGCCCATACATGATATGTCAGAGACATCAGCAGCGACCCATGTGTCTTTGTTGTGTGTGACAAAACGGCTGCAAATAGTCGAGGGACGGGGGCGGGGGAGCATTTGATGCTAACCACGGCTTCTCCATAAATCATTTGAACACCGCAGTGAGGGACCTGCGCTGACAGGTCACACGCTTTACTCAGAGCGGAGCATTGTGCAGTGTCTGTTGAATGTGAGTGTTTGTGCAACCAGCCTGTTACTCCACTTGGCAGAGGAATATATAAGTTGGGCAAATTGTGTTAAAAATGTAAAATATATGATTAATGGTTTACACAATATGCAAGTGTATTGCACGACTGGGAAAGACATGCATATCAAAGCCATTTTAAGGTGCACCAGCATTCATTAGTGTTTTCGGTAATTTCCTGTATACTTACGTTTCACATGTTTCACTCCCACCTCATCCATCAACTTGTATTAAGCATTAATTATGTCTTTTGCAGTATATTTTATTTTATTGTGTGACTCCTACACCTGTGCTTAACCCCCAGTAAGTCTAACCATACTTTGTATAAGAATGTAGTGCCACATGACGTGTGGATCCGCCACCGCTGGCCCTTGCATTTGCACACCAAATAAGTCATAGTTCGGCACCTGGAGGGGTGAGTCGTGTTGTCGAGTGTTGCATCGCGCATACATAGGTGGTATTAGAACTTTCATACTTATTAATTTTCGGGTTGGTTTGACTCGCCACACGGAGCTTACTCGTACTGTAATGATTGTGTAGCCCACGTGGCTTTTTGTTCAGTATTACCGTCACAGACTGGTAAATTTCGGTACCTATTTAAGTTGCTTCCTAGAGGAAAATTTTGATACAGTGACAAATAAATTATGTCACTGGGTAAGTGCGTGTTTGAATCTGTCTACACCTTCAGGCACATTCAACATATATAATTCAGGTGGTGTTTGGCCCGCCCTAAGAGTCCACGAAGAATTACATTAAATTTTACAGGAAATGGCGGCATTAATCTTCGGTGTCACAACCTGAATCATCAGCAAGAGTCAACTCTACAACTTTGGCACCATCTCCGGCAGTGCCTGACACAGCGCAAAACCTAAACTATTTACCACATTTCCAGTTAAATGTTCCTTTTTGATTTCTCCAAGCCATGGAGATACCCACCTGGAGTGATTTGTTTTGTGTTATTATTATTCAAAGTACCAGTATGTGCTCACATGGTGTGTTGGAAGCACACCAAGCACCCACGTGGTTATATTTACGTTTGCCCTGATTCATTGAAATTAAGAGTCAGGTTAGAACCTTAGAACAACCTAGCAAGGGGGATACTTTTTCATCACGTTACTTCGTGTGCAGTTGGGAAAAATGGGGTTCAAATTCTTTCAAAGTGATTCCATGGATATACTATACTGCTATAAATAATTCTGGATTATTATGATTGTTTTGTTGCGGGTACGTGACTTGTGTGAGTTGTTGCATATCATTCTGTGGTTCCTCTGTTCTTCTGAGTAAGGGCGTTGTATGTTCCAGTAGGCTTTGTTACACACTGGCCCATTCTGAATGTTTCTGTGCACAATGATGTGCGCTAGACAATTTCGCCCCTACTAATGACTTAACTTCTGACTGCGGTGATGGAATGCGCATTGTCTGTAGCAGAATCTCCCGGCAGCTTGATTTACCATGTCTTGCCCAATCAGATATTGCCAGTGCATTTTGCAACCATGCATCTTACACCTCACCGTTTCTTGTGACCCTTTGACTGCAAATTTCCTGTTGATTCTGTTCATGCAGTTGTCAATGTTTTGTTTTGACTGCTTTGGAAATTTTGTCTGTTCGGAAAAGAATGTATTCACATGTTTCGCAGAGAATACAGCCTTGTTGATCTGTGGTGACCTTTTCAGTCTGGCTCATATATTCCGTTTAAAAACTATTTGCACACTCTACACAAATTACTGTGCCGTTTCCCCTTCCTACAAAGGTAATTTGTTTCGCACACCTGTTATCTTGCCAATATGCAATTACATTTACTGTGGAGCTGAAATAGATTAAGTGCGGCTGTTAACATTTACAAACAAATTTACTTGGCAAACTTAGTTTATTTTGTGTGGGATGTACTTTTCGGTACACTAAATTGCTGGTGTACCACCTGAGGTAAAACTCTACGTTTTGCCCACTCGGGCTCTGTTAGCTGTGGATATTCTTTCTTTGCGAATTCACAAATTCTGTGATTCACTACAAGGTCATATTACTTCTTCTAATGGATTTGTACCTCCTGTGGGATGTACACACTTCAAATAGAATGGTTTTGCTCGGCCTGCACTTCTACACCAATTCAAATGCTTCTGGACAGTATCTCCACTGAGAACAAGTGTTCCAGCTGCACGAATGATGTGCATGTTTGCCCATTATACTGCTTGCTTTAAAAATGGAAAAATTACTTTGAAAAGTTTCTTGAAAATTAGTTGTGGGTTCTTGACTTGTGATTGCCGCACAACAGCTTTAAAATGTTTTGCAAAAATGCTTTTGTAAATGGCTGTAAAGATATCGTTGGGTTTGGAAATGTTCACGTAAATTTTTTTTTAAAAATTGTAATTATTTTGGAAAATGCTCAGAAAAGTTTTGAAAATTGATTTAATTGACCATTGCACTTTATGTTTGTTACTGTCCAAAGGAAAACACTGAAAAAGTTTATTATTTAATTTGAAATAGACTGAAAATTTTATTACTGAAAAATGTTGCAAAATATTCCAGAAAAGTTCAGGAAATAATAAATTAAATTTTGATTGCTTAAGTATCTTAAATTGCTGACTGGTATTGCTAGAAAATACCATCTTACTTTGATTGTTGTGATACCCGCTGCCAATTACTGCAAACATTGTTAAACAGAACATGCATTGGGTTACAACACAGTCTCGCACTTACTTAGGCACATCTGCTGTGCTGTTGCCTTACTGACTTTTAGTTTGGAGTACAGGTACACTTTTACATTCAATTTACACTTGCTGTGTCGAGTGGGTGTGTCCAACTTGGGTCTGTTTTGGCTTACAGCTGTGTCTTTCGCATTATGTGTTGTCATGTTTAACCAGTGTATGTTTACAAAAGTTAATACGTCTGATGACATTATAACTAAACAACCCAACTTAGTGGATTGTTTTGTCAGATGGAGGCCCTCATTACACATCAGTTGACGTGTTTTATTTCCTACTTGTTTCACTGCACGTATGTTGACATAACACATATGCACTCTACAGTGTAAAAAATCTGACAAATTGACAAATGAATAACTGTACAAATAGTGTGACAAATGGAAACATAAAAGCCCTCGATATGATATATGTTGATTGTAGTGTTGACTGTACTGTCTTAATTGCGTTGTTTGATAGGTGTCTGAAGGTCTCAGGTTACTCACCAATGACTGCAACTGTTCGTTGTGAAACAATTTTGTCGCACTATTACCTCTTGTCGCTAAGCTTGTTGTCAACATTTTGTGTTGAGCAGACTACTTCCACTATGATGTTTGAGTAGCCCTATTTGGCCAAACCACTTGATGCGATGTGCCTCCAGAGGTGCTGAGATGTGCCCGTGTCCCACCTGGGAACAGGTGGAGAACAGGAACTGGTGATGTGCCTGGCATCACGATCAGTAGAGTGAACGATGTTTAACGGGGTTGTACAGCTGGCAGCAAACAGCGTCTCTGGATCAACGGTCAATATGAAGGAGAGCTAATGTAATTTTAAGTTGAACTATCTAAATATAATATATTCCCTTTAGGGCGAAGCTGTCAGCCACTTCACACGCCTGTATTATCACTGACTTTACTCTTCTTAAGGAAGGCAGGCCCCACAAACACAAAACATACACAGAAACACACTTTAAAGTAACTGCTGCTATGGGGGTGCAGTACCCAATGAACTCTGTAGAGTTAATACAATAAGCATGTATAATTATTGTATGACTGTTTTATTAACATAAAGGTATAATAAAATATTGCTGCACATGAAAATTCGTACCCTTGGATAAGCAGACCCAGCACTCTGGACCTGCCGGTAGTTACTACTGTGTAAAGTAAGGCATACACCTTAGGTTAGCAGTACATAAAAACTCATCTCGCTTGTGAAGTCCTGGTATACTACTTCAAGATGCAAGGTGACTTCCCATTGGCTGATTAAAAGTACTTAAATGTTATCTAAGTTACTTTAACTTTTGCGATGAAAAAAATACAGCATAGATTGAATTACCTAGAGGGGGATGTGGAGTTTACCGCCTGCCCTGCCGGTTGTCTGGAGCACTGAAATCTGATTAACAACATGGCGTCGGCTTCACCACACATATGGCGAATCGGGCCACAAAATGAAAACACGAAAAAATGTGTATTGATATGAAGACACGTGGATTTTGTAACTAGGCGAGGAGCCATGATAAGTTACCTACTCTCTATGCTGGAGTGGGTGGTCTCCCTAGTTAATTGTGAAGCAATCACTGCTAAAAATGCCTTTAAAAAATGCTCCAATTAATTAATGTGGCTAGGGAGCTGCTCGCCAATTTACACTTCCTGCAGGAATTCGATTCTCTGTCATTTGACACTACTTGGAGCCATGTTGCACTCCAGACTCGGCCATGGGGCCCACCGACATCGCACACATAGGAAAGTTGTGGGAATAAGCGGCACTGCTTATCCCAGTGTTACCCCCAATTGCTGTTTCATATAATGGTTTCGATTTCATGGGACACACTCATATAAGCCACATAACCAATCATCACGAGAGTTACATCTTGTAATGAATGTTTAATATTATGATCCGTGGCCACGAGTTACAGGATGAGGGAAAAAAATGCAAACACAGTTATTGTTGACCTGCACTAACCGAGACAGTACTAACTGTCGATCGGTCGAGTGTTTTTTTGTGTGATTAATGCATCTGCCATAGAATAAATGGGCACAAGGGATACGTGAACGCTAGGAACATGCCAACTCCCAGGAAAGAAGGGGTGGCTTCTCCGGGTGCTAGAAAAATAACACGAAACACTATTTGATATGGTAAGACAACACTTGTACATTACACACATTATTGCATCTTTACAAATAATTATTCAAAATGGTTTTTAAATTAGCCCAGCATTTTCTCTTTCAAATTATTCTGCACCACTTTCCTATGGACGGTGACCTACCAGGAAGGGCGGAAGAAGGTGTTACTGCCTTTTTCGACATGTTCATCGTGTGTGCTGATACAGTGGTGTTGGGCATGCTGTGGGTCAGGTTGTCTTAGAGGGCATATCGCCATACTGTGTCACATACCCTCCTCAGCAAAGATTATCTAAAGGATTTGTGCCATCAGGCACAAGTAATAGATGTTAATTCCTGTGCATGGTGTTGTTTCTGCCTGCTGCTTGGGCGCACGGGGTAGGCTGTAGTGGGTGACACAGATCTATTTGTGCTGTATGGATATGCCAGTGCTGGTCTGCATTGTGGTAATTTTGAATGGCAGAAAGGATGTGAGTTGGCTACATCATTGTTCTCCCTCCTGCTGCCACTCCTGCTGCTGCTGTCTCATCGAATTCACTGCCTGTGGTAGTGACCCAGGCTGCCTGTGACTGAGGGGGATTAGTCACCTTGAGATGACCCCTCGGCCAGCTGGTGGCAGCCTTTCAGTTGATGCCACCCTGGTGCATTAGCCACAAGCATGTGGTGGATACCCCCAGTAACAGATACCAAGCCATTTACAGTGCTTCTGGAGGGCCTAGAATGTCAACTGGAGCTAACAAGGTGAAGAGGGGTAATCCCTTGTCCATGTGGGCACCACGAAAATAGGCATCACAATGCGAGTAGGACATATGGCTTATTCATCTGGCTGCTGCTGAAGTTGTGGAGTGCCGGCATGTGAACAGCAACAGATGGTGTCACCTTGTTTTCAGTTTTGAATTTCAAGTCCTGATGCTCGCTGAATGGCGCCTATATATCGGATGTCGTCATACCAGAATGTGTGTTCTGTAGTCCCCTAGTGGTGGGTCCCACCTCAGGTTCTGCTGCCATGTTGGTGTTGCTGACACCACTTTTGGGCTCGCTATCATGAGGTACATCGATGTTGTAGGTGGCATTATTGTTAATTTCAGCTGGTGTAATTTGGATGTCTTCATTGTGGATCTTGGTTCTCTATATATACTGAGGCAGACCAATACCTACTGTGGCAGACCAAATTGATAATAGCCCCTTAAAGTCTGCAGGATCTTTGTCGCAAAACATGAGCACATCTACTTGTGGGTTCGCACAACTGTAGACATGTTGTACTGGCTTGTGGTTAGGTGTTAGTTGTGTAGTGGTCGTCAGCCCCTGAGCAATGTAGTGCAGCTGGTGATTACACACCTAGTCGTGTCCCCATTCATACTGTTCATGGCAGGCGTCTCTGTCTGCTGGGTCACCATGGCGAACAGCCAGCAAACAGCCAAACTTACCAGGTAGAGTGAGAGTGTGACCAAGCAGGACTTCGGCAGGTGACTGTTGGTAGTGCCAAAGATGCACCAATGGAGGGTGAAGAGGGCAGCAAGCAGATGTTTAGCCAAGGCAGTGAATGACTACTCCACACTGAGACGAAATTGGATTTTGAGATCATAGTTGCGGAGTTCCATGAGATTCGAGTGTTACTGGTGACACGTACAGTGGTTGTGGATACACCACCAGAGGAGTGTGTGGGTTGAAGTAATTGTGGACTGTCTTGGACAGGGGCCAGCCAGAAGGTTATATTTCCGAAGGATGCCAGTGCAGAGAGCACAAGGATGAAGGGCGTGTTGTCGTAGGCCCTAAATGTGGCCCCTTTGGATATCCAACATCAGACACACTGCCATCCGGAAACCTAGCTACTCAGAGGTGTTGACTGCAGTCAGGGTGTTAGAAATGGGAGAACTGTCCTAGGAAAGGCAGAAAGAAATCGTCTTTGCATTCAGACAACCACTTGATGTGTGCCATATGTCCCGTCCAAAGAGCGTTTGACAGCCGCGGTGCCAGCAAGGCTGCACAGTTTGGATTCACACTCGACAAGCAGAGCAGTAAATGCAGTGCATTGCAAATGTGGACTCAACACAATGAAATCCTTAGCACGTGACGTCAGAGCACCCACTGTAGAACATTAATGTAAAACAGACCATTATTTTCAGTGATATATTGTTATTTAGGGTTTTGCACATTATATATATATGTAAATACGAGTGACCACGTGTTTACATAATTTATGCAAGGAAACAACCCCAGAGCATTCCAAGTGAGTAAAGCTTGTTTTTCAGTATTTCACTATGTACGACTCACAATGTGTGCCATCCTCAACTCATTCACCCAAATGTAAACAGTATTCCTTATGCAGTTTTATTTTAAAGAATTATTTACATATGTTCCAGCACATGGTAAGGAACGCAAAGGGTTGACATGTATTTTGCAATGTTTAGAAAATAGGTCTACGTAGCACAACTGAATCAGCTGGTGCAGCACATTGTGCAAGTCAGTCAGCTACTAGCATCTCGGGGATTTGGTTGTGTGTTACCAGGGCTCGGGTTTTGCATACTTTGGCAACATTCAACTTTTGTTTTCAATCATCCAATCTCCATAGTTTTTAATTAACTGGAACCATTGTGCTTTAACTGTCCGAAACCCCACCCCCTATCTCGCAGTTCGTGCATCGTCCGGAGAAGCTTAAAACTTGCAAATGGCTTTTATTGGCTTTGCGCCATTTTTGCAGCATTACCTAACAGGCAGGCTATGAAGCTGTGAAGTGTGATTTTATATGTGAAGTGTAGGCCTGAGAGCCTTTGTAAATAAAGTGCATAATTATGCATTGAGACTGATCATATGGACATTATTTCGTGGCCTTCGGGTTCTTCAGGGCATGGGCCCTTAGAATTCCTGCATCATTTCACCTAGTATGCCACTATGTATTTTCTTTATTCGTTTATTTGCAAGTACTATGTGTTTAAATGTAGGTGTGTGACTAGCCGGTAAGTCACTGCACTAAGTCAATTTGAAAGCATTCGACGATATTTTGTATGCAACAGTATTACCTAACATGGGTATGTGAGCTGACCTGAACAGGCCATTGCACTTAAATATTTGAAATATTTTTATGGCGCATTCATAAGGAGCAGCAGTCCAGGATTGCATCGATCGTAGGCCGAACGACCCTGGAGGAAACTTCGTATCTACCAACTCACACAACATCGTGCAGCGATGTGTGGCACCCCAGGGAATATAATGTTTAAAATTTCACCACTCCTTTAATCCTACCTCTACCCACTGAGGCACCATGGCGTCACATCAAAATGGCACCCAACTTAGATGCAGATCCTGGAAAAAAAAGCCGTCCCAAAAATAATTTTTTTTCTAAATTTTGCTGAGACATTTCCAGAATTTAAATTCATAAATTTACCTGCAATGAGAGTGCTGTATGGTCAAATTGGCGACCAGTACAGAAAGGGACAGCATCGCGACGCCTCCAGAAAGCATACACGATGCCAGAAACTGTTGCATGTGGCAGCTGAAAAAGCCCGCCAAAACAGAAGGCACTCATCATTGCTCCAGAGAAGGCGAACAAGGGCTGTAAGGAGGCCATCTTGGGGCAGCAGACGTGACATCACCAGTGCGACACCCTGTCACCAATCAACGGGGACAAAGAGCAGAGGAGCGTACCTGTGCTACCCCTCCTCCATCTGATGTCACCACCTATGAGTCTCCACACGCCAAGCATGAGGAGAGGAAACAAACAAAGGAGAAAGGGAACTAAACCGTTTCCTCTTTCCCGTGCTATCCACTCACCACACTCCAGTGGTCAGCTATGTGCCCGTGCCGTCCATTGACCCCTGTATCACGCCATACCTTGTAGGTTTGCTGTGATCACCTGCACTCAACTTAATAAAAGGTGTGTGTGTGTGCATATATCTATATATATATACATATATTACATTTCTCTCAGGAAACAATTACAAAGATGCCGGGCACAACCTACATCTGGATAAATAGCAAGCATCATAATACTGGGTAAATTTATCTGGGTCTTTCGAAATATTTATATAAATCAAAATATTTACCTTTTTATTTTGTCAACACAATTATAAAAATAACAACGAGCTATATAGTAAAACATAAAGAGGGTGAAAGTTTGAATTCAAATTTCATATCGGAAGACATCGGAAAACTGTCCAACCATTTTTGTTTCTGTCAAAACAACACTGTCAGCTGGCTAATTGTCATGTTGTTACAGTGACTGAGGCATGATAAGTTATTGAGTATTAATATACTGTTATATGTGATTCGTTAACAGCTGCGCGTAAAGTGGTTTTGCTTTGCGTGGGTTATGTGTGTGTGATCCCATATATTTTAATGTGCATTATTTATATGTGTTAACTGTGATAAACAGACATGGAAGAAAATAATTTTCCCCAGGTGTTTGAAACACACTTATTTTACGTGATCCCACCAAAGTACTATATCCAGCCTGATAAATTTCAATAACCCCAATGATATTTAATTAGTAATACATAGAAATATGAGCGGAAAAAATATACGGTAGGCTTATATGTGCTCATGTTCACAGCTATTTTTTTAAGTTTGTATGACAACTAATAAGCAACAGGAGTTGTGTCTTTTTAGTTTGACTGGTTGTTCCTTCCTTCTAATATTTATTCCAACTGAGGCCATCCATTTAAAGAAATAACACAACAATTATCAACAACAAAAGAATAAATACTACAGTTCTTTACCTCGAAGTTGTAACACTGTTAAACACAACAACAGCAAAATGCCGACGTGTATTACATGTATTGTGGCATGTCGTGGAAAACAAATATTTTAATAAAAAATAACCGTAAGATCGATCGTCATTTAAGGGCTTTTTATACCTTCCTCATATTTTAGTAGCATAAAACTGTGAATATTCGAACGTAATGGTTTTTGAAATAGACCTATGACAATTTTTGTTTAGAGAAATTGTGGGATATATACTTCATAATAATATTTACTCATGGAAATATATGTATTGTCAAAATACATATCCTAACCATTACAATAATCTAAATTTATAGAGGGGAGAGTAAAGAAGATCTGGGAATTTGTGGAGTAAAAAATACAAAATATGTACATTTTCATGATAAACTCTTCCCTTCAATTTTCCTACAGTTAATAGTCCTCTCCATTAGGTGTAATATTGATGCGCCTCATAAAATTTGTGTTCTGTATTAATAATAGAGTGGATTTATTTAATTTGCCGGTTTTTCTTCAATAAAAGCTGCTCTGTTTTACATTACTTCGATGATATGTTTACATTTCCCAGAACCTTAATTAAAAAAAGCACCTGCAAAATATAATTTCCACGTTTGTCTCAATACACGAAAATTTGATTTTGAATACGAGTTCAACCCACCAACTGTGGTGAATGATGACAGACTGCTGTAGTGTATAAATTATTTGCATTGCAGTTGCGAGTCGATCACTACATCGCATTTTTAATATTTCCGAACACTAATTAAATTAATACATAAATGGCTCACATTCTCCCATTTTTAGAGTTATAAACTGCTGTCTCAAATATGCATCTTGGTTTGATATTTAAAAAGTTCTTCACAAAAATAACATTCACTATACTATAGTATACAACTTCCCAGTGGTTTGTTTTATGCCTTCTTTAACATTGCAAAGAAGAATTCGTGGTTTACACTTTATTTCTAGCCAGTAAGTGTGTGAAAATTTCCAATTGTATTTTATTTGTGGAAAATTCTGGTTATTTATGCGTGATATATCTTACTGCTACATCCTACAACGGACGTTTGTTTTAATTGAAATCAACAAGGTGGCATTATAATTTTTTTTTCAGCTATATTTAGCTTTCATCATTTTTTCTTGTAATAAAGCGCTCGTTTATAACTAACAAATATCTCTTACTCTATAGTATAGTGCCGAAGGCGATTTCAAGCCGACAACCTGACAGCACGAAATGATTTCCCGCGAAGTTTCTTCTCAGTGAAGTTTTTGTTTATTCCTAACAATGTAAAGAAACGTAGTTCGTGAAAGTGACATATTTGTATTTATCATCTTAAAACAGTTGTACTAAAATCGAACTGAAATGGATGATATTATAGACGATGATTGCGTAAGTATTCAAATATGCTCTCCTAAGCGTTAACTTATCATTTTTTAATATTCTACTTTGTAGGTTACACTACTTCTACATGTAGAAAATTGTAATTCGAGACTCCAGTTTTGCGCTTTGCGATGGGAATGTTTATTTGCGGCAGTCAGTTTTATGTTGTGAATGAGTAGATTAATTTGCAGATATTCGTGTGTAAATTTGCCTCCAAGAAACCTGTAGCGGAATTCTAACATTAGATGTAATTTTAATTTTTGCGTAGACGATAGGGATTAATGTTCCATTACAGGCTGAGTTACCGCAACCAGATCAATTGCACCCGAAAAGAGGACACATGCAAGTAAGGGACCTGCTACAATTGATATGCCCTCTGTCCTTGCTAGCGTCGCGCGCACTGATTGGCCCACGTGATGTGACGTTATGAACCATGTCCCCACTTGTCCTCTTTCCCCAATCCTTTGTAGGTTGGTCAATTTTTAAGTTTTTGCCCTGGTTTGTTCCCAGTCCTCGAGTCTTTCATGGAAGAATAAGAATAATAATTTACCTGTAAGCTATGCACGTTAACTGCAGTAGTAAACCGAAACAGTTGTAAACAAAGCCATCGAAGCGAATGTGGAGTGTGACAATGCCGAGCGGGAATAATATTGAAAATAAAAAATATGCGTCTTGCAGTTAAGGCCTGAATTATCCAATAAAATAGGAATTTCTGAAATGCAAAATTGAGGGAAAATTTATTCCAATGAAGGAATTCAATTTTGGGTAAAAACGCAGTGCGAATGTAAGGAAAATATGTTCAAATAACCGATAAACAAAATAGATAAACTTCTATAATCAAAATTGCCTCCAAATCAACAACTTAAATAAATAGGCCTATCAGTCAAATACTCGTGAAACTAAACAAACAAATACAAAACAAAATGGTGCAAAGCATTTACTGCTATCTGGTAGCAGTTTTTGAAACCTACTTGTTGGGGCAGCTTAGGACATCTGTTGTAGCAGCAAATTGTGTGTGAGTTTCGTGACGTCAGCGAGGACAGAGAACATCCGAGGACAGAGGTTATGGCAATTGTAGCTGGGCCTTAACAGGTGTAAAAATAATACAATTGCAAGTAAATGACACGAAGAAAGACATAAATTTCAACGTGTATGTTTTATATATAGCTAAAAACTGGTCACAAACTATTTCTCCAAATTTTCTCTAAAAACATTTTCTTTTTGGCAAAATAAATGTTAAAAAAACCTTCCTCGACTTAGTCAACAATTGCCCTTCCCATCTACACGTTCCATTAAAATAAGTAGCCAGAAAAATAGTTGTTTTTGTGTGAGTGAAATGAAGAGAAAATAATCTAGGGGTGGGGAATATGTATTTTCACTCTGACTTTATCACTGTGACATGAACGTCACGTATCGCTGTAGCGACTGCAACTGAAATTTACAGAGCAAAATCCCATCATAGGAAGTGGCATCGCCGTACTATGCCACTCACTCCAACAAAATAGGGACTAATCCAAGTTGCTATCTGTCACTGGTGCCGGATAATATATTGCTGCCCACTGGGCAGGCTACGGCTGTGACCGGTGACACTGCACAGCAACACGTGACATTAGGAGTGTCAGTCGCTCTGCTTAAACTCTTTATGTTATGAATTTGAATGTTCTTCTGTCCCTTCATGATGAATTCGAAGATTATCTGTTAGAGAATAGTTTTGGTAGTGACATGGAGAAAAATTACACTAGGTGTAAGCCATTTATGATAGATGAAATACTGCAATTTATACGTAATAACTTATTGGTGAAACAGTTTTACAATTGTGCATTACAAAAATTTTTTATATATTCACAGTTAATAAAAACAAATAGAACAAATACATTTACACACGAGAGACACTTCGTTTGTCGTAGCTTCAAAAATATTTCTCATATTTGCTTTCTACATTACTCTAAAATGTAGTCTGTCACTGCTCGCCAGGCGGGCCATGGCTGCGACCGGTGACACTACACAGTAACACGATCTGTACCAGTCGCTTTGTTGGGAAAAATAAGATGTGAATTCAATTAAATATTTTTCATCACTTTGTCTTGCCGAACCACGAAACCATATAGAGTACAATTTAGTGGACTCTAGTTGACAATAACTTAAGCATACTATGATCTGCTATTCTGCTATAGCAATAGACAAACTTTTTTTAAGTTGTTGCTGATTATATGAAGCAAAATGGACATGGGAAAATGGTTGAACTATGCTCAAAATTAACAATAAAGTTTTCCAATGTTTTAAAATATTTGAAATAATAATGATAATATTTTACTGTTTGCCAAAATTTGGCATTTTTCTAAATTTGTACTCAAGAATAATGAAATTCTTCTATTTAAAGTGTAGATTAAATTAGCAGATCATATTGTAAAAATTTTTAAAATGAAAAATTAATTTTGTTGCCATTTTATTATTTCTTTGTTACTTTAGGAAAAAAAAGGATAATGATTTTATATTGAACAAAATATATATCGTATTCAAAATATATATAAAACTGTATTGTTATTGGGCACCGATAATATGATTGTGTGTGCTTATCACTAGGCCTTATGTGTGAGAATAGAATAAAGAAACTTGGAAAGATCTTTTATGACCATGCAAACCTTGCCTGGTAGAACATTCAATGTAATTTGTACTTTTAGGTTCCGAATGAAAATAATCATATAGTCATCCAAAAATTGAACCAAATTATAGCAACATTGCTAGGACACACTTTTATCAGTGCAGTTAGCATTAGGAAACATTTAAATTCATGCAAAAGACCAACCATAAGTATTTAATACGAAAATATTGCAACGTAAAATAACAATAGACATGTACAAGCAACATACTTTCAATCAAAATATTATAGCTAAGATATTTACAACCTCCTGCTGTCAGTGATAAGGTGAGACTGAATTTTAGTTTGCAGATGAAACTATGATTAGTCTACATATATTACATGCATGACACAGCAGAGACAAAACAATAATGTGTTATAGAATTAAGGCAGCATAATATCCAAATTAATGCTCAGTTATAACATTTCAGTTATCTCTCAGCCATAAGCACTTGATTAACTCTTCAAATAAGATGTAGGCCTCTGGTCTTACGAAATGTGTAGAAATAATTTTTGAAAATGATTTTAGAGACTTCAAAAATGTTTGCAAGTGATTAAAATTTCAACTTAACTGATTGTTTCAGAAAATGACCAAAAATTAGTTATTCAATTTCATTGTCTTTAATTTTGAGTAGCACTGGAGAGTAGGCCTTGAAGCTTTAATAGCTTTAAACCCTTGGCAGCAGGACTAGACTCGGACGTCAAGTGGAAAAGGATGCAGATACACCGTCGGACATCTGGGTTGAAAATTCAGCATTTTACGGAGTAGTTCGCTACAAATTCGGACACGAGTACTCCCATTGTCACTGTTGCGCCTCTGCTACATCTGGTTGGCATCCTGTCATGGGTCTGGTGAAGCAGAGTCATTCTGGCGGAGCTATATCACCATCGTACCATCTCGTTGCATGGTTCTACTAAGACTCCCCTTCTCCAGCTTTTACAAGCTTTCTTGCATAAGTTTGTTTCCCAACACAGTCATCCTGCATTGTCGTAAATTAAAATTAAACAGTATACGACTAGCATAAAATAATTATTCTGCTTGTTGGCAGGCCAAAGACTGATGTAATGTCAATGCAAAACCACACAAGAAAAATTATTATAAGGTGAAATTTGTATCTCTGAGTTCATAACTGTCCTGGAGTGATTCAAATAAGATTATACTTTGTAAAAACTCATAAATTAATGTAGTAGGATTTTATAGATAATATTTTCTCTCACATAAAAACATTAAAAATAATAAAGAAAATATAACTTTTATACTTGATACGTCTGAAATCCTTAAAGTTACAAGGAACAAAACAGTAATATTGACAAATCTTCAAACATATCCTGGCAACATACTGAACTATAAAAATTTGTAAACCACTCTGGGCAACCTCTGTAAGGGTACTTCTTACACCATTGAAACAATTAGTCTTAATAATAAAAAATTTGAAACGAATATTTGAGATTTGAACTCATAGGTTTATGTAATGTGTTAGTGTGTGTTCTCAATAATGAGGACAACTATACTTTCAGGCACCTATTAATTTTTTAAATTACTCTCCTATTATAAAAAGAAAACATGTTGACAGAAAACTGTTTATTTATTTCCTAATAGACGTAAACCTGTCGTTAAGTCATTGTAAAGAGACGTGGGACTTGCAAAAAATCATTATTTAATATGGAAACTACAGGACAATGTGGCAGTGATACTGTTGCCGCAACTTCATCCTGTTACTTCTGTGTTGCTGATAGTGACATGTGGCAGGTCCTCCCATCATTTAAAGAATCTTGTAATTGTTTCCAAAGAGATTGCACTTTAGCAGAAAGCTCATTGGCATCTTACCTAAATATTTGGTGACACCAAAAAAAATTGAAAAATTACACATCGGCTGCCTTTCATTCAAAAATAGTTTAACTCTGATGTTTTTTTTATTTTTATAAAATCCAGATGGACAGTTTACTATGTAGCGAATAGTGAATATCTGCGGGTAAAAGAGGATGTCTTGGTAATCCTAGGTTGAGTGCAATTTGAAGATGAGATAATTTTGTCATTAGCAACTTCCTAACATCAGGTTAGCGGGAGAGGGGATTTGAAGACAAGCGTTTGTAGTACAAACTTTGCAGATTCATTTCCACAAATTTACACATTTTTGTGAATTTATTTGACACACTCAATAGTGCCATAATGCAAGGTCTACGAATATTAGGGAAATTGTGAGGTAAAAAAAAATGCAACATGAAAAAAAAAAGCCAAAACCGTGAAAATGCAATAAATGTTAACTATTAGGTCAAGAAAACTGATTAAAAGCAAATATACACTTCATGCAGATTTGCATGTGTTTAATCAAATTTATGGAGGTATATACATAAATATAAGTGTAACAAAATGTCACTTAATATGGACTAACTTTGCCTCCAAACTCACCAGCCTGTAAATAATATCAGTGCATGCACAGTGATTGACTCAACAGTTAATCACTTCTGGCTCGATTGCATAAATGTTCTCACCATATGTGCTGAGTGCTGAGTGTAGGGGAGCAAGGGGGTTGGTTTCCCTTCTGCGTTGCCCTCCTGGATTGATTAAACAGTAGTTGGCCACTATTTCAGATTGTAATAAGTATATTGTGGACCATTTGCCTTATTCTTCACAGAATATATTTTGTTTGTAGGTCTTAAATAATCAAAATCAACAATATTTTAACATAAATAATTTTATTTCAATATTTAAAACCTTGAATTACATGAAATAAGTGTTACATATGCGTATAACTGCATACCGACATACAACACACAGTATGAGAGTATGAAAAAAGGGGAGGGGGATGCGTACTGTGACAGGAAGTGTGAGACTTAACTCGCTTTTGGGAACAAGAAGTTGGGACCTATAGTTCTCACCTATTTATACCGACAAATTTTGTAATCCTGACATGTGGCCTATAACACACCACTGACGGTGAAAATATTTTGTCTTCTTTGTCCAGTTCTACAATCGTAATATAGGAGTAGCACTTGCATTAGTAACATCACTTACACAACTAACATTACAATCCAACATATATTCAAAAACAAGAGGGCCAAGGTTTCACTGTGATGCCAAATTTATAAAAACAGTCATGGAATACCCTCCATGTTGCTGATCGACAACCCTCAAGCTCCCAGACTTACTCCCTTCATTTATAATTCACAAATATCATGTTTTAATTGAGAAGGCACCACAAGTGAACACCATAGCATTACGCACAGTGCCAAACTCGCTTACTAACATTTAGAGCTGAAACATTAACTTATGCTTCTGTTCTGTTAAAATGAGTTGAATGCTAATGCAGATCCTTGCTCACCTCAATAAATAGTCTAAAAATCAATCAATTTATAACCAAAATCAAGTTAATTTAATTTTTTTTGGAGGCATCATTTATCTCTGGTCTTCTCACGAAACATGCAAATTTAAGTCAGAATCAAGCAAACTTGAATATTTTTCAAACATTTCCTTGCAGGGTTTTTCCTAAGGTACCTATTTATCTTGCAAATTTTAAGCCAATATCAAATAATTACATATTTGGTGATATAAAATTTTCTCAACATTTTTTCTTCATTCCTCGTAATAATTTCTTTCTTTGTATATTTCTTTCTTTATAAATAAAAATGGAATTCCTACTCAGCAAGTTAAACAATTCATATGAATTCACTAAACTACAGGATCTGGAAATTAATAAAAAGTATGCTGCTACAGAATTTCAAATTTATGTATGTAATTTTTGTAAAAAAAATTAATTGTATTCTTGATGGTAAGTATAAAGTTACATTACCAGATTGCCATAGAAAATTTTTTTATAAAAATAGTTTGAAAATAATAAATGAGAAACAAGTTTTTATAACATATGCAGTCTTAAAAGAAATGGAAAATTCATGCATGATATAGAATTATCTTTTAAAATGTTTCAATTCTATAATTTTCATTGAATCACTTGATTTTTTTAATCAAATTTATTATGACAATTTTTTTGTTTGGATGATTTTGCTTGTAGATTTGGCTAAAATCTGCATGTTTTAGAAAAAGCGAGTTTGAAAAGATAAGTGTGGTTGCCTGAAAACATGAAAATGACTTGATTTTGGAACTTGATTTTTGCACACTTTATTGAGGTAAGCTAGGATCGGCATTAGCATTCTACTAAATTTAATTTGTTTTCATATAAATAATAAACAATAATGCCATCGTCAATTCCAATAAGTGTGCTGAGTGAAAACAGATTGCGGGAGTTGAGAACTATCGGTAGAGATTTAAAAATGAATAATTGGTACAACCTAAGAAAAGTTGATCAAATTACAGATCTTGTACCTATAATTTTAAATCAACAAACAAAAAGCAACTTTGCAAATTTACCTTTTTCAAACATCAAATTAATAAATAAAAACTCTAAAAAGGAATTAAAAGTAGGGATGTCAAAGTAGATACCTCGATATCCTCTATTATTACAGGTGTAGAAGAATCAAGAATCAAATGGTTAATTTCCATTACCTCGACATCCTCACTAACCCATTCTACTGCCCCTTTTAGCCCTTTCCTTACACACACCATTATTCCTCCTCCTCTCCCATCCCTCTCGCTTCTGAAGATGAACTCATCCTGCCTACACTTTATGTCCAGTACTTCCTTAGTCAACCAAGTCTCCACAGCTACCACTATATCCGCCCCATATCCTTCAACCTTTCCCCAGAAGCCCTCCAATTTGTTGTACACACTCGTACAGTTCACCACCATTATCTTTATACTAGTACTCTGCTTTACCATCCTACATTGCTTACCTCCTATCTCCACCCCTGCAGCCTCATCAATGCTATCCTCTCCATTTCTCTCCCCTTCCGTTTCCTTGCTTCTAACTGATTGCTATTTCAACAACTGCTGCTCTGCCCTGACCCTCTCCATGCGGCCAGCTACTTCTCTACCTAGCAGGTCACCTAGAATCCTCTTTCCCTGTTCGGTCAGGTGAACCTGGTCCCTCCCTACACTTTCCCAGCCTACCCATTTCCTACTATCTATAAATATAGCCCCCAAATCCCTACACACCCTCTCATATACCTCACTCGCAGCCACTGCCTTCCTATAGGATACTCCTTTCCTAGCCAGCACGCCACTGACTACTGCCCTAGCTCCTGGAAATTTCTCCCGCACTTTCCTCAGCAATCCCCTGAGGTCCCGCTCTACATCCTGCTTTCTTTACCATTCAATGATGGTTCTACTATGAAAGAATTAAGATAGTACAGTAGAACCTCGATCATCGGCGATAATGCAGGGGAAGAGATAGTCGGGTAATCGAAACTCGCGGTAAACAAGTCGTTTCTATCTTGATGGCTGCCATGTGGCAAACGGCTAATATCAGTATTTCGCTGCCTCACTTCACTCCGTCACTATGTACAGTGTGGCGTGGCTTTAATGGGAACACTGCACTCGTCTTTTTTGCTCACGTTCTGACATGATTCAGTATTACATGTGCAAGAATGCTACAAATGCACATGGAAATCTACTGCACAATATCTAAACCTGTAAATGTCTGCGTAGTTGATAAGCATTGAAAGTCGGCATCGGTCTGCAACCAGATGTGGTTTGTAGATAAGAACCCTCGTTAGCAGCAAGCTCATAGAGTTACATGTCACAGATGTGGAACGTGCATTGGCTTTTAGTCTCTTGTGCAATAGTTATTAGTAGTGGGAGCAAAACGATCCTGGACAAGGATCCTTAGTAATACCAGGATTCCTGGTGTTATTTTTCGGATCTTTTATTTGGTTTACATATTATTTAACGGCATATTAGATAAAGAACAGGTACATTTTTCGTACCATACATATTTCCTGTTTGTGAAATTTTCGTTTTTGATGTAGTTGAAATTTAAAGCAATTTTTTTTGTGTTTACCTTCACCATTTTTTTTTTTTTTTTTTTTTTATTAAAAAAAGTAGTACTGTTAAAGTTTTCAATGCACTGAGGATTTTATTTACATAGACCTGAAGGAAATGTCAAACAAAGTGTGGAATTATTTTTCAGTTGATGTAAATGACTCAAATTACTCATTTTGCAGTTTGTGTTTGGCAAAAATTTCATAAGGCGAGGTTGGTCGCACAACTAGTAACATGAGAAAAAAACTTATGTAAACATGGCAAGTACGAGAAAATTGTCAATAATTATGATTAAGATCTTTTGGGCAAATATGAGTGTAGCAACAAGTCATCCAGTGTCCCTGCAACTTAAAATGTCTGGTAGAAGCATTTTCATTTAGTAATGCTAATTGAAAGGTTACTTGTATTTCAGTTTCATTACTGAATAGCATCAATATTTGTGTACATATTGGTTAGCTCCATAAGTTGACCTAAAATATTGCATTGAGAAGTTTAACTTTTTGTATACTACTGTCTATATTATTTCAAATAAATCATATATTCATCAGAAATACTGATGAACTTGTTAGGCCTAATTAGATAAGTCTGGATGTTACATAAACATAGGAAATTAACGTCACTTAGCAGACCAGAAAGTCTATCCTATAATAGTCTTCATATTTGTGTCTGTCTAATTTGACCTATAAAACAACATTTCAAAAGGATACATTGACTGTAGGCACATGTTGATAATCACTATATCTTAATTTATGGTATCGGAATCGAGGTGGAATAAAGTGAAAGGTTTTGCAGTTGGAATCAAGAATCAGAATAGAGAAAAATTGATATTTTGACATCCCGAATTAAAGTAAATATTTCCTTTTTCTAAAACTGTAACTGTAAACCCTAAAAATATAAGTAATCAAATTACAAAATGGAATTTTAAAAACTTACCTTTTTCAAATGCCAATACTAAAGAAATATATATATATAAAGAAAATAAAAAGAATTTAAAAGAAGTATTTCCTTCTACTAATGTAATTGTAAACAAAAGAAATAGAATAAGCAACAAAAATTATAGAGTTAAAACAGCTTTTAAAAGTAGAATATCAACATATAACATTGAAAGTCGGTTCTAAAAATGAACCTTTACCTTTGAAAGGAGAGAAAAAATATATTTTTCAAAAACTACTGACATACAATGAAAGTTCCTTTTACAATAGTAGCTGATTTTGAATTAATACTAAAGAAAATATGAAGCATTAAGCCAAATCCAATGGAAATAAAAAAATTTACATTAATCCAAAAATATCCTATTTAACAAAGGATGATGTTCATAATCGTTACTATAAGGAAACACTTAAAGAAAGGTATAAACAAATAAGTGCACAAATAAGTACAATTGATTTAAAGTTGAATGATGTATCATATACAATGAAATATCAGTTGCATGAAGCTTCTGGTTTTTGTTATTATATTGTATCTAGTTACGATGATTATAAACCTCCAGTTATATATGGAGGTCCATTTGCACATAAGAATTTTATACAAGCAATGAAAAGAGAAGTAGAATAGATTAGGAAAATATATTCACAAATTGAAGCAATGCACTCACTAACAAAAGAAGAAAAAAAATGTTATATAATAAATCTAAAAAAGTGTTCTGTATGTGAATGTGAATATACAAAGGAAAATAAAAAAGTACATAATCATTATCATATAACTGGAAAATTCATTAACCCAGTATGTAACGATTGTAACCTTCAATTAAAATTTTCCAATTTTGTTTGAATTTATTTTCATAATTTAGCTGGTTATGATGATCATTTATTTATTAAAGAGCTAGGCTATGATTTAAAAAAAGATAAATTTAATTGCAAATACTGAAGAAAAATTTCTTATGTTTGGGAAACAAACAAAAAATAAAAAAATAAGATTTATAGATACATTTAAATTTATGGTTAGTAGTTTAGATAAATTAGCATCTAATTTAACTAAGGAACAAATGAAGCATAATAAAAAATCATTTTTCAGAGGACAAAGTAGATTCAGTTTTTAGAAAAGGTGTTGATCCATATGATTATATGGGCAGTTGGAAAAAATTTCAAGAATCTGTATTTCCACCTAATAGTAAATTTTACATTAACTGAAATGAATCTGACATAACTGACGAATATGAAAATGTAAAACTTGTATGGAACCAATTTAATATGAAAAATCTTTGGGATTATCATGACTTATATTTTTAAAGTTATGTATTATTGTTGATAGAAATATTTGAAAAAATTAGAAATACATGTATAAATGCATATGGTTTAGATCCAGCGTGGTATTTCACAGCATCAGGTCTATTATGGGATGCAGTGTTAAAAATAATAAAACAACCTTTAGATTTATTACACGATTATGATATGATTTTAATTGTAGAAAATGGGATTAGAGGTGGAAATCACAATGTTGTAAACAATATGTTAAAGAAAATAATAAATATTTAGATGATTTTAATACAAATCAAGAGTCTAATTATTTAGCTTATCTTAATGTAAATTTTCTCTATGGTTGGGCAATGTCTCAATATTTACCATATGGTGGTTTTAAATGGTTTAATAATCCAGAATTTAAATTAGATTTTTGGCAGAAATATATATTAAATTTGAAGGATGATTCACATCATGGATACATATTAGAAGTCAATTCGGAATATCCTCAGAAACTTCATAAATTACATGGGACATTGATGAGGAAAGTGGAGGCGACCAAACAGGAGGGTAGTGGAATGGACAGGGGACTTTCTCAGGGGGCGAAGGCAGAGGGTGAAAGTGGGGGAGGCAATATCAGAGGAACAGGAGGTTACGTAAGGGGTACCACAGAGAAGCGTGCTGGGTCCTTTGTTATTTACCATAATGGTAAATGACATGGGTTTGGGGATTAGGGGAAAAATCAGATTGTTTGCAGACAATTGTGTTGTATATGCTGAGGTGAGAGAGGGGGCGGAAATTAACAGGCGGACATTGATAAGATATGGTTGTGGACCAGGAAAATAAAATGAAGATAAATGTAAGAAAAACTAAGGTAGTGAGGTTCACAAGGAAGAATATGATAAGCAGGGACATGTACAGATGGGAGGGACAAGAGATAGAAGAAGCAGCAGAATATAAGTATCTAGGGATTGTACTGCAGGGAGACCTCAGGTGGAAAAAACAGGTAGAGAGGGTGGTTGCAAAGGGAAAAAGGGCTCTGGGTATGCTGGGAAGGGTGCTGAATGGAGTCAGCTGTGAGGTGAAGGAGAAGGCGTATGGCACAATGGTACGGCCAATGTTAGAATATACTGCATCAGTATGGGACCCGTATGTGGAGGTGGAGGTGCGAGAACTGGAAAAGGTGCAGAGAAAGGCAGCAAGATTGGTGAAGGGTAGGTGGAGAAGGTAGGGGCAAGATGGTGAGGAAGAAGGAAACTATAGGCCATTAGTGATGATGAAAGAAATGGGGGGAGCTCATTGAAGGACAGGAGGAAAGTTGAACGGTTAGTCAGGATGTTCAGGATGGTGATGAAGAGGGAGGATGGGGCTGGCTACACTGCAAGCTAAGTAAGGGGGTATTTAGAGGAAGAGGAAACAACAGTAAGAAGCTTCAGAGAGTGTGGAGGAGAGAGGAGCGGGGTAGGCAGTCCATCCTTGTGAGGTCTTTGAGGGAGTGGAATGTGTTGAGGGAGGTATTGGTATCTGTGAGAAGGGTTGGTAAATTCAGGAAGGGAGTGGAAAAGGAGTTGGTTGGGTGAAGGAGAGGTGAGAGAGCTCGCCACCAGGTGGTAGCCGAATTGTGAGTGTTTGTATGTATGTAATATAGCTAGAAACAATGTATAAATAATGGATTAAAACTTACTAAAATACTTAGAATATTAAAATTTAATCAGTCTGATTGGCTGAAGAAGTATATGAATTAATTCATTGAAGAAAACTAATACCAAAAATGGCTGAAAAAGATTTTTGTGAACTGATGAATAATTCTGTGTTTGGTAAAACAATGGAAAATATCAGGAACAGGGTGAATATAATTCTGGCTTCAAATGAAAAAGGTTGTGATAAATTAATAGCAGAACCAAATTTCAAAAGAAGTACTATACATGGTATGAATACATATGAATAAAATAAATGCAGCTATACATATGAATAAAATAAATGTATATTTTAATAAGCCTGTTTATGTGGGTATGTTAATTTTAGACATGTCAAGAGAGTTAATGTATGATTTTCACTATAAAAGGATGAAACCAAAATATGGAGATCAAATTGAATTATGCTATCAAGATACTGAGTCGTACATTTATAACATAAAAACAGAAGGTTATTACGAAGACATGAAGACAGTGTTAGAAAAATTTGACATACGTGATTATCCAAAGCACAATATCTATAACAGGCCACAAATAAATAAAGTGTTAGGTAAAATGAAAGATGACTGTAATGACAAAATAATGAAAGAACTTGTTGGTTTAAGAGCGATAATGTATGCGTATAAAGTTGATGATAAAGAAAACAAAAGATTGAACGGTCTGAAAAAATATGTAGGTAATAATAGAATTACATTTGATGATTATAAGAAATCTGTGTTTAATGAGAAAATACAACATAAAACAATGAATTTAATGAGTGATAAGCATGAAATAGTATGTACAGTAGAAGTTAATAAAATTGCATTAAGTCGCTGTGATAACAAAAGGATTATGCTAGTAAATAAAACAGAGTCCCGTTATAGCGAGATGTTACGGTTTCAGGTTCTACCCTTGCTATGAGTGACCTTGCTGCCCCCGAATTAGACCGATTTTGATCCCCAAAAGGGCTTACTACTTGAAAATCACCCGAAAATTGCTTTTAAATTGTGTGAAAATGAGTGGAAAATCTGACCGCGCCATTAAGTATATCAGCTGTGCCTACAATCAGTTGTTCGGCCTACACAGCATTTTCTCGCAATCAGTTGCCCGGCCTACGTAGCATTTACCGTTATGACTTACTCGGCTGCTGAACCACAGCCCTGCAAACGATAACTCGCCCATCACAGGTCATACAACCACCTCAAACCAAATACCAGTATTTAATGGCATAATTCTCGCACCTATTTTACAGGATTTTAGTGCAAAAAATTAGTGTGTGTGAATTATTCAAGGAATCGCCCACACACGTGCATGTAAACATTAAAATAGGGTCTACTTGAAAGTAATCCCTCCTCAACCACAGGGGATACTTTTTTTAAAAACACAATACAGTCGACTCTCGATAATCCATGATAATGGAGGGGGTAATTGCCGCGGATAACCCGCATACTAAGAGAAAAATACAGTTTTTCAACACTAAGTTTCGTATGGTCGTAACTAAATAATGGATGTTTCAGTGTAAAACCTAGCCTATCCTTGACATACTATTATATTTACCCGCATATTTTACGCCCTCACATACTTCTATCCCTTATTGTTTATTAACAAATCAAGATATTTAAAAAATGCGTAATTTATGCATCCATTATTTCTAACTTACAAAACCAAAGTATAAAGTGTGTAAAATATGCGTACAATCATTGCAGTTCTCTCACAAGAAATGCGCAGCTACAGTTAATACAAACAACACAGTGGGATGTTTGTGGTGTTTATTGCCGAGAGTAAGAGGGAAGGTAGGCTGACGTCACTCGGTTGCTAGGCAACAGGCCACCTCCCCCCCCCCCCCCCCCAAGAGGAAAAACAAAGATGTGCAAAGCGAACTGCATGTCGCCCGTGTTACACACACACCTCCTACACTGTTCAGTGCGTGCAGCATACAGCCGGCTGTTTCAGCGTGTGGAAAACGGTGTCTAATGTAGAAAATGAGTTTCTCCCAGTTCTTAAAAAAAATATTGGGCTTGTTTCACACACACTAAGCCTGACACTGGCATTCTTGCAGAATGTTTCTGGTTAAACCACTCCAGCATAGCCTTATCTAGTTCCGCGTACATTGATAGTTTCATTGTTTTCCTATTCGCCAATCCACTTGTCGAGTCCGCACTGCTCGCAAACTCAACAAGTTTGGATTTCTTATTTTGTATATCCCGAATTTTTGTTTCTCACACTTCGTACATAAATTAAAGCTGTTTTATTACACTTATTTCTTCAAGTTTATTAATCGTTTCCAGCTTCTGCTGTAAATTTAAAACCACACATTTACATTTTGCAGACATTTTTTGGCTGAAAATGAGCAAAGCAAAACCGAACGTAACTACTGACTGGTGAGATAAAACTGACACTGACCTTGGGAATGCGATATGCGGGAGGAATGTGCCGGTCATGCATGTAGCTGGGCGAGCGCCTATATCCTCTGCAGCATGTCCGGGCGCAGCTGCTTGCCGCTGTCGCTCGGCCGTAGATCCTCGGGCGTGGCAGCTGTTGGTCAGTCGGCAGCTACATGATTATTCTGGCAGGCGGCCGCCGCTGCCATTGTTACAGGTCTGGTTCACTCAGCGGCCCAGTATTGGGAAAAAATTACATGCACATTAAACTCGGAAACAATTAACTTTTGGCCTGTTTCTCTATTGCAGTGTTCCTCTGCATATTCAATTCCCTGATTTTTAAATGCAGCAGTTTAACTGGCATATTATTTACCCTATATGCATTCGCACTAAACATAAATTAATATAAATGTAAACTATTCCCTTCACATTAAAAAAACCACCCGCATACAAATAAACTCCGTGACTGATGTTTGTTTGCAGCGTGGGTGCGGCAGCCAGAAGTCAATAAGGGGACCCGACCTTAAAGTGTCAGCAACCTGGCGTGGTCCAACAAAGCGTGAGCCCGTTAGCATTACACGCCTCGTTGAGAGAAATATGCTGCCTGAAATATGAAAGAAAAAGTTTTCCCCCCTAATTCAGCACCATAAAAATGGGGACGTGAGTTGTGCCAGTGCGAGAATTATACCAGTAAATACGGTAGTCACTGGAAAATTATACGTTTTCAACTAACAAAACCTGCATGGTGCGAGACTTACTTAAAACCAGAAAAAATTCAAGAAAACTTTATAAAAATGGATTAAAATTACGTTCGTTATAGCACAGCAATAAAATGTAGTAGTTGTGTCCCTATCTTTAATTGGTATGCTACAGTATGGGAAAAAACCCGGGAGAAATCTGTTCAAATGTAGCTGTATTCAATTCCAGCTATTGCTTGGACTGTTATGTTTAAATTAAATTTGTTTTCATTTAACAATAATGTTTGACCCACATATGCCAAGTTGTTTGAAACCAAACACAGTTGACAGCACAATGACCGTGAATGACTACAAAAAGCAGAACTGTTTCATGAAAACGGTGTCAAGGTAAAAAGGGTGGAATTCTATTTATAGAACAACGTGCTTGGGGAGAGGGGCACAAGGTACTTATGGAAACGAGGTGTTGGGTGAGGGAGTGGAGTTACGGCATACAGATAACAAAAGCGCGCTTCACACGGTCATGAGTCCCGCTGCAAGCCTGCTTTACACAATCTTGCCACAACTGTTTCAACTTGTAAAATTACAATTTTTTCATGGAATATTTTTGCGGGGCGAGGGAGTGGAGTTATGGAATACAGATAACAAAAGTGCGCTTCTCACGGTTACAACTCCCGCTGCAATCCTGCTTCAGACAATCTCGCCGCACAGTTTCAACTCATAAAATGACATTTTTTCATGGAATATTTGTGAGTTTTTTTGACAGTTGCTCAAAAAGACCTCGCTGTACCCGTATTCTCGCAGTTACTGTGATTGTTATAACGGGATTCTACTATAGATACATTACCATATGGGTATCAAAGTGTATAATTTTAATTCATTATACGCATTTATCAAACACATACACCAGGCAAATTTCAAAATACTATTCATTTGATTAATTATACGTAATTATAATTTTTGTATTTCTGTGAATATCTTGTTTTTTACTATCCTCTGGATTTAATAATTTTTTTGTTTCATTCCAAAACTTTCCCTGCTTTTGTGGCCTAAGTAATTCTGCTTAGTAATTCTTTACGTAATATTTTTAATATGTTTTCTGCAATGAAGCCATCTAATACTTTAAATATTTTTGTTTGCTGCTTACATAATAATTCATCATTATTATTACTTAACATAATTCTTCTGGAGTAATTGGTTTCAAAGAATATATTTCTGCTTATTGATTTTTAGTTAAGAATTATTGCTGTAATCAAAATATTCGTTTATGTTTTTAATTGTTAATTTTACAATTTCAAGTAAGGGAGTATAATGGATAACAAATATTTCTTTATTCTTTTTATCGCAAAAATCATATTTTAACTCATAAATTAACTTTTATATTTTGTTTATATCAAACTTTTTATTGGAAATAAATATGAAATTTATCTTGTACATTATGTGAAGAATTAAAATTTGAATTTCGAGCAGTTAAATGATCTGTTTTACCAACTTCAAAATTATTGATTAAAGAATATTGTTTAGATGTTGCAATGTATGTATAACCATTTTTGTTTTCTAGTTAACTTTACCTATAAAATTTTCGTATTCATATTAAAGGGTTCTAGTTTTTTATATTCTTCTTGTAGTTTAAATTTTTCTTTATCTTCTATATTTAATTTGTCTTGAAATTCTAAAGCAAGTTGTTCATTTTAAATTTCTTCTTCTTGAGCTTGAATAGCTATAGCAGTTCTTTTTCTAAAGAAAGTTGTTCATTTTTAAGCTGTTCTTCTTTTAATTGTAAGTTGAGTTTGTAGTCGCCATGTTTTCTAATTGATAGCAAAACATCTTCAAATATCTACGTTTTAAAAATTTTAGCAATTTTAAAACGCAAACTAAAAATAAGTTAATATAAATTAGGTTCAGATATAAAAATAGCTTTTCCTTCATTATAATAGTGGTGGGATGAGTTTTTCATCCCACCGGTGTTCTGATAGTTTTCTTATATTTTAATGAAATTTGTTTTTGTAATGCATTTTTTGGGTTGGAATATTTTAAAATTTCAGCAATGTCTTTGCCATAAAACCAAGGTTCATTATCATCCAAAACAATAGTTATCTTTTTACTATTAAAAATTAAATTATTTAAATCAAGTAATGTGGTTAATTCATTTATACTATTTTTATTATCTTCTAGTTTTAAATTTTCTAATTGTTTATCTAGCAATTCTTCCATATTTTAAATAAGTAAGAAAATATGTTTTTATTTGTATTATTTTAACAAAGAAATATAATGTTTTTAACTAACAAAAAAATCAACAGTTAACAGACATTCTTTTAATTGTAAATTAAGGGTGTCTGGCAGACAACCTGTATGTTTTCTAATAAAATAGTATCATCTTCATCAATATTTTTTCTTACGGTTTGTTTTGTATCTTTATCTGCTAAAATTTCAGCAATATCCTTTCCTTTAAACCAAGTTTCATTATCATCATCCAAAACAATAATTATTTTTTATTAAGAATTAAATTATTTAAATCAAATAATGTAGTTAATTCGTTATTACAATTTTTATTTTCTTATAGTTTAAAGTCTAATTGTTTGTCTAGCGATTCGGTCATTCAGTAAGTTAAGAAATTTTTTTTTTATTTGTATTCTTTTTAATAAGGAAAAATTATATTTTTAATAAACAAAAAAATAAATAGTTAACAAATATTCTTTTATCTTTATAAATGATTTTGCTATTACAGTAACCAAGTTGGTATGCATTTTGCATACCATTTATGCCTGAAAGAAAAGTTTTATATTTTGGAGATATATGTATTATTACGCATCAATAAAATACCAATGCTCAAGATTTTCATAAGTTAAAAAAAATTTTCCTTTATTTTTGCGTATTGAATGAAGTGGGTAAATCGCCTACCCTTTTTATATAAAATCCATTGTGCGTGACTAAACTGCATCATCACTGACAAACCGCTGGACCAATTGAGACCATATTCACACCATACGATATTGAGATGGCAAGTAAGGTTTTTAGTAACATTTCATTCCGATAGGTGGCGCTGGAGTCTAACTTCTATATTTATGTGCCGATTTTACTGATACTTGTAGGAAATGTTTGTTGATCTAAACATCTTTAGTGACACTGTTTTGAGGCTACCCAAATCTTCATATATATTTTTTTATTGATTCTAGTAAATGGTCTTTTATTTTTTCATATTGCCAGAGTTTGTCCTGAGGGACCCTGTGGTTTTGTTTCAGTTAAATCATATTTTTAACATTATTAATGTCCAAAACAATATAATCAAAACATATTATTAATTGTATAAAAAATTGGGTATGCCGGTTCATAAATAACAGAATCTCTAAAACCGAACATTGTTTTTGGTAAAAAAAAACTTGTTTCTAAATGGTTAAATTTCATCATATTTTATAAACATATGGTAATGCCAAGTTACAATGAACATTTATTTATTTAAATGGGTCAAAATGAGGTAACTTAGTACCTATAGCAATTTTTTATTTCTCAATTATAATATTTCTTTCAAAACCAAGAATATCAGATATTCGAATGTCGAATTTAATATCAAACTTACATTTAACCAATATTATATTTTTCACACTGTCTGATGTTAGTTCAATGTTATTAGTTGAAAATGGTTCAATTGAATTTATAGTTTCTTTTAATGATTCAATAGTGTATTATCCTCTGGGTATATTTATAACTCTCTTGGTATCAATCAATGTTATAACGTTGTTGTTTATATTGGATGTTACAAATTTTGTATGAAAACTAATAAATGCAATTGATTTATCTTGATGAATGATATAATGAAGTTTTTTCTTTAGTATGTAACTATTATTTGTTAACATGAATACTTAATTCTCTATTTAATAAAAAAAATGATCTAATTAAATGAAAGTAGTTCATTGAGGTGTCTGTTTTAATTTCCAAAGAAAATTCTAAAAAGAAGTGGAGAAATTATGCCTGACATAGAGAAGCATAATAGTAGGTTCAATTAACTGTGGAAAAACTAATTTGATGATACATTTTATTTATAAGAAAGGATGGTTAAATTTTAATAAACTGTATGTTTGCTCAAAAAGTAAAAAAAAAAGGCATACTTTTAAAAAATAATGATGTAATTATTCCTTTAGATCAATGTGAAAATTATTCTCTTATATTTGATGATGTTATTTTAGACAACCAAGATGTAATTCACAGTTATTTCAGTGGAGGAAGACATAAAAATACAGATGTATTTTATTTAGCACAAACTTTTTCGAAATTACCTAAGCAATTGCTAAGAGATAATACAAATTTTCTTTGTATATTTAGACAAGATGATACTAATTTAAAACCTACTTACAATGATTTTGTTTGTAGAGATATGACTTTATGAAAAATTCAAAGAGATTTGTGCAAACTATTGGATTGAAGAATATGGTTTTATAACATTAAATTTGAGTAGAAAAATAAAAGATGGGAAGTACAGAAATAAAATTAGAGATTTTATAAATTAATAACTCCATCTCATAGCTAGATATATAAATACTGTCCAGTTCTGTCTCTTTAAAACACGAGATTTTGTTATCTGCCTCTTGGGGCTGCTGACTGTGAAGAGAGATTGCATGCCTACAATCGCCTTCCTTGGCGCACGCACAGCGTTGCTATCAGCTAGCTCTTGCAGTAACAGGAGAAAACATTCATCAGTTCTGCTATCTAGTTGATACACATCGAACACTCAGCGGGAATGACTTGCGATAAGTAGTTTACAATTCATCACGTCAAGCATCTCGCCACAATTGCTCAGTGGCTAGATGTTCAGCTTTAAACACAAGGTTCGTGGGTTCAAATCTCAGAGTCGAGTGGATAATTTATAGTGTGGGTATTAATGCGCCCATATCCATACTATAAATTATCAACTAAGCTGTTCAAAATTTGAACTAAAAAAAGAGTACTTTTTATTTGCTTATACTCCTTACATTAATGCAAGAAGCAATATATGCTTATATGGCACATCATAAGCTTCAGCAAAAATACTCTATACTACATTGTAATATATCAGATGTATAGCTGGAGTGTCTCAAAGGCACCACACCATCTGAGATCTGAGAAGAGGTAGGGGAGAGTGGGGTAATAGTATGCACCTTACTTCAAACATAAATCAAATGTATTGCGATTGTTAATTTGATTTTGTAATATAACCAATATATAGCTAATTGTGTAGTGCGTACCATTACCTGCTCGTGTGGGGCAATAGCACGCACATGAACAAATGTAAAGATAGTTAACTACAAATAAGAAAATACTCACTACACACACAAACAATACTTTAGAGACCATAATATGAGTTCAGATAGGTAATAAATGTTATTAAAGCTAGAAAATAAAAAAAAAACATGAAAATATTAATTAAATAATTTATTTAAATTCTTGTTATATTTATATGGCTAAGAAATATAACAGTTTAGAACCTATTATTTTGGTAACATTGAAAACAGCAGCAGAAGCATTTTTTGTTTGTTTGACTTGTGTAAAACACAAATCACTTGAAAGAATATTGGATAAATTATAGCCTAAGGTAGGCCAAAACTAACTGCTCTAAATTAATTACTGTAGGCTTACTTTTTTAAACAAAAGTCACAGCTAAAGGTGTGGGCTGAATCTGCAGCATTGCATTCTGAGTGGACCCAGCCTGAACAAACAACACATCAATACCAAAGTTCTTTGTCCCTGCCAAACTCGCCACAAAAAAGACAAACTTAATTTGTTCTATTAATCGTTGGCAAGCAGGATATATTGCTTAGTTCATCACTATCACTGACAGAGCAATATTTTTCAGCTGTGTTTTCTTCTTCGGAAAAGATGGAATTGTCTCCAATTAATATTTTTCTTTTTCCTTTTAAATATTTCTTATTGTCTTTAGATATGCAATTTTTCTTTTCTTCTTTTGGTGAATTTTTTTTTCTTTGGCATGCTACATTTAACCAACTTTAGTTTCCTATTTTCTTCCCTATTTTCTAAAACGTCCTTTCTGGGAGTGGCTGTTAACACTTCAAAATGTTGTTTAGGTCCTGAACTTTGTTTGATTTGTGAATATAACACTTTCAAAATTGGAACAAAAATTTGTAAAACCATTTGCTGCTTCTCGAAGTTCTTTATTTGATATGCAGCCTTGTTGGATCTTATCATGCGTCCCAGAAGCATTAACATTGGAACTTGGTTTCTTCTCAATAAAACTTGTAGAAACACCTCTTTCATGGGTTCTTGATAAAACATCTCTGCTGGAACCTGTGTTGCTACCTATACCAAGACACTCCCACTGCTGCAGTATTCAGTCCTCACTTGTTCGTCAGTATGTCCAACTGAAGTAATTTCAGCCTCTGTAGGTGCACGTGCGAAATCTTCATCACAAAAGACATTGGGATTCCATGAAAATATTCTTGACTTTTCAAAGCCCGAAACTGCTTTACCCGCACTGGCAACTTTTTCATAAGGAGATTTAAATATTCGTGGGATGTCTTCCTTCTCAATTTTTTGGTATGGATTATTCCTCATGAAAAGTGAACACTCGGACAGATAAGCATATTTTAGGGGATCAGAAAATGACACATCCAAGTGTTGAAGCCAAGGGGATTTGTGAGGAGGGAAAGACAGAACAGTGATTCCATTAATTTTACAGAAGTTATGTGCAGCTAATGATGTGTGGCTGGAATAGTTATCCAAAAGAAGAAGAGTCAGATTATCTGCTGATGAATTCATTTACTGTTGAAAATGTTGGAGCCACTCAGAAAATAACTCTTCATTTATCCACTCGGACTTGGACATCTTGTACACACTTTCTGAAGGTCCTCCACGTCTTAAGCCAGTAAATAACCTTGCACCTGGATATACAAACATGGGAGGAATGAAAAAACCAGTTTTACTCATAGTACAGGTAATTGTGACATTTCTTCCTCTCTAGATTTTTGCGGCGCCGACTTGTTTTAGGCCCTTTTGAGCAATAACAGATGGTGGCCTCTGGACAGTTGTTATTCCAGGCTCATCGACATTGAAAATACAGTTTGGTGGAAATTTGTGTTTTTCATACACATCTGATAGGTTCTTAAAAAATATGCCAACTTCAGCTTTATTGAAACCAAGAATTCTGCTCAGAGATGTTGGTTCAGGTTTTCACAAACTTAATGTTGGGTGTCGCCTCAAAAAATCTTGAGCCCAGTCTTTCCCTGTTAGTCTAGTAGTCACATTAAATGTTTGGCTGATACAATTTTGTTCGGCAAATTCAAATGTGATTTGTCACAATTCGACTAGAGTCATGCCACAAAACAATTTACACAGTTTCAGAAGGTGAGAACACAATTAGTTTTCTTGCTCTACGCTTAAAACTTGCTTTCTTCCCATGCTAGGCCTGCCTAAAAGTCCTGTTTTAAAAGTCTTTTCTGGAGCATTGCTTTACGAATACCATGAGTTTTACCAGCAGCTCTAATACTCATTCCAGTTCTTATATCTCCTATAGTTGCTGCTAAACTCTGCTTTGTCCATGCCGCATAATTGGTGGTGCGTTTGTGCTTGCGAACCATCTGTGGAAAAAAATTTATATGGGCTATTACTTGCAAATATCAGGGGCTATAAAACAACAGTAACATGTTTTCAAGAATATGTCAATTAATATCGTTAAATAAATACATGTTAATGTTCAGGAATCACGCCACTGATTTAAAGGAATAAATTTTTCCATTATGGAATATTAGGGGCAATGGTACACTCAAATGGGTTATTAGGATGAATGAGAGGGTATTTGGATGCAGGTCTGCATACCATTACCCCAATACATGTCATTTCTTAAACAAGCGCCATACTGATATGCTGTGTGATAATATTTATAAATGAAAACATTGAACTAGTACTTAAAAAGCAGTGCAATAACACCATTCATTTACTTGTGGCATAGGAATAACAATTTGTTTATTTTGATAAGAATGAAAAAGCAAAAAATTAACAAGGAAATGACGAAAAAAAAAAAATTCTACTTCAACAACCGCGATACTCTTGAACTACTCGAGAACTGGAGTTAACTTCCTGGGGCATCTGGTAGATTGCATCATGTTCCCCGATTACTAGCGCTTCACAATGATGAAATATCTGCATGCGTACCATTACCCATTGCATCTCATTGACCCCTTCTCCCTACCAGAAATAATAAAAAAAAAACTTATCATCTCATTACTTAAAAAAATTCATAGGCTGTGTGTGTTCTTACTTTGTTTTTAGGTATGTATCTATGTTGTATTAATATTTTAATTCCTTTTTGCACATTACATTAATTTTTATGATTATTAACAGTATTGATTATGTGTTTTTTGCAGATTTCATCCTCACATGTATCAAAAGTGCATTCGTTCTTCTGGCTATTACCCGAGGAAGGTTTATCGTAATATTACATAATTTACTAAGGTCAATAAAGATGATAGGTCTTTGACAGTTAAGATCCTTGATAGAGAAGAGAGTTATATTATGTTGTCATTTTTGTACTGTTTTGGTCTTCAAGGAATAACTGCGAAAACTGATAGTGGTTTGTTGGAAATGTGTGTTCTTCAGAAGGTCTCATGTCACGAAGGAGCCTGCACCAAAGGTGATTAGTGATATTGATCCAAACAGGATAATCTGTTGGGAGACTTTTCCAGTTCATGAGGGCAAGGCAGACAATACTGCTGTAATTAGTGTTTTTGGAAATATGTCACTGTATTCACATAAGAAGATGAAAATGTAACTTGGTGATCAGATTTGGTTGTATCGGAAAACAGCTGGTACTACTGGTGACATGCATATTCTTGGTGATATGGAATTGTTTTTCAATCCGTGATACACATGCAATTACACAATTGGTGATACACATGCAATTACACAATTGGTGATACACATACAATTACACAATGGGTGATTATGTGTTATGTATTTTTTATTTTGTAAATAAATGTTTTGTAGGTACAAAATGTACTGCTGCATTTTTTCGTACTTGTTATATTCTATTTGTTTCCTTTAAAAAAGGGAGGTGTATTGAGGGGGGAATATTAAAAAAATGATTTTATGCTATTAAATTTATGGAGTGATATAAATATACATCAAGGACATTATACTAGATACTAAAAAAGTGCACCCTTCAAAAATCCTATTATTAAAATTAATAGCGACATTTATGGAGCTTCCTTAGGGAAACGTCCAACATGGTATACAGAAATATAAATTAATACCTTTAGATTGGTAAAAGATATGCAATGGAGTTTTGCTGGTGTCAAAATCAGGCCATAAAAATAAAATAATAGGTTCCTGGCGATGCATTAATTTGCTTGTAAACCTAATAAATAAGGTCCCTGGTATGACATTAAGTTGTCCGTAAACCTTTTGTAATTTATAAAGAAAATAAACAATTTTTTTCTTGTTTTACTTGTTTTAAATAATGAGCAAACAAAAGAAGATATTCAAAACAAGAATAATGTTCTTGTGCACAATTCTAAAGTAAAACAAGAAAATGATAAAAATTCTGAATTAGTTATTGACCCATGTTTGACTATTTTTGAATTTATTAAAAGTAATAATTATTAAATTAATTTGGGGAAATTGGTTTAAAGACATTTGGTTTCCTTTATTTGAAGAGAAGAATATTTTAATAACAAGTTTTGTGTTTTATTTATTATGGAATATCAGCCGGTATGAGTAAAAATTCTTAAAAATTATAACCTATATGACGCAGGAATTAAACATGATAGCTAACTCAGTTGATATAAATAGTATTTTGTTAAATATAATTTACAGGCCTGAGTTTTTGTAGATGATATCTTCTTTTTGGTGAGATCATTACACAAAAATATTTATGAAAACATCAAGATGAACAAATTGTTCCCCTTACATCTGATACAATATTTATTAATGAGCCTGGTCTATATAATGAAGAAAACAGTATTTAAATTCACAAAACATCTGTTTTATTAATCCAAGAGTTATGAGAATGATCAAGTCCTAACCATTTTACATACATTTTGTTATATTTAGTTTTTAAAACTTTTTCAACCAAATATTCATTGGGATAGTTAGTTTTCATAATTCTGTATTCATGAAAACCTCCTTTTGTTTCTTCTCCTTTGGTATCCTTTAGTTTGTAAGTAGGTACATCATAATTTAAAACTTCAACAATAGTAAATAATTATGTTATCCAATCAGGAATATGACCCTTTTCAAAAATTTTGTTTATTTTTGCTAACACAGACATCACCAACTTTATATCTCAGTTTAGTAAACATATTCACAAAATCTGATTGTCTTAAATTTTTTAAATTCTTTAAATTAACTTTAATAGGTTTCATGCAGATAGTTCTATGTTTTGTATTGTTGTATTCTTTGACTAATTCATCTAATATATTTACCCATTTATTTTTACCATTCAAAGCAAATTTTTTCCACGTGTTATTTTTCATTGTGCGATTAAATCTTTCTACAACACTAGATTTCAGATCACTGAATGTAGAATAATGATTGATGTTATATTTTTGCATAAGTTCTTTAAATGCTGTCTTATAAAATTCAGTGCCAGTATCACTTTGTGATTTTCTTTTCATCAATATATTTTCTAAAGCATTTACTACATTTTTAGTTGTTTTATCTTTTATAGGTATAGCAAATGCATATTCTGAAAAAAACGTCAATTATTTTCATAATATACTTGCATCCATTATTTATATGTGATATACCTTTTAAATTACCAGTGGCTGTCTCAAGATCAATTTTCCATAAATCATCAATTCCATATGAAATTACTTTTCTTCTTGAAAAATTATTTCTTGCAGGTTTATATAATTAATTTATTATTCGATCTCTTCTGGCAATTTTTTTTATTTAAGAATTTCTATTTATTACACTTAAATAACAAACATTTACTTTTCTTAACTAATTTACTATTTTTTGTATTTTCAGTTTTTACAACATTATTTTTAGTAACCTTCTTACACTTCAAGCACCAAGTGTTCTCCATTTAAAAACAAAAAAAAAAAATCTTTATGTTTTATGAATATTCCTATTGTAGTAACAGATCCATCAGCATAATTAGATATTTAATTAATTTTTATTGTAAAAGTTAAAATTTCACCTCTGATAATGTTAAAAGGCTTACTGTAATCTATTTTTTTTAAATTAGAATTCTTATAAATGTCTAAATTACCATCATACAAGAAAATATCAGTAATTATTTTATAAACAGTACATTCCATCATAGAAGAAAATAAATTTAGATCATTATCTAAGTAAAAAACATTTTCCTTTTTATTCCACTTTGCATGTAAATAAAATAGGCATTTTCTTTCTTACATTTTTCTATTTTCGAGTTAACAAGTGCATCACAATAATTCGTAACTGATTGGTTTAAATTTGGTAATTTATCAGCTATTTCTTATCAATTTTTCTTTCGAGTTAGCAAGTGTATCACAATAATTCGAAACTGATTGGTTTAAACTTTGTAATTTACTAGCAATTTCTTTATCAAAGAATCTTTTATTGACTGTGTCTGTTCCATCTATAGGATCACAAATATTATTAATTCTATGATTATGAAGAGAAACATAATGTCTTGTATAAACAAAAACTTTACTTATTTGATCTCGTAAATCAGAAACAATAATATTCTATCTTGAATCTACATCTTTTTTTATAATCAGAAACAATAGTACAGAATCTTAAATCTATATATTTTTTTAATGCATAATCAGCTATTTCTTTATCAGAAAAATCTTTTATTGACTGCATCTTTATCGTTTACAGGATTAGCTAAACTATCAATTCTACAATTTTGAAGAGAAACATAGTGTTTTGTATAACTAAAATCTTGTAAAGCAGAAGCAATAGTTTTGTATTTTGAATCTACATCTGTTTTAAAGTATAATCAGAAACAATACTATTGTATTTTGAATCTACATCTGTAAAGCATAAGCAGAAGGAATAGTTTTGTATTTTGAATCTATATCTTTTTTTAAAGCATAAGCAGACGCATAGCAAGTGTATCACAATAATTCGAAACTGATTGGTTTAAACTTTGTAATTTACTAGCAATTTCTTTGTCAAAGAATCTTTTGTCATTTCGGCTGTTTTTTGTTTTGTTTTTTAAATCTACTTTAAAGAATAATCAGAAGCAATAGTATGGAATTTTGAATTTAAATCTGTTTTTAATGCATAAGCCACTTTTTTAATGCATAAACAAAAGCAATAGTTTTGTATCTCGAATCTACATCCTTTTTAAATTCATAATCAGAAGCAATAGTTTCGTATTTTGAATTGACTTTTTTTTTAAGCATAAGTGTTATTGTCAAAGTTTTTATTTAAAAATTTGTCATTTAATAACAAAGAAATGTTATCATCAAACCTAATTCCTCATTCCTTTCTAAAAAAGATAAAAACAATTAAACATAGATGTCCACAGGTAACTGAATAAAAATTCTGAATTTGATTATCATTGTAATAAACATTTCTCTTTTGAAGGAATTAAGTTACTAGAAATATTGCCTCCAAATGTCAAAATTAACAA